>CAHIKZ030004831.1:207500-807500 GCA_903632075.3 Acanthosepion pharaonis
TGACAGTCTGTGTGTATGAGGGAGAGATGATGTGTGTGTGTGAATATCTATGGGAGAGAGTATGAATGTGTAGGCGAGCGAGGCTATATGCATATGAGAGAGAATGTGTTTGTGAGAATGCTGTGATTGGATGAATCTGTATGACAAAAAGAGAATGTGTGTGTGTTTTTTGAAAGAAAGAGAGACAGTGTGTGTATGTGTTTGATAATAACATTACATTTGTAAATGTTCAATTCAATTGATAAATAAAAATATCAAAATCTGAGATTTCTTCTGTTTGTAATTTCTCAAATGTTTGTATTTTTATTCAGTAAGGATAAAGCAATCTACTGACATGACAAACAAATTGAAATTCTGGACACACAGCCAGAAAAAAATACCATAAATCCTAAAAATGGACAAAAATTATGTGAAACATCAACGCAGAAATGTATTTATTAACTGCATGGCAGTTCACGAAAAAATGAGAGATTACAATAAAATCATAGAGAAATGTGTTGTTCAATTACTGACATAGATAGATAGATAGATAGATAGATAGATAGATAGATAGATAGATAGATAGATAGATAGATGCAAACAGACTGAGATAGATAGATAGATAGATAGATAGATAGATAGATACATACATAGATAGATAGATAGATGCAAACAGACAATAGATAGATAGATAGATAGATAGATAGATAGATAGATAGATAGATAGATAGATAGATGCAAACAGACTGAGATAGATAGATAGATAGATAGATAGATAGATAGATGCAAAGAGACTGAGATAGATAGATAGATAGATAGATAGATAGATAGATAGATACATACATACATACATACGAACAACCCGTGATAGATAGATAGATCGATAACAATCGATACTTCGTCTCCTTTTTGTTAGAAACATTCAACACTAGAAATATTCAAATGAACAACTGAATAATTCCTGAAAATGTGTTCCTATGAAATTTTTGTTAAGACTACATTTAACCACAAATCGGCACGTGGCCGATTGGTTAGGGCTTTCTGACCATGAAACCCGTGGTTAGAATCTCACCTTATCGGACTGGAGCGTGCCTGAAAAACCAAACCATAGGTTGACCCAAGCCTTGTGAGTAAAATTGGGCAGTCGATAGCTGTGCTAGCACGAAGTCACTAGTCATCGTGACCGAGGGTTTGAGTGTGCTGGCCTTGTCCAGATTGTCGATCATGCCAGAAACTGTAAGTAAGGTCTAATCAGCATAATTGCAGTATGAATCACAGATGGGCTCTGTGGGTGTTGAATAAACACAAATGCGCCTGAGCACTATTTTCTATGGTTAAAAATAGATTTTCTTGGTAAAAAACATCCCTCTTGATAACAGAAACTACATCACTTGAGGACTAACAACAGCAGCAACAACTAAAATGGATAGCACATGTAACTTGAAGAGAAAATAATGGCATAATCAAGATATTGACATTCAATACAACTCAAATAAAAGGTTAGAAAGGAAAATCCCCATCAATAATGGAAAGAGCGATAACAAAAGCAACAACTAAAATGGATAGCACATGTAACTCGAAAAGAAAATAATGACAAAATCAAGATGTCGACATTCCACATAACATCAAATAAAAGGTTAGAAAGGAAACCCCCATCAATAATCAATAATGGACTTAAGAAACCTATATTCGTGAAAGATTGTTTTAAGAGAAAGATTTTATAAATTTCAATCGAAAATAGTTCTGGCTGCTCGGTCAATGAATGCCAAATGTTTCATTGTAGAGTAACAGCTAATATTACCATTATCATTAAAAATGATTTCTGTCAATATAAACGCAATCAACACCCATCTTCGGATGGTGGATGTTATGGTAAATTATTAATTTTTGTAGCTTTCCATTATCGCCAATCAGATACAGTTATGATGAATGGTTGTCCCCTCGGGGAGGCTGCGTGCCGTGATAGACTATTGGGTCTTAAACTCACCCCTAAGTGGAACTCGTATATACGATTCATCGCTAAAGATGCAAGAAAAATGGTCGGTTCTCTGTATCGCTCCAGTAAGTACCCGACTCCTCGTGCTATGCTCTACCTTTACAAAAGTCAGAGCAGTACTGTTGTCGCATTTGGGCAGGAGCTGCCCAGTCCTCACTTTCCAATCTGGATAGAGTCCAAAATCTTCTCCATTTCCTTGTGAGTGACAAATTATTTTCCACCCTCCAACCCCTCTCTCACGAATGGGATGTGGCTAGACTCTCACTGCTCTATCTTCTATGGAAAGTGCTCGGGCGAACGGGATTCCTTGGTTATGTCTGTTCTAACCCTCATGGCTATGACCCGCCATGTCACTCACATTGTAACAAATCACCTTTATTCCTTCTGTCTTCCATTGGTGAGAAATAAGTTCCACTCGATGTTTCCCCGAACACTACAATGTTAATCTGTTTAAGTCTAGGGTTAATCGTTATCTTCCTCTACAATCCGCATAAAATGTAATCCCCTACCTCGAGTAGCAAATTTATAACCATAACCCGATATTATTATTAAAATAATCTTCTGTAATCTCGAGACGCATATGAGTCGAAGAATTTTACTCGTATTATTTTCGGTACCCTTAGTTTTAACCTTCTACATTTTTGTTACTTCGATTTGCAGATCCTTATTATTTTACATTTTTTTTATTTCTTTTTTAGAAACATTCGAATTCTTTGGGTAAGTCATATCAATTAGTTGGCAAGTTCCTTTTTTGAAATCATTTATAACTATTTCTAGTCTGTTTGCATCAATTTTCTTGTCCGTGAGGATTGCGAAATTCTGTAGTATAGCCATTCCATCACCATTTGATAGTGTTGGTACCATATATCTGGGATTTCAATACCATACTTCAAACAGATATGCCACTGAATAGATTGTCCAAGCCTGTTATGTCTCATAATTTCTTCTTCTTCTTCTTCTTCTTCTTCTTCTTCTTCTTCTTCTTCTTATCATTATCATCATTTGTGTATGTTATGTTTCCTGCTTTGTATCCTGTAGATTCGGCGCCAACCTGTTGACGTCTCCTGATTCCCTGATCTATCCCCTAACCGTCTCTTCATCATTTCCTCTATCACTCCTCTTTGTTCTCGCTTCAACTCTGTAACTCCTTGCGTGCTAGTGGCTTCCCGCCTTGCTTGGAGTTGAATGCTAAAAAACAAAAATGTCTAATAATTCTTTCTCAGCAAGGACTGGGCATCCTAGTTAACAGTTTCATCAAATTTATAGCATAAGCGATAGGCGGGATTTGAGCCACCATTGTTGATTTTAGACTTGTAGGCATTAGTTGGAAGACATTGATCATGTGCTGTTATAATGAGGCCTACTGTTTCCTTAAGACAACTGCTTCTAAGCCATTGATGGGTTTGGCGAACTTCGTTGTATGATTCATCCAGACTCTTTGGATACTTTCCAAGAAGGTTCAGAATATTTGTCTTCTTGAGTATCTGTTTACATCTAAGGAGTTTCATATTTCTTGGCTTTGTTTAATGATGGAAGTATTCTTATTACACTCATCTTTGAATACAACCTTTCGAGACTTATCCCGTGTCATTTCTAAGTATTTCGCTAGACCTGTGATTGATTTTTTAAATGATATTTCTAACTGAATGAGTCCTTATCTTTCTTAGGAATGTATATTCTATAAACATCAGCTTTGGGTGGCGCATGCAATATTCAGTTAGTAGATTAAGTATTTTGGAATCAATGCGTGTTATATGACTAAAGCTCCATTTTATAATACCAAAGATGAAGGTAACAACGTATATTACCAACGAATTTATTGCCTTTATTCTAGTCGGTAACTTCAATTCTGATTGAAATACCAGACGCACTCTACGGTAGAATACTTTTCTTATCTTTTCCTTCTTTTTTGAGTGTTGTATGCCACTTCCGTTTTGAATGCTTAAGTATTTATACACTTCCTCTTGTTATAGAACCCTGTGGGTGTGTTGATCTCTGTCACTATATTACTAGATCTGACAAATTTTCCTGCTTTAAATGTTGCCTTCGTACACTTTTCCAGTCCAAATTTCATTCCAATATCATCACTGAAATCCTTTACTATCTCCAGTAGGGATTGGAAATCGTTGCCATTTCCCACACAAAAAAAAACTTCAGGTCATCCATGGTGATTAATGGTATGATTGTAGATTTTGTAGCCCCTATTTAAATCGTAGAGCTATTTGGACAAAGGAGAAAAGAGGAAGACGGAAGAGGAGAAGGGAAACGAGGAAGACGGAATAGGAGAGGGGAATAGAGGAAAACGGACGAGGAGAGGGGAAACGAGGAAGACGGACGAGGAGAGGAGAAAAGAGAAAGACGGAAGAGGAGAATTGAGAAAGACGGAAGAGAAGGGAAAAAAGAATGACGGAATAGGAGAGGGGAATAGAGGAAAACGGACGAGGAGAGGAGAAAAGAGAAAGACGGAAGAGGAGAAGGGAAAAAAAAGGAAGAGGAGAGAGCAAAAGAGAAAAGCGGAAGAGAAGAGAGGAAAAGAGGAAGACGTAAGAGGATATAGAAAAAGTGGAAGACGGATGAGGAGAAGGGAAACGAGGAGGACGGAAGAGGATAAGGGAAAAAAGGAAGACGGAAAAGGGGAAGGGAATAGAGAAAGACTGAAGAGGAGAAAGGAAAAGAGGAAGACGGAAAGAAGAAGGGAAAAGAGAAAGCCGGAAGAGGGGAGGGGAATAGAGAAAGAATGAAGAGAAGAAGGGAAAAGAAGAAGGAAGAGGAGAGGGAAATAGAGGAAGACGGAAGAGGAGTGGTGAAAGTGAATCACCTTTGTATATCCGGCAGTTGATGCTTATTGTATTTATTTTAGTATCACCATCTGTGTGAGTAAGTATGATGGATGTCTTCCATGCATGCAGACTGATCTTAAGAAATTCAATGATTAGGAGTGAAATTTTATAGATCTGTACAGATTTAATGATCCAGTCACGAGCGACATTATAAAAAGCTATTTTTGCAATCTATCTAAACAATGCTTAGTTTTCTACATGAATTCTTACAGCTTTCTAGTATCATTTTGTTAATCAGGAATTATTCCCTGCGTTCATATAACCTTTTTTTCTTACCTTTTGTTCTTCTGGAAAAAAGTTATTATTATTGTTGTTGTTGCTGCCTCTCCTGCTGTTTATTGCTGTTTGATGCAATCATCTACAAAGTGTTTCACTTGAGATTTCTAAAGAACTTATTAAGAATACCGGATTGAAAGAGTTTTCTAATATGTGAGCAATTAACACTAGGATGGCCACCTCCTTTGACATCTTTATTTCCATTACGCCGTGAAGAAGCCATCTCTAATATATTCAATATTCAAGTCAAGAATAACAAGTCTGAAAAGAAATTCACAAATATTAGTATACCTCATACTGAAAGAAAGTGATTATATATATATATATATATATATATATATATATATATATATATATATATATATATATATATATATATATATAAATTATGTGTGTGCATAGATAGATAGATAAGTAGATAGAAATGGGACATAAACACAAGTATTATTGCTTGTGAGAAATCTTTCAATGCATTTACCCTATAAATAGACTAGGTGTCAAAAACGACACATCGGTAATTCAAGGTAAAACTTCAAATATCAGCTGTTCCACTGAATAATTTTTAAAGAATTAAGTCTGTTAAGCATCTTTGCTAAAATTCAATAATTGTCCATAAGCCTCAGCATCGAACCAAAACTAGTTATTCCATAGGAATTTGTTGAAAATTTGAAGGTGTCGAAAACGACACCTCGGCCATCCTAGTGTTAACCCAATTTTCTTTATTTCGGCACTGTGTAACAACATTTTGACTTTTTTGTCATTGGTCAGTAAGTTTTATTTCCTAATTGTTTCTGTCTAGAAAGAAAAGAAAATTATTATTATTCTCTTCAAAGTTTGCTTTTGGTGACCTGGACATCGATATTTTCCATTACATTCCAGACAGATTCAGCGCTCAGTGTCTGAAGGAGACTTTTCTAGAACTTTCTAAAAGTTTCAAGAATTTTCGAGAAGTTTCGAAAATTTTCTAGAACGTTCTGACAACATAGATGACAATATAAATACAGGGAACATAAACATTCAGATCAGTTTACTTATCGCTATCCAAGTGCCGACAATCGTCGTTGATAGAATTAAATGTTTAAACGGTATCCAATACATTCTACTATAAATGAGAGGCCAAGCACGGAAGGTTCAAACTCTGCAACAATAGAATCTGGGTTAGTTGCAGTCAGCAGATGCCGCAAAAAATGGCCTTGGAAAATGTCAAAACAAAAGCGAAAAGGGACACTATGGCAACATCTGCTAAAATGTGTGAAGCTCACACGGCATATTTCAGCAAGACTGTTGGGTATCAAGACAAACACTGGGTACCCTATTTCACCTGAGAACTCTACAAAAGAACTCTTGAAGGTAAGATGAAAAGTTTTTCTTGTTTGGATAGTGAAAGGTTTGGATTTTTTTTATTTTAAATATTTTTTTACTTTTATTTTTTAAACCGGTGTTATTGAAACATATATATTAAATATATTTCAACAATCGCGCATTAGTATCTACGGCAACGATTCCCAACGTAGGGCGCATACCCCTCCGGTGGGGCATGGTAATATTTTGGTTGTGTATCCCTAGGATGTGCACCCTTCAGCTTACTATACCAATAGAATAAGTACGCAATTCTAGAATGAGTTATTAACAGTGAATTGTTTTCTAGTGAGCTCAAATTTCATTTTGCATTATTGTTTCATGATTAAAATGATTAAAATATATTACAAAATAATCTTTCATTCAAATATTTTATATTTCCGCCTTTCAGTTCTCAATTATATGTTTTGAAACTATATATATTTAACTGTGTTATTTTTTTTTCATTTTTCTCTTTCATGGACGCCATGGTCTTTGGAGGCTTGTTTAAAGACCAAGTTAACGGCCTTTTAAGCTTCCTTCACGTGAACTGCAGTAAAATTTTGAATATTAATATTGAATATTAAATATTACGGGCGGGGGGGTGCAGAATTTTAGAAATGCCAAAGTGGGTCATGTCTCAAAATCGGTTGAAAACCACTGGACTACGGTATCATAGATGTTTTCTATACTGGATCTGATATGGCAAGAACTACAAAGATACAGAATATCAGACATGTTCAGCATTCAAGATTCTGTATTTTTGTGGCATTTGCTGCATTGATTGGCGTCCAAATCAAAATTTTGCAGACGTCAGCGCACGATATTTGGAAATTTTAAAAATCAAAAATGCATCTTTTTTTAGAATTTTGTTGATGTATTTTCTTTAACGAAAATAAACTTGGCAATATATTTTTTTACTCAAGTCTTTGTTTTGTTTGTTGTTGCCTTTCGTCATTCAATATCTGTTTGCGGACAAATATACCACCCGCAACAACTGTGTGTAAATTTCGGGAAAATTTTCGGTAAATAGGCAAACACACACACAGAGAGAGAGAGAGAGAGAGAGAGAGAGAGAGAGAAAATGCTCTGTTTATAATAAACAGTATTAACGACATTTACCAACCTGAATGTCTGAGAAATTTTCATAGAAAATATGCGTCCTCCAACAGGAATCGAACCTGTATCCTCTCTCTCTCTCTCTCTCTCTCTCTATATATATATATATATATATATATATATATATATATATATATATATACCGTATATGTCGGCGTACAAGGCGAACCATTAACCTTTAAAAATCACCACAAATAGGGACCGTCTTATACTCCAGGTATAAAATGTGAACCTTAAATCCTGTGGATTATGATAAGTTTTTAGTATGGGGGATTTTTGACAGTTGGCCAACCCCTAACTTAATAACTATCTGCCATATATTTCTACTGAAATAACTTAACTCACATTTTTATAATAAAATCATAAAAGTGTAATGTAATGAAACTATTCTTACCTCATATAATATGTGCTATGATTGCATGACAACAATAAAACGCATATTCGTCAAGAGTGAAATCCAAAACCATCGTCACAGACTGTAAACAAAGCAACTGATAGCCTTGGATGCGTCCAAAGTGCTTCGCCAGACAGAGCGTTCGGAAAAGAAAGATGTTTATAGCAGTAATTCAAGGAAGAGACGGGTAATCATAGTTTAGCATACTATCCAGTTCTTGTCGGTACGAGCTTTCACTTTGTTACTAGCATTATCTAGGTTAATATTGTTAGAATCCAGCTATCACAAGATTCTATCATGGCCCCACCAAAAACCGGTAAAAAAAGGAAATATGTAGCATGTTCCAACTTGAAATCGGTAAACTTTGCTAAAGAACGTAATAACTACGCTGCTGTAGGACATTATGTTGTAACAGAAAAGAAGATTCAAGATTGGAAAGGGAAAGAAGAGACTTCAAAGAGCATTCTAAGGACTAAATGTGCATTAGACGCAGGCACCTTTTTTCATTAGAATTTCAATGAAAACAAATAATATATTTACTGAATTTATTTAATAAATTCAATACATTTTAAAATACTATTTGGTGGGCGTCATCCTGTACGGCGAATATAGCCCGAAACGTATAAACTAAAATTTTAACTAGAATTTGGGGCCTCGCCTTATACTCCCAACTACGCCAGCATATACGGTTTATATATATATATATATATATATATATATATATATATATAGATGCACGTTTCATTAAATAATATAGACAAGTTTTGTCTATTTATTTTAAGTAAGTTCCTTTCATATTGTCTGATAAGCTTAATAACATTCTCATTGAAAGACGAAAGGAAATCACCATATTGATACATGTTTAAATCCAATCTAAGCTTTTGGCTTACATAAGCCATTATCTAAGATGACAATTACATTTCAATATAGCAAACAATACACGGACGAAACAATAATGATAGTCTGTTTTTGTTGCATGAAAAATTTCAAAGCAACGACATACTCGTTTATATGAAACGCGGAAGCGAAAATCGCGTCGTAGCTCGTGACGTCACACATGACCACGCGAGAGTGAAAACGAGAAATATTAAGTATGGGATACCGTTGGTATAAACCAATGGCTTCTGTTATCAATTATAGGCATTTAAGAATATTTGTGGAGATTTCGTAGTTTATTTTGTTCAGGTTAGGTTTCAATTGTTTTATGCATATAGCTTCAAGAATTTTTAGTTTGTGTTTATTGTTTTTATGTTTAAGTATAGATGTGTTTATAACAAAGATTTTCCGGGATTGTGTACGCGGCCACAATATATATTATTTAATGAAACATGCATCAATGAAAAATTGCTGCCTAGTCAGAGATTGAGAGAAAACAGACAAAATGATAGAAACTGTTATTTTCAATTTTGTTTCGATTAGCTGTCATTGGTCAGACACGTTTCCCAAATGCTGGACCAGATTGATAAAATACCACCCCACCACATTCACACGATACGGCTTACCCAAAACGCACAAACCCGACAGAGTCATCAGACCCATTGTGTCCGTAATCATCAGCGCACCCCACAAATTATCTAGAGCCATTTCAAAAATCCTAACTCCGTTCCTAGGAACCATCAACACAACACCTGGTAACTTACGAAACATAAATATGCTAAACATGATTATAACGTGCTTAGATATCAAATTATTATTCATCAACATACCCATCACAAAATGTCTCAATATAATGAGAAAACACCTCAAAAAATCCAAAGAAAACCTTCCTCTACTCGTCCAGAAAATTATTTTTAAAAAATACAAACTAATCATTAACCACTGCTTCTTTTCTTTCAACAATATTCTCTACAAGAAAAAAAAATCGGTTTACCTATGGGGTCACCTATCAGTGGTATTCTCGCTTGCCTTTTGCTAGAATTCTTAGAATCCGGTTCATTTAAACACATCATATCAAAACAGCTATACTTACCTAAGATATATATAACGTTCTCTAATGATATATAATGAAACTCAATAAGGTTGAACCTACCATTGAATTCACATACGAATTTGAAATAAATAATTCTCTATCTGTCCCCGACATCTTATCAATAGGCAACAATGGGAAATTAGATTTTAAAGTTTGTCGTCAACCCACAAACAAAAACGATCTAATCTGCTTCTATTCCAACCACAACCAAAGAATAAAATCTAGACTAATCATAAGATTTTACCTCAGAGCCCTTAGGTAATATTTTCCAACGTATTTATTCTTCTGACGAAGTGTTGGTTAAAAAGCATACTTAAAGAATACTTTCCTACGTTTTCAAATATATATATATATATATATATATATATATATATATATATTGTTATGACATATTAACTCATTGCTACGTTTTTAACGACAATAACAACAACATTAATAATAATAATAATATTAATAATTACAGCATTAATTCCCTTTCGTTAGGAAACATCAAAATTACATCACTTAGCGTCCTCCATCAATTCTTTCCTTTCGATAAAGTCGAGATATTTTAAAATGTTATCAAATTTAAATTTGAAAGCATAAGGTTATTTTTTCATAATGATAACTTTTATGTTTGTATAAATACGCATTTCTCAATAAATTTCTACAGTTGCCTTGATGAAATTGCTTAATGAATTGAACACGTTTGTTTGTTTTGTTTGTTTTGTTTTTTTGTTTTTTTTGTTTGTTTTTTTTTTTTTTTTTTGTGTGTGTGTGTGTGTGTGTGTGTGTGTGTGTGTGTGTGTTTTATAACACTTTCAATCACTTGTCCGCTGCTGCCATCTTTTATCTAAACCAGTGCATTATTTGTTCTGATACTACCGTAGAATAATGCATGCGATTGCTCGTAAGTTCGATCCCAAAAATGGAGCTGCTGCCAAAGATGCATTAGGTCACTTTTGTTATATCTGATCATCATTGCAAACCCCAATAATGTAGTTTAGTCACAGACTAAGATGAGTAATTATGCAGCCGATTCTACGTAAAAGAGTCAGCCGCAATGCCCGTTTGTTGCTACTTCGAAGGCTTTGATTGGTTCATTTGTTGCTATTTTGAAGGCATTTATTGGTTCGTTTGTTGCTATTTTGAAGGCTTTGATTGGTTCATTTGTTACTATTTTGGAGGTTTTGATTGGTCGATTTTTGTTTCATCTTCTTTCTACTCGGTTTGAATTAATGGTAATTTGAACACCGCTATGTTAAAGATAATTTTATAGAAATTTACTAAATTGAAATTAGTTTAACGCAAGGCTACATAAGTTGTGCTGAGTTAGTGGCGACAGTTTGCCTTGAAAATAAACCTTCGAAATCCTGGCTTTTACCTGGTCTTGAACACAGACCACTGGCACTTAAGGAAAATACGCAATTGCTTCAGCCACCAAGCATAAGATTTTCGCATGGCGAATCTATGAAATATGTCTGATAATAAAAGAAATAAATTTGAGAAGAAAAAACATCAACGAGTTTTTTTGGTTTTTTTTTGTTATTGTAGTTTTTTGGATTAGGAATTTATTGCAGAAATAGAATTCATGTGATTATCAATAAATTGACTTACAATATTTATGAAATAGGCGAAAAATCAGCAAATAGAAGGTGATTGGCACCAGCTGATTGCAATAACGAACGATAATTACAGATCACTCAATTTCGATCATATAACATTTAAATGCCATCAAATTTTGTATCGTTTATAATTTGTGAAAATACTTTGATAATAAATGTTTAAAATGATCGAAATAAAGACAAAATACATTTTTGGGTGGTAACGTTATTGACTAAGCTTAAAATCTAGGTCATGATGTAGCCGGTGAGAATCGAACTCATTACACTAGCGGAGAGACTTTGTGAAATAAGCCGCGGCAGACTTCCACTTATTAGGTGATAAATAATATTAAGGGATAAATAATTAGCGAAGAAAAACATATTCTTTAACTTTCAGATGCAGTCTGAATTTTCATGATAATCCACTGTGATTTAAAACTCAGCGACTTCAAAGATCGACCGATAAAAAGTCTCAAATACAATATAAATTAATCCCAATTTAAATATATTCTATGACGTTAAAATCTCAACAATGAATTCCTTGTAAACTATTTACTGTCGTTGAACTTATTTAAAAAAAAAAGGCTGTACATTGATTTGATTGGCCAGAATATTGAAAAAATCAACGTAAATAAAAGTTACGTAGTACAATCTGATTGGTCAAAAGAAGGACTTTTCTGTAAATATTTATTAAAACTAACTTAATCTAGCAGTACACAATAATAGCATAATAAACCACAAGTCTTGCTATCCACTGCTCTACGGCAGGCGCTTAAAAGAAACATCTTTCTTTTCTGTGCTGATGTTATATACGTTATTTATAGATATTTAGTATTTAGTTACTGGTTTTCGTTCAATTAAAAGATAAATGACTTACTTTAATAATGTACTTTACCTAGGAATATAAATATGAATATTTGCTTTCTTTAGTCAGGCAAGACCAAGAAAATGTCTTCTACCACAAAATATAAATTGCTCAGAATTTTTATTGCTTTTATGGCATCGCTTCGAGCAGGAAAATAATAGCAATAAAGAAATCTGTGTTCATTGTAAAGGGCTTTCCGTGACTTAATCGACCATCACCTGTATTCACGTGACACCATGTAAATATAGATTGCTAACACATTGAGGCTCTTTAAAACTTACCGTGAAATACTGCCAGAATTTTGCTTTCCACTTAAATTTTATAATTGCAGAAATGTATATTATTAGATAGATAGATAGATAGATAGATAGATAGATAGATAGATAGATATGAACAGATTGTGAAATACAGAAAAGAACTGAGATAAATATAGACAGGTTGTGATGTATAGATAATAACTGAGATAGATAGATAGATAGATAGATAGATAGATAGATAGATAGATAGATAGATAGATTTGTACCAATATATGTTGTATGTAAGATCAATGTACATGTGTATGTATATAAATACATTTATATGAGTTTAATTCGTCTACGACAAGTTCAAGGCCCTATTGAAAGAAACCGCTGGACATATTGAACCCATAATCAATGCCCTGCGAGAACTGCCTGTATTTTACTCCCGAAAAAGTGTAAATTTATTGCATTTGGATATCACTGATATTTCAAATCATACAGTGTACTCGTTCCAGTAAAACCATAGTCATGCGCTGCGGCACAAGTTTAGGAACGCAGTTGGCTATTTTAAAAATGACCATTTCAAACCTTGGATTTACCCGAATTCAAAATATTATAACCGTTTCATCCACTGATCAGGCTTTTAGAGGTGCGTATGTGCTGATTAATTCTAGTTCCATGATAACTGCCCCGGGGAGAATAAAGATGTGTGTGTTTGTGTGTGTGCACATGTATCTTCACACCTGCATGTGCGTTGGTGTGTGTGTGGTTCTGCGTGCATATGTGAGAGAGATTTATTAACCCGAATGTTTGAGCATAATTAGTATATGTATGTATGTGCAATAAGAAACACCTGGAATTGAACTTCCGACCTTTGAGCTTCCATAATGTTACATGAGTATTATCAAATTCTTAAATTTAAATGGTAATTTAATAATTAGAAAAATAACAGATTAATAATTGTATCCATTTTTTTTAATTGAATTGAAACCGCAAAGACTGATTTTTTCTGACGGGAGAAATTTGATTCAACTGCTTGTAATAATAATAATAATAATAATAATAATAATAATAATAATACACAAAATGATTGTCGTAAATCTTCCAATATTTTTCAACACTTAAGAGAAGAGCGCGATTTAAGCAAAGAAAAAGGAAAGAAAAAACAGTGTTTAACAATGTTCAACAATATTTCAACAGAATGTCTGTCTTTAAGTTATATTTTTAAAAATACATAAATCTACAAAAAATTATAAGACTTTGTACATTACAAGACAAACAACGTTTGTACTAAGACTTAATTTTTTGTAGATTTATATACTTTTATACTTGAAAAAATTGTTTAATATAACTTGAAGGCAAACATTCTGTTGAAATATTGTTTAACAGTGTGAAACAATGTGTTTTTCTTTTCTTTTTTTCCTCTTCTCTTCTCTTAACTAATTAATTAATTAATAATAATAATAAAGGTACACTATTTATATTATTCGGTCTATTGTCTTCATCTTTGTCGCCATGTTTATCACAACGTTTCGGTCGTTGTACACTCCGGCCTTCTTCAGGTGGTTGGAATGTAAAACTGAACCCTTTATTTCGCTCACTAGGGTAGATTGTTCTAGTTCCACACATGGAACAGTGGATAAAGGCGTTAGTTAGATCCAGTGACAGGACCCAAAGAGTGTGAGTTCAATACCTGGTTAAGGCAGTGAAGAACCTGGTGAGGGGAATTAACAGGAGATAACTGATGATAATTGACATCCATTAGACATGGCACGTGGAACTAGAACGGTCTACCCCAGTGAACGAAATAAGGGGTTCAGTTCGACATTCCAACCACCTGAAGACGGCCGGAGCGTACAACGGAGGAAAACGTTGTGATAAATATGGCGACAAAGATGAGGACAATAGTCCGAATAATGTAAATAGTGTACATAATACCTCATCTCAGAAATATAAACAAATAATAGAGGTATAAACATCATCCTGAACCAGTCATAAAAAGAGATGGAATCACTATTCTTTGGGAGTTTACCATTCAAACTGGCCTGACATAGTAATTAAATACTGTAAACAAAAACGCTTTCTCATAGATATAAAATGATATTACGTAAAAGCATATATGTTAAAGAATTTGATAGAATAAGTAAATATACGGATGTTGAAAATAAAATTGAACAATGAGGCACCTTAAAACTACTGTTATACTGATGATAATTGGAGCCCGGATACAATCACAAAAGGTGCAAACAAGAACAATAAGAACCTTGCTAGCAAAAGATTAAAGATTCCTGCTTACGACAGATTCAAAAAATGGCACTGTATGAAACTGCTCATTTGCTCAAATAAAATAAGGGTAAAGACCCGATAAGCAATTGTACTGAACAGAAAGCAAAGGTAGATAATAAAACATAAAACACTAACAGGAGAAAAACCACAACGTCTATGACCTTTACCTTGAAAATATATACCCATGTGCCAAATTTCAGCTTCCTAAGCGCAAAACTATGGCTTACAACTTGGAACATACATTTATTGTTATATATATATATATATATATATATATATATATATATATATATATATATATATATATACATACATACATATATATATATATATATATATATATATATATATATATATATATAGATTCAGATTGTAACCCAGCTTCAAGCTTATACATACTGAACGGATTGTATTACATATTTTCCTTAACGAACCAAAGCGTGTAAAAAATTGCAAATTTAAGTCCGTTCACTTGAAATCAAGATTTAGACAGTGGTGATATTTTTAGAAAATTGGCAAAGAAAAAGAATCCCTTAAAAATGGTTTTCCACTTTTAAAATGAAAATTAAAAAAATAAAATGAAAACAATCCTTAAAATATTAAGTATACATGCCGCAGGAAGTTTTTATGAAATAATTCCATCGAAATGAATAAGTAAAACTTTAAAATGAATAACACGTTGGCTTCTTACTGTACTTAGTTTAGCCTAATACGAAGGCATAATGACATTGGGAACATGAGATTAATATTTGATTAGACTGTTATGTTGTTTTTATCCGTGGACTATCCCAGGTATTTTAGACACAAGACTCAACCTTTATGGAGTCTTGAAACCAGTGTAGTTTTACTCAAAAATGAATTTAATAAAAGCACATGTCACATGTTAATTTGACGCTATCGGTGAAATTAACTTTGTCCGGTGATTGACTAGAATAGTCGGGCGTCAAGTGAAGATCGAACTCACGACATGAGTGTTGCTATGAGGGACTAGATAAGCAATATCGAGCGCCCGCCAGAAAGTATAAGTAGCCGAAGAGTATAAGAAGTAGAAGGTAAGTAACTTACGATAAACCATCAACAAATCTCGATAAATAATTTCTAATGAGGGAATACAAAATGAACTACAAATGTCAGAAATGCAAAATATTTTTAAAAGACAAAACAATTAAGAACAACTGAATCAAAACTGACTCGTAAAAAAACGGTTTACATGTGAAAGGTATTGTCTTCTTTTTGACAGGACGAATTTACTGATGTTTTAAGAAGACCTTGAGAGCACACGTGACAGCCCGTTGGTAAGGATAGTCAGTTGCTGCCTAGCTCTCGACGGAGGGAGGATGCGGTAGCTACTTGTAGTTCGGCTGAACAGGACGGACGATAGTTTCCGTGCGTCCTATGTAGGAACCTCTGACATATCACCAGGGCTTTACTATGTCCTTCTTGAGGTCGTTACAAATAAGAGCTTCTTTTATTTTCGTTCCCTTCTCATACTGCTTACCTGGTTTAATTTATCGTTGTGGGGAAAATTTGTTATGTATACATGCATACATACATATACATGTTTGTGGGGTGCGTGTGGCGCATCTTAGTATGACATATCTGTGTACTTCAATGTTGTATATAAAATGTTACCATATATTAGTCATTTTTGGAAGTCATTTCTTTGTGTTATTCTAGTCCTTCTTTCAGTTGTATTAAGATGTTAATATATCACGGATATACTAATCTCTATAGTGGATCTTGAAGAGTGGAGAAGACCAACGTATTTCCTCTCTCTTTCCAATCACCTCATTAACGCCATTATTGATAATTTAATAGGGAAGATAAAAAAAAAAACACGGGAAAACATTCACAGAATTTCAAGTGCCAAAAGATGCCATTAAACAGGTAATTATTCAGTTAATTCCCTCTTATAAAAACCTGTCCTGAGTATGACGATAAACTACATCCGCGTCCTGTGTATGACGATGAACTACGTCCAACAGCAAGGCCTCTGATCAGGAGATTTTGAGGGGCGTGGAAACACCTTTTAACTTCTGATGTTCCCATGTCCACCAGGGGTGGTAGTACCTGTTAGGGTCCCATCTATGGGTAAATAGCTAACCGCCCCAAACTGGGGTCAAACCACTATGAAAGTGTAAAAATATGTTTTAATACCAGAAATACTTTGCCAAAATTATTACCAGGAATACATTCTTACCAGCAATACATTTTGGAAAAAAATATTACCAGCTATACATTTCTTGCAAAATATTACCAGTGATACATTTTTGGAGGAAAAAAAATATTACCAGATATAGATTTTTGAAGAAAAAAATCTTGCCAGAAATACATTTTTGAAGGAAAAAAAATATTACCAGCAATAAAAATTGTCGGCATTAAATAATCCATTGTGGTTGATATGCCGTAAAACAAAACAAACCCAACTTATAAAACCGTCGTATCTCTTTGAATATGGTGGTAAGAATTCGTTTTCAGATCTACTTATAAGGAATGATCGAATTTAGTGAAGACCCGCAAACATCTAGGAAGTAAGCAAATGCAAAATCAGTTCAGATGCCATGAGATTTTGATAATTAACCAAAATGTCAAGAATTTTTAAAAACATATCCAAGGTCTCCAAGATTGGGTCAATCGTCACAATCATTCCATTCCAGTGTTCATATCGACACATCTTACCAAACTCACTACAAATGAGCGACATCTAAAGGATTTATGACATTTTTTCCAAATTCGATTTGTGCTTATGTCCAAATGACATGAATAGATTTTGTTATTGATTTTACAAGTATGAAGTTGATCATATAGGATTAAGAAGAACCAACTTACTTAAGATTTCTTCGTACATCTCTTTCTTTAATCCAGTCACTGCTGTCTACGATGATATCAAATATGATATATATAAACAGGACAACGTTGATTTTACAAGTAACCGGCCTAGTAGGGTGCATATGATTACTCTTTTTAGCTTATCGCTTAACAGATATATCAACTAGATTAACCAGGATACCTACTCCACAAAATACAGTTGATTAATTATTTATTGATTATTCAGTATCAGAACTGAAAAATAACATATATCATCTGTTAAGCATATATCATGATTTACATCTTTGGTTTTGTAGATGCCAAAAATGATGCTTAAGACAAATGTCGTTACTTTCGCTAATTGACGGATATATATTTACACTATTTACATTGTTCGACCAGTTGTCTTCATCTTTATTGTCATATTCAGGACGTTTCGATCGTTATACGCTACGGCGTTCTTCGTGTTATATACGTTGAATTTTCCCCAAGGGCACACGGCACAGTCGATAAAAGCGTTGGTTGATGTACTCAAAGAGTTGTGAGTTCAATGCCTAGCCACATCAGAGGTGAACAAAAAACTTGGAGAGTTGAATTACTAAAGAAAAATAATTGAAACTGAGATATCCAGAAAAGGGCATGGCACGTGGAACTAGAACAATCGACACCGGTGGACGGAATAAAGGGTTTGAATCGAAATTTCAACGTATATCAACGGCCGAAACGCCGTGAATATGACAATAAAGATGAGGACATCAGTCCGAACAATGTAATTAATGTAAATAGTTACAATACATCGTCTCAGAAATATAGACAGGTGCTGAAGAAGGCCGGGGCGTACAACTGCCGAAACGTCGTGAATATGACAATAAAGATTAGAACAACAGCCCGAACAATGTAAATAGTGTAAATAGTTACAATACATCATTTCGTAAATATAGACGAAGCATATATATATTTGTCAGTCTGGATTACGCTTAATGTACAGATACATTTATGGACCACCAGGTGAGGAAGGAATAGATTATAATTACTTACTAGACGATTTTTTTAACCAGAATAATGACATATTGCTAGCGTACGGAGTCGGCCCTTCGACCGTAAAACTTTCTTCAATCGCCATTTTCTACTAATTTAATCATCAAAAGGAAATTTGTTGTTTTGATGGATGATGTGTGCTTGTCCTATTTATGCTATACATTGATTTATTTTCTTTTGTTTATTGAATAATTCCGCTTTTTAAAACAAACAAAGAGTTATTTCTCCCGCCAAAAATGTGTCATGTGAGATTAGTCTAAATAATTCGCAGCTCGAATTATTTTTTCCGAAAAATGTAGTCTTCGATATATCTGAACTGATTGAAACATTATTTTTAGTTTTTTATTCGATCATAAATCCATCTAGAAAGGCATAATTGAGCCCGTTGCCGAGAAATGGTCGGAAAAGCAGTCGTCCCGTGCTTATGATGCATTAATCTGTGAATACTGACCATAATTTGATTGATCAAAAATCGATCTGATCTTAATAAAATTCGCTTCTGACCAGTATTTTCTTCCGAAAGATATCTCACATTTAATAATCAATAATCGATATTAATTATAAAGATAATCGATAGTCTCAAGCGGTTTCCGATAAAACAGTTTGCAGCATATGAGTGCAAACATTAAAAATTATAGCCCCAAATAATATTTTATGTTATCATGGTTAAAGAGATCGTAAAACTTTTAAGGATATTTCATTATCAACATCTACACCGATCGAGCAAGCAACTGCGGCTATATTATGCAAATTAACCTTGTTAAATCAACTGATTGATATATAGTCAAATATTGACGAAGGAAACAAGACAACTTTGACAGAAGAAACTGCGTGAAAAAGCTGAGTGAATGAAGAATAAATTCATTAGACCAAACATCAAAATAGGAAAAGCAAATAAGAAAACATCTTTTGCTCTGTCTCCCGAGACAAAAGAAAAGTGTCTCATCATCATGTGTTGATGGACAGATACATCACTTGAATTTTCCACTTTTATAAAAAGGATGAACCTAATAACGTCTAAAGATACATAGCCATTCATGGCGTCAAACTTCACAAGGAACAAGATATCTCTTCAAATTCAATGTTAAAGACTTGTTTCATTTCTATATAGAACAACGACTGCTGGCTTTACCGGGTGCAAACTCTCCGCCAGTAATAGATAGATAGATAGATAGATAGATAGATAGATAGATAGATAGATAGATAGATAGATAGATAGATATTTTTTTAATATGGTCGTTAAATTGCTTGATATTTTCACCTAATAATGAAAACACCCACTACATTGAACTTCGATTTCAACCTCCCTGGTCAAATATTATTTTAAAAAGTTTGCAAAAAAAAGAAGGAATGGCGTAACAAATATTGGCATCTGAAATTCCATTCAAAAGAAACCAAAAGAAAGTAATCTCTAATTGATTCTTCTTTTTCAGAAAAAAAAGACAACATGGATTTTTTTTTTTTTTTTCAGAAACTGACACCTTTCATTTCATTGCCAAAATTACAGCAGGCATTTGTAGACTTGGTACATTGAGAAAAGAACCTTAAAATTATTTTATTAAAAACTGTATTTAGAATATAGGTAATAAAATGGAAAAATGCAAGGTTATATATATGTAAATATATAAATATATACACCAAGCGCGTATCTTTTAATGTGTTTACGATCCAATAGACTTAAAAAAAATCAAATTCTATAAATAAACTCATATATATATATATATATATATATATATATATATATATATATATATATATATATATATATGATCATGTAATATGTACA
Source organism: Acanthosepion pharaonis (assembly GCA_903632075.3). NCBI lineage: Eukaryota > Metazoa > Mollusca > Cephalopoda > Sepiida > Sepiidae > Acanthosepion > Acanthosepion pharaonis. Next base: position 228,017 of record CAHIKZ030004831.1, read on the forward strand.
CACATACACACCTATGTTTATATATGTATATAAATAGGTCGAATAAAGAAATAACCTCTGCAGAAAATCAAGCCCTCTTTTTGGAGCTCTATGTATAGGACTATGGAAGGCTAGAAGAGATATATAATGGAAATCCAAGTCATAAAATTTGGAAATGTTCATTCATGATTTTTTTCTTTTTTAATAAATTATGATCCAAATGTTTGTCTTGAAATTGTCCGTGGCCTCAAAATCTACTTTTCGAACAATAAAAAATGAAATGATTTCTTTTTATTTTTAATGTAAAAATGTCTTTGTTTTTAAAAGTTTTGTCATTGTTTGGCTGTTTTGTTTTTTCTGACAGCGAATTGTCCACAGAATTCGGAAATTGAACTTCAAACTTTACAGTTAGGTTCAGTTCCCTACAAAAAGTAAACGTTTTAATCTTTCTCGATGTCTTCTTCGACTTCAATTTCAGCTTCACTCAAACAATATTTCTTTACATCATCGGAACCGCAATCAACAATCTTGATCTTCTTTTTCGGCATTCCAGTCTCCTTGTTGGTTTCAATTTCAGAAATCTTCCGAATGACGTCCTACATAAATGGACAGAAACAAGAGAAACAAAAATTACACACTGTCGTTGTTAATTAATTACAAGTAAAAAAAAAAAAATGGACAAAAATGTGATTAAATTTAGTAAAGGCATAAACTGAAACTCCCTTGTACACTTTCTCATCACCAATCACTGGTTTCATCGTCTGCATTTGAATAGAGCGAGGACGAACCTGCACAAGTAATATATTCAGTTTTATGTGCATGCAACAATACTTCAATAAAAAAAAAAACATTTCTCTGAAATTTTTAACACCAACGACCCACAAGTATTTATTTTTTTTTTTATATATATATATATATATTCGTTCATACCCAGATATGGCATTGGGCACTTCAATGTGGAGTAGTGGTTAGCGAGTATGTCTCGTTAGATTAATTACGACTGAGTAGTAAGTTCGGTCCTTACAGGGTGCTCCATACGTTTGGCTTTGTGCCACATCTAAGCAATGCTCAGATAGTGGAGACTTGGACGTAGTGTAAGTAAGTTTGTCTCGCTTAGTTCAATTAGTAAGTTTGTCTCGCTAGTTCAATTACGACTGAGTAGTGAGTTCGATCCTCACTGGGTGTCCTATACTTTCGGCCTCATTCCACATCTAAGCTACGTTTATAAAACCACAATATCCGAATATGGCATCAATAATAATTTTATCGAGCTGAAATTTTGCTACTATATTGAAATATTCTAAGGACATATTCTATGTCACGTCTTGTTAGCAACAACTGGTACGACCAATTACTAAACATTCGGCAATGGGACAAATTAAGGAAAGGTTGAGTTCATGCCTTTTCCAAGAACATTGCACTATAATGGTTGTAGCTAGAATTTATGCGACATTTGCGGATGCCAATTTTATAAGTCACTAAAAATTTCGCCAGTTTTAGCCCCAAAGAATTCACTAAAAATTCTTTTTTTATCAATCTAAAGACATTCTATGTTCTTTAGAATCCTTTAATATATTTGGTATTTGGTGAAGACCAAAATTCATTAACGAATCTGGAATTCTTCTTCAGACGCTTCTTCAGTTTTCAAACCCAACAAATACTGTTCGAAGTTCTATCATTATTCAGACTAATATCCTCACCTTTGTTGTTTGGTTCACTATAATTCAGCCGGTGGGCTATCCGGACTTATTTAGATGTATGCTTCATTTAGTAATTTTAATTTTCTTAAAACTAGAATCATCAATTCTTCAATTCTCAGGTAAGTCGAGATAATACTGTTTGATGCTTATCCAGAGATTAGGAAGAAAAAAATGCTTGATTACATTAAACAATATACACTTTAAGAAAGCCAGATATCTTATCGACTTAAGTGTATTGATCGAAACAGCAAAGATAAGGATACTAATTTGTTAGGGGAAGCTAATCTCCTTTTCCTAAAAAGGAGGATAAATCAAAATACAATTGATGGCGACCAGCTGATACGCACGTGAAATTCATTGTTTCAATCCAAAGAAATCCTTGCTGTTCTCAGACAATGAATGAATAAAAATTGTTTATTTACACGTTAAAATACACTTGTCTTTTATTTTCATTCGTTTTTTTTTTCCATCCCAACAGCCTGGGATATAACATAATTCAAACAATTTATCGAATAACTCAACAAGTAATCATTGTATTATTATTTCTAGAAAGAATCTTTAATGTATAAATTCAAATATAGCAAATTTTTGCGAAATAGACTGCTCTGAAAATAATGGACGATTCTTCCTTCATGAAACAAAAAGTTGCTCTTTGCTATTCTGGTCATCGATAGGTTTTAGGCAATAGAAACTATCACCCACATATCAATATAACGAAGTTTTAGCTACAAATTTGGGTTGAAATAAGCGTGAGTCTACACGATGATTATAATACGATCAAACTTTATTTCCCTCTGAGTGTAAATAAGATGCAAATGTTTCACTTACGAATCCTTTAATGACTTTGCCGAAGACAACATGTCTCTTATCAAGCCATCGGGCTCTTACAAGTAAGATGAAGAACTGTGATCCATTAGTGTTCTTGCCGTGGTTGGCCATGGAAACGAATCCCGCGCTTCTGTGACTCAAGATGTAGTCTTCGTCATCAAAAGTTTCTCCGTAGATACTTTTTCCTAAGAAAGAGCAAAACATGTCGCCAAGATTAGATTTAAATGACCAATAAAAATGGATTTGATTTTTAGTAACGCTCATCAGTTAAAGACTTAAATTAAGAAAAAGGTTTGTGATTCAATCTCTACTGCCTGATTGTTTCTGACAAAAGAAAGTAAAAAAAGCCAAAAATCTTTTTTTTTCTTTACTAATTTTCGAACAGTACAATTCCCAAGAGATACTCAAGGTAGATGGTTACTGGATGATTTTGCTGCATGATAGGAAGAAGAGGAGTGCACTTTATGAGTTTATGTAGGAGATATAACGGCTAGACTTGAAGTAATCAGGAAAGCACCCTCTCAGGACACAAAGTAGCCGTCCTTGGGAATAAGTTGTTTGATTAGAACTTCCTTCTTACTAATGGGATTCGAAAGGAATAAGGATAATTTGCCCCAGTGTACGTTGTATGGCGCGTTTTAGCTGTGAATAACTGAACTAAGGAATGTAGCACGTCAGAACATTTGCCATGGAAATAGCGATATAGTAGCGAGAGGCTTGTGATATTTCGTCTGTGGAAAAGTGGTTGTAAAATAATGTATCACTTTCAAGGTCGCGTAGATGATTTTGATCTCAAACAGTGCAGCAACACTCCATATTTGGTCTGATCTGGCTCTTGTAAAGCTAGAGTATGGCAGGAGGAGTCCGAAACTTACTAGAGCGGTACAATGAATCGGCCATTTTTTCCAGCATCCTTAGCGAGTGATCGCATATATGAGTTCTATCTGAGGTTTGGAGTGAGCCCAAGTCCAAATATGTGTTCAAAGCAAGGAGCCTCCTTGATAGAAGATACATCCATTATAATAGGTGAAAGCTCAGGGTCTGCTCAGTGATGGTGGAACGTTACGAATTTGTTTTTGGGTGTATTGATTGTTACAAGCTAGTCCTTCCCCCATTGAGACTCTAGGGCGGGGTCAGTGAAGAGATCAGCTGTCAGGTTTTGGTCATTTAGATTTTGGAAGGTGCTCCTATACATTGTTGTATTATCTGCATAGATATTCTCTAAAGATCTGAGTGTGTTTTTAGGCAGATTATTAATATAGAGCAGAAAGAGAGTAGAACCGAGGAAAGAGACTTAGAAAAGTCTGATATTGATCTCGTGTTCTTTAGGTAAATGGCTGTTAACAACGACCTTCATGGACTTATCAGCTAGGAAGAACTTGATAATTGAGAAAACCCTTCCAGAAATTCCATAGCTGGAGAGTTTGTGGAGCGCCCCACCCCAATACCACACCTTGTCAATGGCCTTTGATATATCTTAGTCAATCTTCCTATTGACTTATTTACTGTCTAGTATTTCACTGATTCTATCACTATTAACAGTCGACATAGCAGAGCGAAATTTATACTGGATATCGTTCAGGAGTTTGTTTTTTTTCCTGTTGAAGAGTTCAATAAACTTCTTTTGTTGATTAAAGACTCGAAGAATTTGCTGATGACACTAAGGAGGCTAATGGGTCGGGATATTGTGACGGGGATAAGTCCTCACCCGCATCCTTAAAAAAAATAAAAAAATTAAAAAAAACAGGGCACACAGTTGACCCTTTCCATAGACTCTGGAAGCATCTCTACTTCAGGCAGTGGTTGTACAGATTTGCCTTAATTGGGAATACCTCTGGGCGGATATTCTTCTGTGATTTTGTCCGGACCGGTACCTCCTTAGAATCAAATATTTAGATACGTATGTCGTGATAGAGATATTACAAAATTTGTTCTCCGTGAGAGAGGAGAAATGCGTGTCTCTGATTAACATTATTGTAGTGATGGAGGCAAGTACTGCGCAAGTGTTTCAGATGCAGGAAGCCAGCTTGCATCAACATTAAAAATTCCCTTCCTTTAGATTTTTAAAAGACAGCTACTGTATCTGGAAGCAGACAAGATAAAACTTGGCATCAAATGGTATATAAATTGAAGTAGTCAAACAAATAGAAACAGTCATGCATTATTGTCTCTCACTTGTTGAAATGTATACAGCAGGGTGACGTATGCGTGTCGTAACATGTAAATAAGTAGTGTAGCCGTGGTAATGTAACTATAGCCGTCATAGAATGCAGACAGTAATTAACACAGTTTGACTGTGAAATGATTGAGTCAGGAAGATAGGAAACTTCCGAAGTTCTCTTTGATTTTTCTCGGGCAACATTAGCAAGGGTATACTAGAAATATGTGAATTCTGAACGGACATAGGCAGCATATGAAAACTGCAGTTGTCCTCAGGTGATGATAAGAATGATAGTCCCCAAATGTATCAAATCGTATTCCAATTCACCATTTTTACCGTTCAAGCGACAAAGTCAACATACTAAACATCGTACACTGCATTCCATACGGTTTTGTAATATTCGACCAAGTGTGTAGCATTAACACTACATGCTCTGTGACTAGTGCTAATTTTGGGGCGATTATGGTCACTTTTCGCAGTGGGCTGCTTGGCTGTCTACCCCAAAGTTGCACCGTCTCCATTTCTTACTGAAAATCAAAAGCTATCTTTTCACCAGGCGGGCGGTTTGCTTGCAATAATATATGACATAAGGAGTTTGCGTCGGCTAAATTTTATTTTCTTCATGTTGCTGACCACTCGTCAGAGACGGAGGAGGGGCAGTGAGAGAACTTCTCTACTACAGCTTTTTTTATTTTATTTATTTTTATCATTCGCTCACTCCCAAGAGAAAAACCTCACTAACAAAAGTTGGGGAAGGAAGTTGTTTTCTTACTCGGAAATCTCGCTTTCTTGCTTGTTCCTGATTAGTTAATTTAAAAAACCAATGAACAGAGTCTGCTACACCCAGTTCCTTTTACCCATTTTTCTCGCGGGATCTGTGCCCATCCACTGACCCTGTCAAATATATCGTATTTCAGAAATACGATTTATTTCTAACAACCTGTATGGCTATTTATTAGTAATATTTCTTTTTATCCCAAACTTTAAATTACTCTAATTTATTCCACATCTACAATGTTATAAGTGTTCCGTTGTTGACACAAAAGCTACTTCGCCTCATCGTAGAAGTTTAGTATCGCGTCGCGTTTCCAGATCTTGCAGAAAGGCAGCCGAGTTCATGTCTAGAGGAGATTGCATGAGGCTATAGTGGCCCTATAATGATATAGGTGTGTTCTGTTGGATTTCACAAGGACCACTAATGAAACTGAAATCTTTCAGGACAGGTATAACGTACACAAATCTAGTTGCGTACCATTTGCACGCCTTTATGCTCGCCGTGTTTCCTACTGCTGATTGTTTATCCCAACGGTGAAACGCGATCAGCCGTGAAAGAAATCAGGCTTCAGAAACGCTCGGTTGATTTCAGTTAATTCACTGAGCCTCTATAGGATATGTTTCAGACCTTATTAAATACACTGCAGACACACCCAACAAACAATAGTCCGAGAAGAGACTGAATAGATATGCTCACGCAATATATCCGGGGCTTCGTAGTCACGATGCAACATAGGCAAAGTGGGAAGCTTATCGTTATTAGGCAGCTGATACACCAATTAATAGCTAGCTAGCTAGCTTTCTCGCTAGCTAGATATGAACAGACTGAGATAAAGATAGATAGATAGATAGATAGATAGATAGATAGATAGATAGATAGATAGGAATAGCGACGTTGCTGTATATCAAAACAAAAAGGTTCGTGCATTATTTGTTTATTTATTAAAGAAATCTGAAAATATATATTAAAATGATCAGTGTGCGTAAATATATAAGCATCCACATACTTATAAAGATTCATAAATTTCTCTTGATATATATATATATATATATATATATACATACACACACAACTTCAAACGTTTTTTTTTAATTTTTACACCTAAAATCCGGGTACACACAGACCCCACAAGTGATTGAATTTAACCTGAAGGTTGTAGGATGTCATCTCTCTATTCAAAATGTTTGATTCAGTAATTATGATTAACAAATTATTCATTTATATTTTTTTTTACTAACAGGGATGCCTGGTTTAACCCGGGCTAAAATAACTTCAAATAGAAGAACACAAGAAAAATATGAAAAGCTTATTTATACGATTTGCATATAAGATGCCTACTATGTCCTTATCCTGAAAATAAATGTCCTTATCCTGAAATAAAAGACTATGTCCTATCCTGAAAAGAAAATTATCCTGAAATAATTAATTCAGTCTATAATATAAGCTTTGAGACTTGAGAAATTGGTGATAGACCACAAGAAGACAGAGACAACACCCAACACAACAGAAGCTATCTAAAATTAAGCTCTAGTGAAAGTCTCCAGGAGCCAGTATTATATATCCTATCATTTTTCTTTCCAAAATTCTCCAACAGTGTACCTGCAAATAGAGATAAACTCACAAACTAGTTTTACCTCCAATGAGCTCCAGTGATCTTGGAGGTCGAATCTGAACTAATCAATCCTGACAATCAATTTTTGTACACCATAGTAAACTGTATATAACACTACATTTGCTGACGACTCATAATCTATTCTACTAAGTAAGGTAATGTTTCTCAACCTTTTTAAGCAACGGCACACCTAGGAGCGGCTCGGATTGAGGAATTGGAGAGCCGAGTTCGAATTCCAGACGAATCCATTACATTCACTTATGTGCTAATACCCTTGGGAAAAGTATGAATCCTCTTCTTCCCCCCCCCCTTAGCTATGGGTAAATAGCAGGATAAACCGGGTTCTATAGCATTGGATGGCAATTGGTCTACCGCAGAAAGAAATGGCAACCTACTGCTGGAAAAAATCTGCCTCGTCAGTCACGTATCGAAAGATACATGATCGCCTAAGCGTGTATCACGCATGGCACATAACAAACTGACACCTAGGAGTAAATGAAAATATCACGGCACACTTAGCAAATTTTTTAAAGTCTATACATTTAAATGTTATGAAATAAAACCATAGATTGTTTTCTTAAATACACACACAAATATGAAATTATATTATTTCTATATTTCTATTAAAATTTCAATGTTTCTGTTAAAATATTAATATTAAACAAACGTATTTAAGATATTATAATCGAACAATAATGAAAATAATTATTTTTTAAAAGTTTAATACTTATTCATTTATTCAAATACTAATGCTGTACCATTACTACTTCCACCCCGCGCATATATATATATATATATATATATATATATATATATATATATATATATATATATATATATATATATATATATATATATATATATATATATGCCGTGAGAATATTTCACGGCACACTTAAGAGTACCACGCGCTTGAGAATGGGCACCTGAGGCTTTCCATTTTGGTAGTTATGTCCGAACATACAAACGCACACATAGTAATTTAAATATTTAAAGAATCTCTCTCTCTCACACACACATACACACACACAAAACACATGGAGGCACAATCACGCGCACACCAGAAAATATGTAGTCGGACTTAGATAGTCAATTCACTAACCGAGATTAAAAAGAAAAAAAAATTCTTTCACTCCCGCGCCCATCTTCCACCCCCCTCATTCCTCTTTCTTTTTCGATCCTCACTCTCTTTTGTCTTTTAACTGATGTGAGTGTCCATTTGAACAATCACTTTATTAAAGACATTGAAATTGTAAAAAGTTTCAATTGTGCTGAGCGAGAAAAACTCGTTCTACATCAGAAATTTTATAAAACAATGACAAAAAAAAATTTCTAGTGGAATTCGAATTCTAAAAAGTCACACAAACTCGTTCAGCCTTACAATAACTTCCTAACTCTTTACATTGGCTTTTCGGCCTTCTATTGTGCGAAAAATAGTATAAAAAAAAGATGGATAATCCCTTCTGTTTTGGGAGAGGTGGGTGAATAAGCCAAACTATGTTCACTAAATGAGATCCAAGGCAGTAGAATAATGATTGGTTTGGGTCGAAGGAAAAACTGTCTTAAGAACTAAAAACCAGTAACTAAAAAATAGGTTGGTTAAATTGGACACATCTCCGAAATAAAGCTGTGTCAAATGCTTTATTAGCTAAAAGAACATATTGAGTACATTAACCAAAGAAGTGACCGGGAAGGAATTCACTTTCCTTGCGAAAGATGGCTACGAGAAAACCAGTCGAATCTCGGCTTTCATATGCACAACAAGCTTCACCTACCATTTACCGAAATCTATGGGACCCAAATCCTTTTCTATTGCATTAACCTGGGATGGACGAACGAAGTAAAACATTAGATCGCCATGAGGTAGATTAATTCTTGTGGATTCCTTTCAGTAGAAAGCTTTTGAAAGACTATCCGTTTCGCGTATGCATACCATAAACATGATTGATAGGACCCTATACAAACCAACAGCTCGTAGAGCAGATCGGAGAGCAGCAACAGCTCGTAGAGCATCCCGTAAAGCAGCAAAAGAAGGCGCATTCAGTAGTTTCTTCTCAACGACTGCATTCAGGCAAGCCTCCCGTACCTACGTTGAAGTCTAGACTTGAAAACAATGAATATTTAAAGACTAACAAAACCCAAGCTGAAAATTAGTCACGCGAACTGGAAGGTTTAGGAGTGTCTACTTAACAACAGAACAATTAGAAAAACAACAGAATGGAACAAACCACTTTGTTTAGCTTTTGTTAACTACGAAAAGACATTTGATTCGGTAGAACACTTGGCAAAGTTTAACTTACTACGAGATTTGGATATTAATGAAAATGATAGTTATTGAAATTTTATACTATAACAACACGACGATAATTCAACTACACAAAGACAGGAAAAAGAGTGGGACAAAGAGATAGATTTTCGCTGAAACTGTTGACAGCAGGCTTAGAACATAACTTCCGAAAAATAAACTGCGCAAGGAATGGGATTAAGCATAAATGGAGAATATTTGAAATATTGTCGACTTCACTAATATCAGAAACATTAGATGAATATCAAGAAATGTTAAAGAAACGTGATGGCCGGTGAATGATGTCAACCCAGGAATGACAACAGCTCGTGAGGTGACGAATACCAGTTACTGAGTAGATTACTATGATAGGTAAACGTGATAGCCTGCGGCAGTAAAGAGAACGAATGGAAACCAAATCGTCCAAACAAACGACACAAAATACATCATACAGTCTGACCGTTTCTTCAATTAAGACCCTCTCGGTGTTCCCCCCGTTCAAACTGTTTGCATTTATCCATATGTTTTATAGTTTCTCTGTGTGAAACAAATAGCAACATATCTGCATATTTGGCATTCATTTCTTTGAGTTATTCCGGTGCTTCCATTCGTTGTATTAAAATGTTAGTATATGATGGATATACTAATGCTTGCTATGGGGAACGAATATTGGAGATAACAAAAGATAGTTATTCTCTCTTTCCAAGCACACCATTCACATTAAATAAATTACATAAAACGGTATCTAATTATTGACTGGAAATTAATTAATAAAGAAAGCGACATCATGAAAAGCATATTCACAATATGCTTAAAGTGTAAAATGTATATTGAATGTCAAAAGCCAGCTACGATGTATGGATGCGAAATTTGGAAATGAACAAAATCAAATAAAAATGATGTACAAAGATCGGCGGATAATGTAATAAATAAAGCAAAGGTTTGCTTGATAAGTGCCGAATGGGAAGAAAATCCAGTCAAAAAATAAAAATTAAAAAAAAAACAGAAAAAATAGATGATTTTACTAATAGGATAAGACAGAAAATATTCAAAGTTCTTATGGAAGGTTATGGGAAAGAGCTTTCCCCAGCAATTGATTCGCAATGGTTATATATATATATAAAAAAGAGGTTATAGTGGTTCCAACAAGAGAAAAGTGTGTAGATTAAAAGAGAAGAGAGGTGCCGCAAACGTTTTTTGGTTGTAATGTGGATTTTTTAAAAAAAAAATATTATGCTTTATTTTCCATAATTTTACTACACGTGTTTCTGGTCTCTCGACCGTCTTCAGGTAAAAGCAGAGATTTCCATATTATTAAAAATAATTAATTTTTTCCTTGTTTTTCAATGTTAAATATTCTCGATATGAGACATTTTCTGTTTTTGAGTTAGTAATCCGAATGTCTTTCTTGAATTCGAGACCAGAAACACATGTAGTAAAATTATGGAAAATAAAGCATAATATTTTTTTTTAAATCCACATTACAACCAAAAACGTTTGCGGCACCTCTCTTCTCTTCTTTTTAATATATGAATTTAGGTAAAAATGGCAGCGGTAAAAATGGCAACGGTAAAAATGGCAAAAGTGGATAAATAGGTAAAAATGGCAACGGTAAAAATGGCAAAGGGAAAAAATTTATTTTAAAAAAAATAGCAAAAGGAAAAAAATATAGATGAATATCTCACAATGATTTTATTAAAATCTTGGATACAATACATAATGGAAAAACATGAGAAGTTTGTCAAATTAAAAAGAATATTCAGCTAAAGCTCCCCCCTCCCATGAGATTTTACTTTTTAGGCGATTACGTCTGAACACACTGAAAAACAATTATAGATCCACTTGATGAAACCGAGAAAAAAAAGCAATAAAACATTAATTATTTCAGAGGCTATCAGACAACGATAGGGTCAGACTGGTGTCAATAAAATTAAAAATCTTGTCTGATGCGTTTTCAATCTTTTAATACTCAAGTGTGAAGCAAATAGGTGTGAACAGAAATTCAAAAGGTTTACTGAGGAATAGGCTAAGTGAACTCTAGAATGTTTACTTCGTTTACCATAATTTACCAATAAAATAATTAAATTAGACTGAGAATCAATACGAAATCTGTAAATGGGATTCCTAACCTTCGCCTTTGCGATTTTTCCGATTCCCTGATTCCGATTAATCGTCCCAAACTAATATATATATATATATATATATATATATATATATATTTATATATAATACTAATTACTTTTTTATATATATATATAAAAACACTAATCCCAATGTCAGCTATCAATTATAAAATTAACTATAGTAATCAAATTTACTTAAACACGCTACGATTTGTGCTTTTACTGCAATTAGGAGAGGAACCTAGCGCCCCCCCAATAAAACTTCTAAAAATCGACATCGAAAATTTAAAAAAAAAAAGGTTTTTAATACTAGGAGCGGGAACTTAGTCCCTATTTAAAACAAGAGGAGAAGGAGTCAAGTTACCCCCCACTAGAGTAAATATCTATTTAAAAATATTTATTTTAAAATATTGAGTGGGGGACTTAGCCCTATTTTAAACTAGAGTGATGTGAGCTTAGACCCATCCTTCTCGAACTGTCATGTTGTCGAATTGCCATTTTTCCTATTTATCCACTTTTGCCATTTTTTTTGCCATTTTTTTTTTGAGCACCTTAATATATATATATATATATATATATATATATTATAAATTAAATTGATTTAAAATATTTATTTTCGCACTATTTTGAGCACTATTTTGTAAAAATAAAATATATAAGAACACCGGATTTTATATACTGTTCTTTCTTTTTTTATTTATATATATATATATATATATATATATATATATATATATATGTGTGTGTGTGTGTGTGTGTGTGTGTGTGTTTAGGCAGCATATCTTTCATTCAAGCATAATTCATTGAGATAAGAAAAACAACGGTGACTTCCTTGATGAATTTCAACTTAACATCAAGAAGCTAATTAGAGAACTAGAAAGATTATTATAAAAATGTCTATATTATTTAATGTATCATTCTTGAATATATGTGTGTGTGTATATGTATGAATGAAAATAAGAAATAACCACATCTTACACATGTGCACATCCACACACACATGCAGTCAAACGCACACGCATACACATACACACACAAGGAAGAAGAAAAAAATGAACCTAACACCAATAAAAAGTCTCATAATTTTTTTTAACTTAATATAAAAATAACGAAAATAAGAAAATCAACAGACAATTGCTGATACCTCCTGACGAGTGGACCGAACGATTACACAGAGGATTTGTCTACGAAACTCTGGAATAGAGGTGTTGAATATAGTATCAATCACCGAAGTGACAATATATACAATACAATACAAGTATATTATATATAAGTAGACAGTGAAGTCAACACCCAGCAGCGATAGTCTGTTTCACGCTCAAACGCAATCTTCAGGCCATATTTTCATATTTGCATGCGCTCTACCCTTTATACACTTTATCCCAAAAATATAGAATACCTTAAAAATATATTTTATTAATATATAAAGAGAGGGACGGGGTTGAGAGGGGGAAAGAGGGGGTAGATAGGGGAGGAAGAGGGGGAGTGAGAGAAAGAGGGGGCGGGATGGCAAGAAAGAAACAGAAAGGGGGAGAGAGAGAAAGAGAGAGGGGGAAGAGGGAGAGAGAACATCAAGAAAAATTATGGACCCCCCCACCCCCACCACCACCGACATCTAGAGGATGTTCATCCAGATTTTTAACTTTCAGTAAACAAACAAGCCAAAGATGTTTTTTTTTATTTTTTCTTTTAGCCAAAGATGTTTTTTTTTAATTGCTGGACATTATTCTGAAATCCAGGAGGATCCTAGGAAATGGCAACTCCGAGTGAATCGTATACAGAATACTACAAACTAGCACGCCATTTTACCAATAGTCATAGCGATAAGCATTCTTATGGAAATTGATTATCCGCAAATTGTTAGATTTTAAATATGGAGTATTCACTGAAGCACATATTCTTTTTTTTTTTTTAACAAAGCATTTCGATCAACATTTTATTTGGTCTTTCTAGGGTCAGTGTTGCATTCGGCAGCGTTCAGGGGTCACTGGGTACATTTTGTCTTCATAATCACTTTCTCAGCAAGACTATCGTAGATGAAAAACTTAACGAGATCAACTCTCGTGGAGCGTGGTAACAGACGCTTTGACTGCGACATAAAACATTCACGTTTTAATGACTGTTTAGTTCTTTCATTAAATAGCAATTTTTAAACTTAGATATCTTTCATTTTCGAAATGGAGAAATCTAGTGGGATTGAAATTTGAAAACCTTTCCTTGATGTCTACACTGCTATTCGTTTCAATTCAAACCAATTCTCCAACTTGTTGAAAAGCAGCTTTACATTTTAAGCTGTGAGTTTACCCAACACTTTCAATGAAAATAAAAGATTTAATCTATTAATCAATTAGTTAATTAAAAGAATATTAAAAGATTAGTTAATATTTACTCTTTAATCGATTAGTTAATTAAAGGATTAAAAGATTATTAAAAGATTAGTTAATATTTACTGGATGCTGCCAAAAGAAATAAGAAAACGTTAAAAAGAATCCATTGACCTACCTCCTGTTCCATCACCCACAGTCACATCACCCATCTGAATAACAAAATCTCGAACCACGCGATGGACTTTCGTATTTTTGTAATGCAGAGTAGTCTGAAAAATCAATAAAATGAAACGATTTATCCAACAATAATTAAAATGACTAGCGGTAAAACTGAAGATTTAGTTTTATGTTTATCATAACAATATTTGCCTAAAATAGCACTTGAGCGAGTAATCAACACCAGGTCATTTGTTAGCATTTTAATGCCACCATGACCACATGCTGAGAGTCGTTTTACTAATACTGATGCTTATACTACTGCTACTACTACTACTAATAATAATAATAAATTGACAATAATTATGAAGATGACGCATTTTTTGTGGCGAAGACCAAACTGAGTCGTCGTGGGTATGACGATAAACTACATCCGCTTCTTGGGTAAGACGATAAACATCATCCGACAGCAAGGCCTTTGGTCAGACGGTTTTGAGGAGCGTGTAATTACCTGTTAATTGCTGGTGTTTCCAGGTCCATCCTGACCCGGGGTGGTAGCACCTGTCAGGGTCCTAGCTATGTCCAAGTAGTTAACCCCCAAAAAGAGGTCAATATACTATGAAAATATAAAAATAGGTTTTAATGCCAGCAATACTTTTTTGGAAAAATTTTTACCAGCAATAAATTTCTCAAAAAAAATATTACCAGCAATACATTTTCGAAAAAAATATATATTACCAGCAACACATTTAAAATATATATATATATTACCAGTCATACATTTTTTAAAATATTACCAGAAATACATCTATTGGAAAAAATATTACCAGCAATAAAAATCTTGTCGGCATTAAATAACCCATTGAGACTGATATGCCGTAAAACAAACCAAACCAAGACTCTTAATGTCTTTTAGGTTTTATATTTCAGTTTCCGACTTGTTCGTCAAGAGACCCATACACGAAAAGACCGGAATATAATAAATTGGCTTTCATTTTTAAATTAGTTCAAGGTTTGTTTGTTTCTGTTTTGTTTGTTTTTTTCACTATTCTATTTTGAATTTTTTAGTTATTTTTCAACAATCTGGACGTTATGATTTAACGTCTTGATGCTGAAAAATTCTCCATCAAGAAACTCTTAGAAAAAAAATCTGATGTGAGTTCATTTGGTTATTTTATTTTTTATAAAAAAAAAAACAAGTGGCCCGGACCGAGTACTTTAACTATGTAAACGACACAGACATTGTTTTGGCCTCACATACCAAAACATTTACTTCTTGCTGTCTCTTGGCTTACCGTTAATTGTTCAACCTAAAAAGTATTCATTATTCGACACATGTCGCTTCGCCTATAATTTTGACTAACACAAGCTATGTACGTGAACGCGTTATTTTAAACGGATTCACTATTTTAGTTTTAGATTAATTACCGAATTTCTTGGCTATCTAAGTCTAATTCCTGTGGCTGACATTAAACCAAATTACACTAAATGTGTTGATAATTTCAAAATGACTCCTAAGTCTAAATATCATTTGGCAAAATAAGTGGCGTTTATTTAGCGCCCCACTTTCTTTTCTTCTTTGTCTCTATATGAAAATTTCTCGGTTAAGCAATGTCAGTCAAAAAGCAAAAGTAAGCTATTCAAAAAGTAATATTAAAAAGAAATGACTAAGTTCTTGTTTTTATTTTTATTATTATCACAAATGACGAAGAAGGAAAATTAATTCTGCTTCAATATTTCCCAATACGTA
Source organism: Acanthosepion pharaonis (assembly GCA_903632075.3). Classification (NCBI taxonomy): domain Eukaryota; kingdom Metazoa; phylum Mollusca; class Cephalopoda; order Sepiida; family Sepiidae; genus Acanthosepion; species Acanthosepion pharaonis. The sequence goes on from CAHIKZ030004831.1 coordinate 243,712, forward strand.
AAGCTTTTGTAAAAAAAGAAAAGAAAAGAAACACCGGTATTTTCTTGTATTTGCAAGGGTGGGGGAGGTTAGTGTGAATGTGAGTGAAAAAAAAAATTTTTGTGACATTCTGATGTTAAACCAAAAAAACAAAAAATAAAAGGCTAGCAATTAAATTTGAAGTAGAACTAAATATAACTATATAAATCAATGAAGAAAAACCCGGATATAATAAATTGTGTCAATGTGAAAATTCCTCCTTGGAGTGATTTGTAATGCATGACTATCATATCTCAGTTGCGTCTCTGTCTTTGGACAGAGTGCGCTCAGGGGCGCAATGGACAGAGGGGCAACTGAGAAAATAATACTAAGAGGTTCCCAGCCCTGGGAAACAGCTGCCCGGGGTCACGCCCTTTCATTGCACCAGAAGGAGGGATCGGTGCTCGCACCGAGGCCAGCGCAACTGACGATTGCGGGGGCTGTGGGCAATTTTTGTCCCTTGCCCGAGTGTACGCGCTCGGGTCCCCACTTTAAAACGACCTTGTTTCACATCTCGTTCTGCTGGGGGAACGAGTAAACACCATAAATTGTTTCTTGAGCCGGCCGTTCACACATTGTCTTCCATTAAAAATAAATATTTCTTCGAATTTCTCATGTATAGCTGTAATTTTTTTTTTTTTTTTTAAAAATATATTGCTGGTAATATTGCATAACTGAGAGAAAGTGATATGCTTTTCACTGGTGCCAAAATAAACTGGCGTATAGGATGTCCAATTAAGCCGCAAAGGGGTCGGAAACATTAATAAATTTTAAAAATTATATATATATATTTAAACGTTTCATTAAATAATATAGACATATTACGTCTATTTATTTTTATACGTGTCCTTTCTAGTTCTGTAAATGATTCCAGTTTGATGTTAAGATGAAATTCATCAGGCGAAACGCCGTAGTTTTTTCCTACCCAACTACTTTCGATCTCCATCAAGATCATCCTCATGAATGAATTACAAAGACAAACTTATTGCAACTGCAATAAAATCTACATTCTGTTGTGATGGTGATTTAAAAATAAAAAACAATCGTGAACGCGCTCTGTCGTAATTATTTTAAGAGTTTAAATTTAAAGTATGGCGCCTTCCTTGATGAATTTCATCTTAACATCAAGAAACTGATTAGAAAACTGGAAAGGATCAGTATAAAAATAGACATAATATGTCTATGTTATTCACTGAATCATGTTTGAATGAAGATATGCATATATATATACAGCGAAACAGTCTGTATATATATATATATATATATATATATATATATATATATGGACTCTGAATCGATTGGTAAGGCACGTCAGCGTAAATGACGGTTCCGTATAGGATGCAGGTTCGAATCCTGCCAAAGGACGAATATTTTCTATGAAAATTTCTCGGACATTCAGGCCGGTAAATGTTATTTAATACTGTTTATTATAAACAGAACATTTACTTAAATACTTGTATCTTTAAAAAAGAACGTTAAACATAAAAATGTCTTTAATTAATATATATATATATATATTAATTTAACTAATAACACTCAGCCATAATGCTTGTTGTAAGCTGAGCCTTTTTGGCGAGAATAACGGAAAATTAAATGAATCAGCTTTTTTATCATAGACTTTGTCTTTTTATTATCCTTCCAATTCGCTTCCCACTCTTTAACATGTATCATGTGTTGTAACGATGATAAACAAAAATGTTTAATGTTTGGACACCTCTAACAAAAACGTTCGATCTTCTGAGTATCCAGGCGATGAAAGACAGAAAATGATTTAGTAAATTATTAAAATATTTCCACGTAACACATTCTCCTAATCAGCGACGCGTGTGTAAGAAATAAAAGTCAAAACTTAATCGATCCGAATGAACGGCTCAACGGCTGTTACAAGTTGATTCGATTTTGCCGTATTTTTTTTGTGTGACCCAAACGTAAACGGTTCAAATAGCCAGCTAGAGTTATTGTCATTGATCGAATCAAGGAAATATCACAGCTGCTGGGCGTCTATTACACGTCGTTGCTCGGTTTTCGGTCCTTTAAAATGTGCTGTCGACGTGGACAGGACAGAATAATAAATGAAAATGCTGATCGAAAAAGACGAAAAATATTTAGACTTCTTCCTCTGTATTCGATGTCATTTGATGAGGATTTAATGATAAGATTTTACTGTGTGAGGTCATCTTGTTTAGGTCTTTTGCATAATTACACAACTAAACATATTTGAGACAAAATCCAAATTTGCTCACGCGATATAAATGAATTTTAAGCAGAAAATATGGAATCGTATGAAACCTATATAAGTGTTCCAGACGCTGGATCTTTTCGTTAGTCACCACTAAAAGTCAAAATCTAGCGTCCATAATTTGAATTATTATTATTATTATTATTATTATTCCTTTACTACCTTTTCTCTTTCAGTTTTCCTTCTGAATCTGCTATCAACAGAGTGACAGCCATGTATCTTATGCTGTTAAGATTGTCCACCAATGATAAATATTGGCAGATATTCTAGTCCTCTTTGGATTTTGCTTATAAATAAATAAATCCACTGAGAAAAGGCATCCTTCCCCTACACCTCTTTCAATTTTTACGTACTCACTGAACTCGTTCTCCATCCGCATGCAAACCTGGTTATTCCCAGTAAAGCTTAAGGGTTACTCTAATATCTTTCTCATATAAATCAAGCTTTTCCTAGTATTTCAAGTAGGTCTTTGTGTCGAACTTTATCAAATGCCTTTGTGCAATCTATGAAATATACTGAAGCCCAAAAAGAAAAAAAAATGATTAAGTTGCATTTTATTTTTCTCTCTCCGCAAAAAAAAAAAAAAAAATACTGGATGTTTTTCAACCATCTTCATAAAAAAGGTAACTCTAACGTCCTAGACCCTGGGAGGGAATCTGACGAAATAATCATATAAATTCCACTGGTTATCAAAGTTTTGGTTTGGCGGAGCCTAAGGAAAACACATCCAAATATTATGCCCTCTACTGATATATTTTCTTATTTCAATTTTTTTTTTAGACAACGCTAAAAATATGTGACAAATTGAGTAATCTGTCATCCGAGACCAACAGTTTGAGAGAAAGGCTGAATTTTTTTGAGTCTCTACGATGAAACCGCTGTTAAAATTTGACCGCAAACAACACATAAGCGGTACAATACAGAAAATAAATTAATTATTATTTATTTAAACTTCCGTACTTTAAAATTATAGACATTCACTTTTGGTGACTGTGAGGGCCTAACTATGACATAAAAAAAACTTCCAGATGTTTTCCAAATTTAGCATATTGCGTAATTTTATTTTTGTCATAATTAAAAATATCAAAAACAACTTAAAATCAAATACTCGTCTGTGGCCATTTTTCAAAGCATTTTCAAAATGATTTCTTTTCATTTTTTAATAATAATCAATAATCTTTATCACATTTGCCGCTTGTGCAAACTAATTTTTTTATTGATGCTTTATTTGGTGACATACTTGAGGTAGCATTAATCTTTCATAAACATTTTTGTGATGTCACTTGTTTTGCTATTGTCACTTTCTGCTTTTGCTGATGCTGCTATTACTCATGCCATACTTGCATATAAAAGACCCGTCCCCTTCGTCTTGCATTTTTTGTCTGAATTGTCATGGAACAATAAGCGGGTGAAGTAAATCGTTGGTTTCATGAATTTGATGGCATAGTAAATGCGAGTTCAATCTGTGGGTCGGGCAGTGCAGACAGAGAATTTTGTGGAAACAGAGCGAGCAATAACTGAGTAGTACTAAATATGAACAAGACAAGGACACAGCGGAATTAGTAAAATCCGTCCCTTGAAATTAAATGAAGGGGGTCAGTTCGAAATTACCTGAAGGTTACCGGGATCAACAAAGAAAAAAAAATAAGCCGGAGGCATGGTTCTTTTTTTTTTTTTTTTTTTTCGTTCCCGGAGTGGGTTATCGGAGTAGTAGTTTCATAGAGACTGGGATGGATAGATAGATAGATAGATAGATAGATAGATAGATAGATAGATAGATAGATAGATAGATAGAAGTTTCTAAGATTAATATGTATGATTGTTTTTCTGTTTGTTTTTAATTATGTTTTGCTGAAAATGACCCCAAAATTGTTTAACCTTAAGTGACCAAGATAAATTCTTTATTTTGAATGAGAATTAGTTATAAGAAAATCTATTCCCCGTTGTCCGCCATCCGAAAAGTAATGTTTTGGAAAAGGTAAGAGTTTATTAAATTGCCAGATAGTAAAAGAAAATTGGAAACTGATTATCAGTATTCAGATCAAACTCTAAACAGTTGTGCTAATTACCCACCAAATCTTGAAATTGGTTAAAGTTTTAATTGAAAGTATTCGGGTAAGTCAACACTATGAACTATCTTTTCATATGCTGTCCTCAAAAAAGAGAACTTGTAAAAACACTGAACAAATATTTTAAAAATATTCCTTATATTCAACAAAGTGTGCATAAAAGAAGGGCTACTACCCAAAAATATATGTAAGAGATAGTAACCTTCTCTGTTCCATATCATCTCAGGAAGTAAACGATTGTGGTCCTCCACAACTTCCTGTCCATTGTAGCTCTAAATAAATCTTGTCTTTTTACTAGCGTTTCTAATACCTGTTCTGCCAAAAACTGACACAAGCTCGCTGCTTTCCTCTCTCCCTGTTGCTTTCAATATGTCCTTTGAGTGTCAGATTCTCCAAGTCCTCTTTCCTCATTATGTGCCCGATAAGTTTTGTTGTCTCTTTCTGATTCTTTCACTATTCCAAGGCGACTTTGTTCGGTGTAACTGTTAAAACATCCTAAATGTTTCAATGTTTGTAACTCTTTTGATTTTGGTCTCTAATTCGTCGTCCGAACTAGGTATTGCTGAAAAATCCACTTTCCAAAATCCCCATTGTGGTTGGAAACTGTGTTCTTTTAAATAAGATGAGGTTCAGTTCGGAATTGTCCTCATCTTTGTCGCCATATTTGTCACTTGGAACCAGTGGATAAAGGCGTTGGTTAGATCCAGTGACAGACCCAAAGAAGGTGAAGAAGGCTTTCAGAGGGAGCGTGACATCCATCGAACAGTCTACCCCAGTGATCGAAAGGGTTCAGTTCGAAATTCCAACCACCTGAAGACGGAAATATGGCGACAAAGATGGCGACAAAGATGAGGAGAATAGTCCGACTAATGTAAATACTGTGTTCTTTTACTTTTTTAAAGTGCCAATTTGCGGGATCTTTGCGTTTATTTCAGAATTTGTTTCAGATCATTGACTGAATGATGTCAGCGGAAAGCGTGAAACTTTCAAGTGTTGAAATCTCCGGACCACCATAAAGTTCCTCTGCTTAGGATCTAGGTAAATTGCTCGACAGTAAATTGCTCAAAATCAATTGCTCGAAAAATAATTTCTCGAACTATCAATTGCTCGAAAGGTAGATTGCTCAAAGTAATTTCGAAGCTTGAAGCCCCACATAAACTGCGCCGTCTCACGACACGTCAACGGAGCTGGATATAAAAGGAGCCACAACACTCAACTCAGTCCTGATTTTTTTTTTCTGTATTTGTTTTCTATTTCTATTTCAGTAATTTTGGAGATCTCGAACCCTAGTGATGGACATAAGTTTTGTTGAGAGCGAAAAAGGAAAGAAGTTATGTTTGAATGGATATCTATATATTAAGGACAAAACAGTGAACAATAAGATTTACTGGAAATGTGAAATGTGCAAAAAAAAGAAAATGCTTAGCACGTGTTTTATTTTTTTAACCACTGCCTTTCGAGAAAAAAAGATAAGACCTGCTCTATAAATGGACTCGTTTTTTAATTTTAACTGTTCAATTAACAACAATAAAGTTGTATTATTTTATCTTATAGTAAATAGATCAATGTAGTTTTTTTTTAACAAATTTCGAGCAAACTGCCTATCGAGCAATTGATAGTTCGAGAAATTATTTTTCGAGCAACCGATTTCAAGCAGTTTACTGTTGAGCAATTGATTTTGAGCAATTTACTGGATGCGCTCTGCTTATGCAGGCGAAAACCCCAAAGGAAATCAATGAGTATATTTTTAATTATTAAATAATTAACAAATATAAAATTGTATGTAGAGATTTTGAGATGCGTTCTGCAAAGCCTTCAACAATGACAAATCCTTAAATCCTATTTATAGCCAAGTAATTTTGGTCGATCGACCAATCTCAACGAAAAGAAATTCTGAGAAACAAGAGATATCCAAGGAATGCATTATTTTTATACTTCATAAACAGTTGGGAACGCAGAAACTCTCAAACAAATGAGTGAAAACTGTTCAAATATCGATTAAAAACGATATCTAATTGATACCTGGAATTAATTTTGCAGAATTTTCACCAATCCAGTGATGATCTGATTATGATCTGAAGACTAAATTACTGTTCATATATTGGCAACGTTAGAGTTCTCTACAGTAGAAGAAATTCAAGGCTTCAAAGTCAACGGGAAATGTCATAGCTACGGTTTTGGGGAAAAGAACGGCATTTTGATGAATGGTTATAGTGGCCAAACAGTTACTGCAAAATACTATTCTGAACTTTCTGTACCAATGAAAGGAGGTGTTGAAAGAAAAACACCGAAAGAAACTACGGAAATAAGTTTTTTGTTTTTTTGTTTTTTTGTAGGACAAAGTACAAACGCCCACAGGGGTGGTAAGGACATAAAATATTTGGAGTGCATAGACCATCCACCCAACTCGCCATATCTGACTCCATCTGTTTCCTGTTTCCAAATCTTCAAAGTGGTTGAGAGAGAGGAAATGTTTCATTGCAGCAACTTAGTGTTTCAATGACCAAATATCAGACTTTTTTTATAAGTGTTGAAAAATGAAAAACGATTTATCAAGTGCTTTGAACTGAGAAGCGAATGTGCCAAAATGCTTGTACGTTTCATGTACTTGATTATTCACCTCGGTCGGGCTGAGAACTTTTCGGTAATATCTCATAAAAACGAATTAAAACTGTAGAGAATAAAAAGAGGGACCAGGTTATTGCTGCAAAATATATTTGTATAAACAGAAGATACATGATTTATTATGATATTAAGTATATATAAGATATATTTGTATAAACAGACGGCAAAGAAGGATAAATTAGAGAAAGCCATAACGTTAGACATATGGTTAACAAGCTGGTCTCAGTGACTTTTTACTGGGTCACTGAGTTCAATTCTTACATGATATCTTATTATTAATGCCTTTTATCAGACTAAACTAAGACCAATGGAAATACTTTTTTATTGCTAAATATCTCAGCGCCAGTGGTCAGCATTCAAACAACCACAACCTTTCTCTAGTAAAAACATTGGCGGAACATAATCTTATATTATTGAGTGTTGGGTTTTTGGTTTTATTAATAAGGCTTCCATTATTTTTAGCCATTTTTGCATGTAGATGATGCTATTATATTTGTGTTGTCAACAAGTATGTTACGAACAGAGTCCGGTTGGTCTGCATGAATATTTAAATGAGGTCTAATTGAGCTATGGTCAGAAAGATGTAGAGTGAGTCTTTGTGTCAAACGTGTTGTTGTATGGCTTATATATAAAAAAAACAACTGACAATAATATCAACTATGAACAAAATATCTTGACCGTGTTTAGAAAATGAAAACCTATAAATACATACATGCAACAAACTATTTCTTATTTAACAGTTAAAATATTTCAACCTTGAAAATGGCTAAATGTATAGCCGAAAGCGTTCGGATAAAAAGAACATACGGACAGTTTTAAATACAAGTTATCATCTGAAAAGAAAAAAATTATTAGATCCCATGAAAAATTGTAGAAAAAAAACTAAATCAAAGCACCTTGTCTATCCTATGCAATGAAATATGCATGAAAGAAGGATTACTTACTAAATATACAAATATATATATAGTAGACGATGCTGTACCATTTTAGGCATTTATCCGCATGCCTACTCATACAGAATGTGACAAATAGTCGCCATTAATTTGGGATTTGATAGCCCCTCAGTACTTCCTTTGGGGACACCTCAGGCGCTGAGTAATGACACTAACCACTTTCTGAAGGAAAGGTAATATCTGGTGGGGAATGCTGTGGTATTGTAAATTTAAAACAAAAAATAAAGGAATTATTAAATATTGAAACCCCTTCTTAACCTTTGACTCAGACTGTGTGAGCGCGAGTGATTGATGCCAGGACCAACTTACACATATCTGGGCACTTCGTCGGTCCTGCAAACCATTAGAAATGGGTTCAAGCCCCAGAACTTACCCCATACTATGCTAAAACTAATCTTCATTTAGTAACAACTAATTAATGACATTTAATTACTACACCACAAATCAAATAAGGAAGGAAGGAAGGAAGGAAGGAAGGAAGGAAGGAAGGAAGATGATTGCGCTGCACCAACTTTTCAAGTAAGGAAAGTTCAACTAGCTTGAAAATCATTCACAATCAGCAATATATTCTGAGCATCTAAGTGATAAATTGTCTTATTATTATTTATACTATTGTTCGGACTGTTGTCTTCGTCTATATTGTCACATTCACAACGTTTCGGCCGTTGTACACTCCGACCTTCGTCAGGATCTGCTATATTTCTGAGATGAGGTATTGTAACTATTTACTCTATTTACATTGTTCGGACTATTGTCCTCATCTTTATTGTCACATTCATTTTCAGCCATCAGTCAAGCGATTATGAGTTGTGTGCTGGATATCCGCTACTCAAAAATAACTTTGTATCCCATTACTACACCTTACTTAGTGTTTGTCAGCGTCAAGTAAAAAGGTTAACGGTCCGGACGATAAAATCAACTAAGCAATTTCGAGTCATATCTCGCTAAAGAGTTGAAAACAATCATGAACCCAACCATTCATTGCTATTATCTTTAAGCATCTTGTTATTCTTGGAAGCCTGTAATGGTTAATTGCTGGTTTAGAGACGCGATGCGTAGACCATCCTTATTCAAGTATTGCACATCAAAAATGAGGTTTATTGTTACGAACATAAACAGTGAGCTGTCTTTTTTTTTTTTTTTCTTTTCTTTTTTTTTTACTCGGTATGACTCCATGCAAAACAGTAAAGCCACTAAGACACAAGGGGTTACAGGGTGTGGAAGAATTAGGAGCAGAAACATTTATAATGAGCGGGAAGAGAAAATAGTAATCGGAAGGACGGTAGATAACGATTGACATTGCATTTAAATTTTTGCACATTAAAGTTGGCTGGAAAGTATGGAACTGTAAGGAAGTTCCGCTAGCGAGAAGTGCGAGAAAAGAAACTGTTAGCATAGAACTTACGGTTATATCTAGCTAACTCAATTGTAAATTGATGAGATCTCGACACCAGTCTAGTACTTTTCTTAAATTCAAAAAGTCTAGGTACCATAGTGAAGAGCTCATTTGAACAATTACCCTTTGCTTTTTCTCTAAACACCTTCATGGTAATTGTTCTGATGAACTTTTTTCTATGGCACCTAGACTTTATTAAGTGCAGTACTAGATTGGCGGCGAGGTCTCATCATTTTATAGTTGAAATGGCGAGATATAACCGTAAGTTCTATGCTAACAGTTTCTTCTCTAGCACTTCTCGCTTGTGGAACTCTTTTTCCGGTTTTTTTTCCAGTCAACGTTGATCTTCAAAATTTTAAATGCAATGTCAATCGTAATTTTGTCTTCTTAATTTTTGTCCTCTGATTGTCCTCTCTCTCTCTCCGACTCTCTCACACTCTATCTATCTATCTATCTATCTATCTATCTATCTATCTATCTATCTATCTATCTTAATAATATTTTTCTCATACTCTTTCACATTCAGTAACCTCCTTTGCATCTTTATTAGCTTATGCATCTTTTCACCTGTCTACATGCTAATATCATTGGTGTATCGGGAATATGCAAAAGAAATATTTTAATAGTTTTATGTTTTTTTTTTTGTATTTAGACAAAAGAGGAGACTTTTTTTCTTTTGCAGTTTGCTTTAGTAAAATCTTTTGGGTAGGGATCTGAAATAACTTTAAATAGGAACTTTCTTTATCGTCTTTATTTATTTCATTATATTACCCTATTAATTGGAAAATAAGTGAATGACATGTAATGTCTGCCAATACTATAATCTTAATACTTCAACAACCCCTGCAATCTAATCAATTATTTTAACTCGTTGGACTGCGTTCGTTGGTGATCCGACGTGTCAAACGAAATATCTAGAACCTTCTCCCTCCAACTGATTATTCCTCAAAAAGCCAAGCTGTTGCTCCTTTGTCTCTTTTCCAGCTGTCTCCATTGCATTGTTTGTCGATTGTTTAATCGGCCAATAGCGTTCCATAGAAGATGGTGATGTCATCATGACGAAGCATATTTTCGAGGTCATTCTTTCTTCAAATTTGATGAATAATTCTATCACTAATCCATGTAAAAAAGTTCCACGTTACAGTAACGATAATTTCGGAATGCTCGCTTTGTTTTTCTTGTTTTTATTTTTTCTAGTTGGATGAAAGGTTTCTAATTCAGGTTTAAAAAACAAAAGCGAAATTAAGCGATCATAAAAACTGATCATCTACCTTGGCTTCTTGTTATAAATGAGATTGAGTTTTTTAATATTTACATATAGTTAATGATACATTTAAAGTTTATTTATTAACGTAACCAAGTTTAATAGTTCTTTTGCTACAATATTTCTAGTGTAAACATTTACAGCATTTCAATTACGTCACCAGAAGAGACAACTACATAGATATTACAAATTCGGTTCGTCCTGGGTATGACGATAAACTACATCCGGCAGAAAAACCTCTAATCGGGAGAATGAAGATTTTGAGGAGCGTGGAACAACATCTTAACATCATCTGCTGTTGTTCCCAGGTCTACCCTGACCCGGGTTGGTAGCACCTGATAGGGTCCCAGCTATGGGCAAATAGTTAACCCCCAAAACCTGGGTCAAACATTATGAAAGTATAAAATGCCAGCAACGCATTTTCATAGTAAAAAAATTACCAGCAATATATTTTTACAAAGAAAATTTCTAATGCTACCAAGAAAATTAAATTATGGCATTAAATGACCCATAAGGTGTTGATGTGCCGCTAAACAACCAAACAAACAAAGAAGTTCGTTTCATTAAGTAGTGAATTCAGTAAATGACAAAGAAAAATATTACACACACACACACACACATACACGTATTGCGCCACGTGGCTTATGTCATGATTATGTCTCTTCAAAGCTTCCATATCATTTCCGCTGGCTGACATTAAAATCTACAGTAATTCTAATCAATGCTTACGACTAGATTTGTTATAAATGCTGTTAAATCTTTTATGAAAGTATTCTTGGCTCCTTTGATATTTCGAAATCAGCACAAAGAATCAAAGTTTCTGAAACGTTGATAAAAACCGACAATGTTTGCCGCAGCGAATTTGTGTTTCATCAGAACCACTTTTAACTTTACAGGTAAGCAACGCTTGCAGAGTTAAGAAGAAACGTCTTGATAGTAAATATTTATGGGTTTTTTATTTCGTAGTAAGTCCAACAAAGGAAAAGTCATACATTATTTATGGTAAACCTTACTACGCCTCTCTTTTCATTCTTTACACCACCCACTCGCTCTCTCTACAAGAATTTAATCTATGACTTTTATTCTTTCTAGAAATATCTACCTTTCTCCTCTAAGAAAGGTTCTTATTGTAAAACGGTCGTTTTCAAATTTTATAGATTATTATTAACGCAGTGAGTATAATGCTCACTGGTTGAACTATTACTTGGTTAAGTCAACTTTACAAAATGTCTACAGAATAATGTTAAAGCTCTCAATCTGCACTCAAAAAGTCTTTTCCTGGTGTTGTGAGTTCGTTTTTTACTGAATGCTCTACTATTGTGATATTGGACAGACGAACAGGGAGTTTAGCAAAACTTTATCATGCGCCCTTTCTGGAGATTAATGCTAATCTTTGAAGTCGTTGGTAATGATTTTGATATCTACTAAGTGCCCTAGGATTGGAACCTTAGATGTAGTCTAAGTTTCGTAGATAACGATTATTTTAAAAAGTTTAAATATTTACATTTCTTTTATATTGTCAGTTAACGTTAATTACTTATAAACACGTTCGTTGGATGAACTTTCTATCTATTTTGAGAGTCAAAAGCGTATTAAGAGATGATGTGTCAAATAAATACTAGATTTTTTTTTTCGCTACCGGATTTGAAGACTTTTAGCTATGCAATACTAAAAGTGTACTACTATTTACTCATAGCTGGGGGGGGGAGGTGATTCATGCTTTTTTTTTTTTTTCATTTTTTTAATCATTTCACCTCCAAGCAAGGCGATGATACCAATAAAACGCAAGAAATTACTGAGGTTGAAAGTCATTGAGGAGACATTAATAGAGAGAAAGATATATAGTAGAACAGGTTACAGGAAGGCAGAAGGTGGTTATTGTGGTTGCATTTAAACTTTTGAAGATCGTAGATGGTAAAGAAGCCAGAAACCGTAAGAGAGTTCCATAGGTAAGAAAAGAAACTATCAAAATAGGACTTACGGTTATATCTAGTAATTTCAACAGTAAAAAGATGATTTAGTTGCCAATCTAGTAGTTCACCTAAATTCTGGAGGTCCAGTTACCGTGGAGGAAAGCTCATTAGAATAATTGCAATGAAAATATTTATAGAAAACGTGGCCTACGTGAAGGCGGTTACTGAAGACGAGATGCCAGGTTAGGACCGATAACATTACAGACCCTTCTTTGGATTTTGTCGAGAATCTCGAGATATATAGCCGGAGTACCAGACCAGATATGACAGCAATATTCAATGAACGGCAAATGGTACATTTATAAACATGTAAAATGGATTCTGGCACGACATTTAGTAACAGACCTAGTATTTGAGCCAATATAATAATTCCATGCCTTGTCAGTAGGAAACGTGAGACCTGGGGGTTAGCATTAGCCATACTGATGGAATGCAAAAATAGTTCTCTATGATGACTAAAAGATAGTAGTTTCTTGTTAAAATTTACAAACTATTTCTTGCCCCAGTTAACAACTGATTGTAGATCATTTTCAAGATCAGCTGCCAGTTTTACTTTATTGAACCTATCAGAATTACTAATAAATTACGAGTAAATCGTTGTCTGGCTATATTTCTGAGATGAAGTATTATGTAGAACATTTACATTATTCGGACTATTGTTCTCATCTTTGTTGCCATATTTATCACAACGTTTCGGCCGTTGTACGCTCCGGCCTTCTTCAGGTGGTTGAAATGTCATACACAGATGTCCTTAAGGACACATAGCACAGTGGATAAAGGCGTTGGTTAGATCCAGTGACAGGACCCAAAGAGTTGTGAGTTCAATATCTTGGAGAGGTGAATTAACTCGAGATAACTGACATCCATTAGACATGGCACGTGGAACTAGAACAGTCTACCCCAGTGAGCGAAATAAAGGCTTCAGTTCGACATTCCTACCACCTGAAGAAGGCCGGAGCGTACAACGGCCGAAACGTTATAGCAACAAAGATGAGGACAATAGTCCGAATAATGTAAATAGTGTAGATCGTTGTGCCATCAGCATATATACCTAGTTGAGAACTGATGACATCGAGGAGATCATTGATGAAGATAACAACGTCAGTCTAAGTATAGCGCCTTGGGGGACCCCCGCATTAATGTGAAAGGATCTAGAATTGTGACTGTTCAACTCAACTCTTATTATATACAGTGCTGTTCGATAAAAGTGACTCACCTTATCCTTTGAATTTAGCTCAACTTTCGTTTCATCGAATAAGAGAACATTCTTCCAGTCTTCTACGGTCAATTTTTGTAATAGTGAGCCCATTCAAGTCTCTTGGCTTTGTTGGTTTTGCTTATTAGCGACTTTGTGTACAAGATTTGTAGCCTTGTTTTAACAAGATTTGTAACCTTGTTCTGACGGACTGTTGAAGAGGCAAGACTAACACCTTGCTCTTCGCTTAGACTGGCTGCAAATTCTTGGCTAGTTATAGTCCTATTCTTCGCAACTTCTCTCTTGATTACCCTGCCAGTTCTATCATCAATCTTTTTCTTTCGTCCCGTCGTTTCCTTCCTTGGAGCAAAAGTGGCATCATTATGTGCCCTAAGTACTCGGGAGACAGTTGATTGCGAGTTTATAGCAATTTCTGAAATTGCTCTCGTAGACTTGCCTGCTTTTGAAAGGGCAATAATAGATGCCTTAAGTGGTTCTGAGTGGCTATTTCAAGCTGTTTTTATACTGTATGAGGCTTTCTAGAATTTAATTTAAGCTGTTCTAGAATTCTCTAGAATATTGTTCTGAGAGTATTGTAAAATAGTTTTCAATATTTTGTCAAAAGCTCCTTAAATTTACCAGTTTAATCATTAGAATGCGATATCTGAGTCACTTTCTTTGCACAGAGTTTTTTCCTGAATCTCAATTATATCCAAATTTATAATTATCAATAGAATACCTTAGGGTGAATAAACTTTTTTCCTAGATGGTCGGGAAGAGGTCTTTATATTAGTAAGATTAAAAATTATTTTGACCCCAAAAACAATAGACAAAAAACATTTTTAGTAAAAAAAATCAGGTGAGTCACTTTTATCGAACAGCACTGTAATTTGTTAAGAATGATTGGATTGCGAAGTGAACACTGGGATGCCAGAGACTTTAAATTCTTTTGAGTTTAATGTCAGAATTCTGCTGCTGAGAAGTGAGTCTTTTCAACAAAATAAAAACGATAATCCAATAAGTTTTGATAATACTTTTGCAAAACCTATTTAAATTATTTAATAAACTGATTCATTAATCAACAATTTCAATTTAGAAGAATAAGAAATATAAAATACCAACTACAAAAAGAAATTGAAATTCCAAAATTTAATATAAAATACATTATAAATACTACTGTTATTTTAATATAAAATACTAATTCCAAAAAGAAATGAAAAGTGTACATTCGCAAATCGATAGAGGAACACGATTATTGAATTCAATTTTATAATTTGTTTTAAATATAAATATATTTAACGAAAGAAAAAAGAACAACTCTTTTGTAGACGAACCACTAGTCTAATAATAGATTATATTAAAGTTTAGTTCACTTTTCAACAAGCATTTCTCGGGAAAAATCCCCTTTCAAGTACAGAATGCCAACCTGCTATTCAGGAACACGATGTAGGATTGCTGACTTTGGAAATGTGTCATTCACTCAATAGAGAATCTTTAAATAGAACATTTTTGAAATCACATAATCAACTGGAATTGGCAATCTTGGTCCTTCGTGCCTGAAAAAAAAATAAACGGAATTTCAAAAAGGACGGTTTTTCCCTTGACACCGCTTTTATTTTAATTACCTTCACTCCTCGGTAATGTTTACTGTTTTAAAAAGCAAGCATTAGAATTTTACTAAAACCTAAACATATGAAAGTGAATTTATACAATTTCTTTGTTCTTGAGAATTGAAAACAAAAATAATAAACACTATTAGATTATGTATTGGAATGATTGGCAAAACATCCGCTAATTGCCAATGGATTCGAACTTGGATTTCTTTAGAGTTAGTTCACATATTTTAATAATTTAGTAAATGTTCATAAATTTATCAATAATTTTTTTCCTATTTATTTATAAATTGATAAATGATAAATATTGCTTTACATTAGTTTTAATACAATTGTTTTTTTTA
Source organism: Acanthosepion pharaonis (assembly GCA_903632075.3). Lineage (NCBI taxonomy): Eukaryota > Metazoa > Mollusca > Cephalopoda > Sepiida > Sepiidae > Acanthosepion > Acanthosepion pharaonis. The sequence goes on from CAHIKZ030004831.1 coordinate 259,401, forward strand.
AGAATGTTTTAAATATTAAATTATTCTTGTTATAGGAAATCTAATAAATAAATAGGGTTTAAATATTTTGCTGTACATTCTCAAGAACAAAAAAAAAACGTATAAATTCATTTTCATCATATGTTTAGGTTTTATTAAAGTTCTAATCGTCGCATTTTAAGACAAAAACATTGGCGAGGAGTGAAGATAATAAAAAAAAATAGCAGTGTCAAAGGAAAAACCGTCCTTTTGAAACTCCGAGGTTTTGGGGGCTTTTTTTTTTTTTTTTTTTGGCGAGCATGAAGGTCCAAGGTTGCCAAATGAAAACCAAAACTCCTTTGAAAATAGGTATTTTTGTGTTTGGGACAATTATTAACAGTGCCAGCGGTTTATTTTCCAGTCCAGGCAAAAGATGACATGTTGAATGCTGATTCTCAATAAGAATATTTTGCAACACTATCTTCCTATTTAGACTAAAGTTAATAAATATCGATCGACCTAATATTTGTTTTAGACAAATATGTGATTAGTTTTGACTTTTATAATTATTTCCAACTCGTTAAATGTTAAAACCTAAAGAACATAGCCAAAATCCTTGAAGATATACATCGACGTATATTGGGGCGCCTGCCGTAAAGCGTTGATGAGTAGAATTGTTGAAAAGTGAACTAAACTTTAATATAATCTATCTCTGTATTGATATTGTCTCTCACTCGCTGCCTCGCTAACTGTAGCCATGTGTTTAACTAATTTGAGCTTAACAAATATCTACATTTAGACACTTGTCATCAACGGGGGGTTATCAAGTTGTAAATCGATTTGGATTCTCACGAGGTACACTTTTACTTCTGCCTTGTACCTACTAGGAACTTAGCAACCTGGTACAAATTAATATTCACACCGATGGAGTAACTGATACACATTATGACAAGACTTCCAAAATATAGCAATGAAACGTTACACCGGGTAACAAGCAATTCGTGGACAAAGACCAGGATCATTCTGAAAAACAATAATTGCTTACAAAGCAATGAATTCCAATGTAGAAATCAATCAGTTGATGCAAAGTGTAAAATATCGGCCACTAAAAAATTACAATATGGCTTTTGCATTACTCTTTAGAGATTGTGAATTTCACCACTGAAAGAAAGGAAAAAGAAAGAACTTTTATTTTTTTTTAATTCCGCCAAATTTCCTTCAGTTTTAATCAATAATGACGACTTGAGAATGACATGAATACAGGTTTTCTTTTCCATCGCCCAGATATGAGTAAGATGGTAGGGAAGACTGTGCTATTTAACCTTGATAGGACAACCATTCTAGAAAAAATTCACCCCCCTCCCAACGCCTGACAAAACATCTCGGACCAGCATAGCAGGGAGACAGGCCTAAAGGAAAGCAGTCATAGTATACCGAGAAAATGACTGAAAAATAACTTATATAGGGGTTGGACAAAATAATTGGAACACTTGTTAAATTCAAAGAAAATTTAATATGGAGTTGGTCCTCCTTTAGCCTCATAGACAGCTTTAATACAGCTTCCTGACTTCATCCAGAGGAATTTTCAGTCATTCTTCCATTAAAACCTTCTCCCGCTCTTTACGACACGACAGTGGAGGATAGCGGCTCCTAACTTGTTGCTCCAAAATGCACCACAAATGTTCAATAATATTGATATCTTGAGATTGGGGAGGCCACTCCGTGTATTCTAGCTCACTTTCATGCTCTTCATACCAATTCTTAACCATTCGAGTGGTATGTATTGGAGCATTATCGTCTTGAAAGATGCATTCACCATCAGGGAATAAACTCTTGGCCATTGAATGAACATGATCTCCAAAAATGTTCAGACAATCTTTGCTGTTGATTCTACCATGCAGGGCAACTATTGGACTGAGACATTTCCATGATATGGTAGCCCAAACTATCACTGATCCACCTCTATGCTTCACTGTTGGAAGAAGGCAGTCAGGGTATAAGCTTCTTTGGGCTGCCTCCCTATATAAACTCGCCCTGAAGTTGGGAAAAGAGAAAAACTGGACTTGTTTGAAAATATGACTTGCTTTCATTGGTCTGCAGACCAGGCATTGTGATCTCTGCACCACTTCAACCTCTTTTGAATGTTGCGAGTGGAGAGAAGAGGTTTCCTCACAGCAGCTTTTCCATGATATGCAGCCTTATGGAGCTCACGGTGAACAGTTTTAGTAGAAACTGAACTATTCAGATGGTTATTCAACTCCGCAGTTACTTTGGCCGCATTTGTCCAATGACTTTTTGCCACATTGCGTTTCAATGCACGTCAGTCCCTGTCAGTAATTTTGCAAGTCCTGTCCGAATTGCTACGGTTGCTAGAGGTCTTACCCTGTTTCTCGAATTGCATCAGTGTTCTTGATACGGTAGCTCTTGAAAAAAAAACAGTTCAGCAACCTAAGTGATCGAGGCTCCTGTCATGCATGCTCCAACAATTTGCTCTTTTTCGAATTTAGCTTAAATTTTACTAAATTCTAAAAATAAATATGACAAAGACAGTAAATTAGATAAATAAATGTATTTACAGTATATATAACCTGCAATTACGAAGTTTTAGTTAAAGTTCTTAATATAATAGGTCTTTGAAATATAGGAGTGAGGATTTTGCAACTGTTCCAATTATTTTGTCCAACCCCTGTATATATATATATATATATATATATATATATATATATATATATTTATATGGATTTATTGGAGGTACCTATATGATATATATCTGTTTATGTGTGTGGGTGCGTGTGTGAAAATGTGTTTAATATATAACGTATGATAAGTTCTCGATAATTGCATTGTGATTTTATTACCTACCTTGTCATGTTTATAACCCTTGGCAATGGAAGCGAAGTTGAGTACGGTGGCAGGTGCTGCGTCTCCAAAGAGTCCAATCACGAATCTTCCGTGAAAATCTTCACCTGGGCCATCGTAATCTTTGATGAAAATGTCGAACCAGGCGTGTTTAGTGATGGTGTGGTTGCACTCGATCTCTGACAAAACGCAACCGGCCAGAAGCGAGGACAGAACAACAAGATAAACACAGTTGTTTAGCGAGAACGGAAGTGACGTCATGATGAAGCTAAAACGAGATTCAGATATCATTTATCATTCTGGAATTCTTCGAAAATAGAAAATTGACATTAACAGAGGGACAAAGGGGAGTAAAGCGTAGTTTATTGTTTACCCTTTTAAAACAATTTTTTGCAAACAAAGATCAGGAAAAAGATAAAATCGTCTTCTAAGGTTTCAATATCTTATGCCTTTATTTATTAAATTGAGCTGAACCTGACGCAATGAGTGATTTAAATGCATCTAAAGGTAGAAAACTGTCAAAATGATTGAAGTGTTTACAATAAAAAAGAAGACTCCAACTCCCAATAATATCAACTATAAAAACGGCCATAAATTTATATTTATTTATATATAATATATATCTCTGCTATATTACATCGAGTACTATTTTATTAATACCAGCACTCAATCAGTGATATATATATATATATATATATATATATATATATATATATATATATATATTGATGCATGTTTCGTTAAGTAATATAGACAAGTTTTGTCTATTTATTTTAAGTAAGTTCCTTTCATATTGTCTGATAAGCTTAATAACATTATCATTGAAAGACGAAAGGAAATCACCATATTGATACATGCTTAAATCCACTCTAAGCTTTCGGCTTACATAAGCCATTATCAAAGATGACAATTACATTTCAATATATCAAATAATACACGGACGAAACAATAATGATAGTCTGTTTTTGTTGCATGAAAAATTTCAAAGCAACGACAAACTCGTGTATGCGAGACGCGGAAGCGAAAATCGCGTCGCAGCTCGTGACGTCACACATGACCACGCGAGAGTGAAAACGAGAAGTATTAAGTATGGGAAGCCGTTGGTATAAACCAATGGCTTCTGTTATCAATTATAGACATTTAAGAATATTTGTGGAGATTTCGTAGTTTATTTTGTTCAGGTTAGGTTTCAACTGTTTTATGTATATAGCTTCAAGAATTTTTAATTTTAGATTGGATTTAAACATGTATCAATATGGTGATTTCTTTTATGGCATACGATCAAATAGACAAGGTGCAATTGAAGTAGAACAAGTGCTCAGTTTTGAACATCTGTCTCCTAAATTTACAAACTTTATCGCTAAGAAAAACATTTTAAACATTAAAAGAGACTCTGAACCTTAATGAATTAATCCTACAAGTAATCGACAACTGATTGCGTCAATGTGTGTTATTGACGATTTACTAGTGCTCAATATCGGAAATAGAGAGTTTATAGCGGTGAGCGTTCGTTCGGGAATTTTGTTACATAACATGTGCTGCACAAACAAGACAAGATATCCTTTGAATATGGACAACGAAACGAGAACAATCTACTCCTGTAGATTGTCGGAGTTAACTCCTCCTTCAGTCCGTTAACCCTTTCACCAGGGGTCTCTCTTCCCTGGCTATAAATAGCCGCTGACTCTTCGCCTCTATCTCTTTTTTTTTCCTTCAGGATTTCAGCTATCAACCTCGATTGTAGTCGCTAACAAGGGATAGCGTGGAAACACGCTAAGCACAATCCGCACGCACATACAGAATATTCACACACGCACGCACATACAGAATATTCACACAAACTTCGTCCTTTGTACTGTTTCCATGTATTGTAACTTGTTATTAATATATATTTGTATATACATATCTTATCGGTCTTGTGTTTTGTTTGCTTTCTTTGCCTTCTTCTTTGGACTTAATCAAAGTCCAACCCTTTTATGTAGTTGGGCTCGGCGGGCAGGAGTATGTGAACCTTACTCGCGTTTCGTCTACGTCTGACTTCTAACAACAGCTAACAGCCACGCCATGAACCCTCAACAAGTGGCAACCGCCATTCCCACTACAAGTTGTAACCGCCACGGCCCACTACAAGATTAAATAAAGGGTTCAGTTCGAAATTCCCTGAAGAATGCCTAAGGGCACAACGGCCGAGACGTTGTAATAACAACAACGATAAAGACAATAGTCCCAATGTAAATAATGATAATTTCTCATCCCAGAAATCAGACAAAAATTGAATGCTTTTCTTGTTTCTAAATGTTATGTGATTATTTGCTGTAATTCTGCTGTTAATGCCTCAAATTCGTAGGAATACAGAATGACAATGAAGGCCGACGCACGCAAAAGTATGGTATTTGATTTCAGGCAGATGTTCTTGCCTTTCAAGATGGTTTTAGCTTTCCTACAGCTGCCACAGTTTATCAATATCATCAGATGATATTAATCTATGTATTAGATTATTCATGTCTATTTCGTTTCGTTTATAATTTCAATGAATTTCGTTGAAATAGAATACATTTATTATGTTTTATCATAATTATTTTGTGTAATTTTATTATTCATTTTAGATAATCTTAATTTTATTTCTTCATCAACTACATTGTTTGGAAAACCATTGTCGTAGTTATTATATGTTGCTGAGTTCTTTAAAGTAAAAGTATATATATATATATATATATATATATATATATAGAGAGAGAGAGAGAGAGAGAGAGATGTTCATTGTTATATTTATATATATAGACTTCAATGTTCATTTTTATATTTATATATATAGACTTCAATGTTCATTTTTATTTATATATATATATATGTTCTCTTTTATATATATATATATATATATATATATATATATATATATATAGATAATAGTGGAAAATATACATACATATGAAAAATATATCTAAAAAAATTCCCATACATGTATATTTTCAGAAAAATTTTCCAAGAGGAAGGATCCAGGTAGAACTCAATGTCTAGGACAGAGTAAGGATATAATAAAAGGCTAAAAACTAATATTCCATGGTTAAATTTATTCCATGGAATCGTAAATACGATCAAATCATCAGACCTACAAATTCAAAATGAAAACAGAAAAAAAAAAAAAATTTTTTTTTTTTTCTGTTTTCATTTTGAATTTGTAGGTCTGATGATTTGATCGTATTTACGATTCCAATGGAATAAATTATGAAAATGGAATATTAGTGTTTAAGTTTTTTATTATATATATATATATATATATATATATGTATGTATGTATCATTATAGTTGATAACACGATCACCGTTATAAATCTCGCAGCCGAAAACATATCGCTGTGAGAGAAGCACTCTACATAAAACATCTGACAACACTATTTAACAACGGAAATAATGTGCTAAAGGTTTTTTTTTTAAAAAAAATAGAAGGACGTCACCTCGAATTCCAACCAAGTTCCTTTCCCGGGGATCGCAATAAGCTCTACTACCATTCAATCGGCACCACACAATTACATCTTAAAAGTCAACCATGAAAAGAAATTAACAACAAACCCCTTGAAAATGGCTAAAAAGTGTCCAAAGGCGCTTGGGAAAATAGACAAGATAGACAATTTTTATTCTTCATTACCTAAAACGGAAAAATTTAAGAATACTAAAAAAACGCATCAAATTTTTCTTGTCTGTCATATGCAACGAAACATGCGTTTGAAAGAAAGGTTGCTGCCCGAATATATATATATATATATATATTCAGGCTGGTAAATATTGTTTAATTAAAAAGAGAGTATTGACTTAAATAAATTGTATCTATAAAAATAACGTATAAACAGAAAAAAAATATATATATATACATTTTTCCTCGTCGGTAGCATAACACTGAGTTTCATGCACAATGCAGTCTTCAGGGGATCACGGCTAACCCTAACAGAGAATTAACACCAACACTCATTATACGATATATATATATATATATATATATATAGTAAAGGTAATAAATCCGTTGGTATATAATCCAAGTGGATCCTAGCATTTTCTATTTCCGTCACGAACTCAGTCTATACCGGGGTTGAATAAGACTGACAAATTATATTTTCGCCGGTTGAAATAAGCTTATTCCTCATATGAGGTGATTTTGTATTTTATTTGTATTAATACATATATATAGAAAACAAACTGTTGAAACTTTTACACATACACACAATATATATATATATATATATATATATATATATATATATATATATATATGTGTGTGTGTGTGTGTGTAAAAGTTTTAACAGTTTCTTTTTTTTACTGTTTTGCAATTGTTTATACAGTTCCTTGGATAAAAAAGAATACTAGAAATTTATCTAGTGTCTAGTATAAAAAAAAAAGTTGTTTAAAATCTACTAAGAAAAAAAAGAATTTATCGTCTATTTTAATTTCTTCTGCGAATTAGAATTTTCGGCCATGTTTGTACTAACTCACAAAATGGTACTGCTCAGAGAGATGAGTTTCGAATGTCCATACTGCATTCTGTTCACACATGCTGTTCAAATTATCCCAACATTTGAAGATACGGAAAGAGAGAAAGAAAGAAAGTGAGATGTGTGTGTGTGTGTGTGTGTGTGTGTGTGTGTGTGTGTGTGTGTGTGTGTGTGTGTGCGTGCGTAGCCACCGCACACGCGATGTCGGATCAATCAATATGAGACTGACACGTTATTGAATCCTAAACTTTGATCTCAAATATCTCTGGGTAATGTTCGAAATACGTGTTTATTCAATAATATATATATATATATATATATATATATATATATATATATATATAGTGCAGGTAATCGATCCATTGGTATATAATCCGGGTGGATCCTAGTAATATTAATTATTAAAGCTGATCTACAGAGAGCTCGATGTTTTTAACAGAACATATGTATTTTTTGCAGCAAAAAAAAGAGGCTGACGAAAGCCGTTGAAGAACGGTTTGAAATAGTCTATTCCGATGTTGAGGTACTTTTTTTTTTTCTGTAATATATATATATATATATATATATATATATATATATATATATATATATATATATATATAAATATATATATATATATATATATATGATAGAAATTAAGGAGGATTTGAGATAATTAAGACTGATGAATTACTTATATATATATGTGTGTGTGTGTGTGTGTGTGTGTGTGTGTGTGTGTGTGTGTGTGTGTGTGTGTGTGTGTGTGTGTGTGTTGCATAAAATAAACATCTGGAAGATAACGTTGTTGTGCCTACGTGTATATATATATAGAGACAGACAGACAGACAGGCAGAGACAGACAGACAGACAGACAGGCGGGTAAACAGTGATTATATTGAATCAGTTGCTAGATCTACTGTAAGGGAAGTTGGATGACTGTGTTGTACCAGAATCTATCTTGCACATTTATAAATCTATCATTCATCTATGCATTGAATATTGCTTTCCTATCTGTTCTTGTGCTCCTACTATATATCTCGAGCTTTTTGACAAAATTTAAAGAAGTGTCTGCAATGTAATCGATCCTGGTCTGGCATCTCGACTTCAGCCACTTTCTCACCAACGTGACGTGGTTTGCCTCTGTCTTGTCTACCAATATTTTCATGACAATTGTTCTGATGAGCTTTCCTCGTCCATGCCTCAACTGCACGAATTTATGCGTTTTACTGTTGCACTAGATTCAACAGTCAGTTCTTTTCCAATAGTTTATTCTCCCGCAGTTCTCCCTTCCGATTTCATTCTTCTCTGCCAACTACAATATTCAAATCAAAAATTTAAAGGCAGCGCCAATTGCCATCTTCTGTCTTCCTGAATCCAGTTCATTCACTGGCTTTTCTATTCAATAAAGTATTCCCAATCTCTTTCACTCTAAATAACTCTTTATATCTTAATCTCCTTGTCTGGGCTGAAATAATTTACACACACGCGCGCGCGCGCGGTGCGCGCACATATATATATATTTATATATGTATATTAATTATCCTTAAACAATCATTCTATTTATTATTATTATTATTATTATTATTATTATTATTATTATAAAAGCTCTATTCATTGATACTGAGTAATGTCATTGAAAATTCCGCTTGCGTAAAAATGCGAAAACTAAAGCAAAAAAACAAAATGAAATACCCCTGGTCAAACTTAACACAATTTCAATCATCACACACCAGATTTTGGGGCTAGAAAATTATGCAGAACAAGTGACATCAAGTCAGTAATAAACTATAGTATTTTTAACAACACATTTTAACGCATTTTTATGGTTTCATATGAAAACAGAGATGCTTATTTTCTTCAGTGGAAAAATGACCTTTGAAGTATATATATATATATATATATATATATATATATATATATATATATATATATACGTTATATATATAAACACATTTATATATACATAAACAAATATATATATATATACATTTACCTCCATTAAATATATATATATATATATATATATATATATATATATATATATATATATATATATATATATATATACATGAAAAAGTGGAAAGAGTTTTTTCTTGTGACGCGTTTTGTCCAATGAAGTCCTAAAAGAATGAAACGTGTCACAAGAAAACTTTTTTCACTTTCTCATACATTTTTTACAATATTGTTCTTAATATATAAAATATATATCGTTATCTCTCTCTCACACAGACACTCACACACACACACATACATATATATATATATATATATATATATATATATATATATATATATATATATATATGTATATTATGAACAATTTTGAATTGAATGCTAAACGAAGAGGATTGTTTCAATGTTGGAGTTTGACTAAATGTAGCCAAACACATTCAAAAGGTCACAGCTGGTAAATCAAAACGTGGAACAAATTGATTGATTCAATCATTGGATGAATTACTGATTATAAATTGTCATGATCTAAAATTGATTGGAAACTGACACTGTTAAGACAATATTTTACAAAACAAAATCGAAAAATCTCATCGCGGAAAGATCGAATCGCCATGATGTCGTTGCCACGTCACAACTCGACCACAAATAATGGTCAAAGAAATGGGCTTGCAACTTCGTCTCGTTGACCAATTTGTAAATATCGTCATTTCACTTTATATCCCACACCTGAGTAATTATCCTCAAAAGGAAAGGTTGCCTGGTGACAAAAATTTTGCATTTCTTATGAATACCAGTGTTCGAATCCAGATACAAGCCATAATTTTGAATACTGATTTTCAAAGCAGACTCACTCTCACTACTAAGAAGATTTGTTCAACACTTTCTTCATATTCTTCATTTATCTTCATAAATATCAGTAACGGACAAGTAGCAATGTTTGGATTCGGCATTTCTTAACGAATTGTTTATTTTAAATACTACATTGTTGGCATATACGCTTTCTCTCGCCCATTCACAGATATTATGGATTGTTGGTATAAACGCTCTTTCCCACCCATTCATAGATATTATGGAACAAGACACAATAGAATTACTGGCAATTTATGATGTTTGGCTGGACACTGGCTCACCAAATTCGTATATAGACCTCGAAGTATATTTTGAGACATTTTGGGTGCAAAAAACGGTCATATATACTATAAAATGAATTGGGATCAGATACAGATCAAATATGGACAGGAATCCGACAGAATGATAGGATAATGAATAAATAGGAAACGTTTGTTATTCGTTCTTTATCTTATCATACCATAAAATATAGTAACCACCTGTATAATCTGAAGATGTGACTGATTTGACAAATATTAAAGAAAGCTACTGTTGCATTAATTTGAAATTAAGTACTTTTTACTCCACTTGACATTGTTAACAATTTATTTCTAATTCAAAGACAAGATAACGCTAAATTATGTCAATTACTTTCTTTGACAAATAATGGATGAATTATTCGCTTACCGGTTATTTTTTTACGTAAACATTGTTTCAAGTATTTACAATGAAGATTTACCATTGCCTATAAGAAATGATAAAAGTTCGTTCAGTGCTTCAAATGTATTTTCGTTTCTTGGTTAATATGGGAAATCCAAACCGAGATCAGCAGAAATGAAAATAAAGAATTTCTAGTCTTTAAAGCGACCATTCTTTTAATAGTTTCAGGACAGAAGACAAGCGCAAAGCAAAAATCTAAAGAAGGATAATTTATCCAATTTCCCTTCTAGTTGTGAAATCAATTTTGGGATCAATCAATTTTACAGATTATCGCTTAGCGATTGACGATATTTTATAATTAAAGAATTATCGCTTAAACAGTGATCCAAGTTCGAAGCCAAATAAAAGAGCAGGATTTCGAATGCCGATTTTCCCGGAGTAAGACAAGCCTTGCATTCGAACGCCTGGTGCATCAGTTCAATTTATGTCAATCTGTCAAATGTGCGAAATCGATTTATTTCACAAAAGTAAAAAAAAAAAGAATCATCGAAGCCACGTTTATCAAATTTATGGAATGTCAAAATGGCCGAAAAACAATATCGAAATGTTTCAAATACTATACTTTGCCAGTTTTTTGGAGGGCGGGGGGTGTCTTTTTTTAACTTATTTATTGTCACTAACCGTTATTCAATAGTACTTATTGACTAAAATCATAAAATATATAACTATATAAAATTATATATATGTATGTCTGTGTGTGTGGATCTGTGTCTATGTGTGTGTCTGTGTGTGTTTGTCTGTGTCTGTGTATGCGTGTGTGTGTGTGTGCGTGGAGAGAGAGATGGGGAGACTTCGAAACGTTTTCGGTCGGATCTACTTCTCAATATCTGATCAAATACCAGTTGTGGAAAAAAATATTGCTGTGTGAACAATAATTGATTACATCTATATATATATATATATATATATATATATATATATATATATATATATATATATATACACACACTTTAAGCGTCATAAAATCGCGCGTAATAGAAGCTTTACATTAAACTCTTCAAACTTTATTTACAGCGTAATATCCCACAGCAGATTTCGAACAAATCTAAACGTAACCTTTCATTCAACTCAACGCTGTATAACTTCTGTGGCATAATTGTATGCTGAACTCATGGAAGCCATGCATACTGGAGTTCAAGCCACAAAATAAACTACTTAAGGAGAAGGCTGAATTATTGTCAAAATATCAACATATTAAAAAGTGCCGCGTCTTATTAGTTTCTTGATTCATGGTTGGTTACTAAATATGAAGCATTTGCATAAAGATAACATTTACAATTGATCGAGACGTTTTTTTTTTTTTTTTTTTATTTTGACGTAGGCTAACTTTAGAACGCTTGTCAAAAAAATAGTCTCGCAGACCATTGTCACAGTGGTGTGAACTGCAGTGGGTGATTAACTTTGATGGACAAACTTAAGTAACTATTTTTGTCGAGTGACTGATGTAAGGCTCATATCACGAGTCATGGATTGAGAGTTTTACCCTCATGAATGCATATTTTCAAGGCTTACTTTAGTCTGGGAAAAGGTCATGTGACAACCATGATAATCGAACTTACTTCATAAGTTCCGATAGACTCGCCATTGTTCTACTGTAAACGCGCATCTCCATTTTTATTCATATTTACTTACCTTTTTATCTATTTAATTACACCGATCATTTTCCCTGATTTGTTAATTAAGAATAGATTTTAGTCTTAAAATTGTAATAATTATTTTAAACTTTTTCTCTAACCGATAAAATTTAAAATAAAGAATATTTTTGGATCCAATTTCGCTAATTGAATTTTACGTCTTTTGGGATTTTTTTCTACTCATCATTTTTCCATCTCGGATTATAGCGGAATTTATAAGGAGGAAAAACGCCTTCCCCTAAAAGCTTTTTATCAATTATATCACATTAATTAATCAATTCACTAATTACATTGTTGATTACATAATCATCTCATTATCAAGAAAAAGATACATTAAGTATTTTCGACGGAATCGTTATTTTATTCTTCAGAGATATTAATAAATGATGGATTTTACAAGTATAATACCGTAGGAATCAAAGGAAACTACCAGTAAAGATAAAGTTATGTAAATAATTTTCGTTTTAATTAATAAAGTTTTGGAGATCACCTGATGGCTAAGGTAGTTGAATGAATTACCTGTGGTTGGTAATTGAATGAGACTAAAAATATGAATATGTTTTTTGGTGGTGGGGGGTTTACGCAGGCACTCAGTCTATTTGAAAAGCACCACAGTCTTTCTTTTTGTTTTGCCTTGTGCCAGACTAAAGCACATTTATCAAGTATCTATATTAATCTAAATTTCATTATTTTCGCAAAGAAGAAATTTCGTTGTCTCAATAGATAATAAAAGATTTTGAGTAATTACAAAATTGCTTTCGAACATAAATTGCTAAGTTAACAAAGGCAAATGTTTAGGAATGAATCGTACTTACGGAAAGCTGAAGATAAATCTGATAAACAGTCGAAACTTTTTTTTTCCTGAGAATTCAGTCTGGCAGCAACGATTCGTTGGGAGAGATACAAATGGAGCTAGTGATAAGGTCGTGATTTAATCGGCAGTGTAACCCAAGGCACTCCCAAAAGGGGGGTCTTATACGGCAACTGACATGGACACGACGCAAATTTACTCTTCGTCCAATCGCCAATTGACCACCTGTGACTAGCATTGATTACAATTTGCCTATATCCCCCTCTTTCCCGTCACCATATTGTTCCCTGTTGACAATCCCCCAACCCTCACCCTCTTTTCAAATCCTTGTTGTGCACTGATTTAACAACCAGTGAAATCGCCAACAACATTTTTTTCCGATATAATGACGTTGGCTGTGATTGGGTTGGTAGTGAATATGACACACATGTTTTACACGTCGTCATATTTTGCGCCAGCGTCTCACACGCAATTCACACGCGTGCGAACTTGCGTACATACACATATACACACACCTGCACAGATATAAACACACAATATATGCATGTACATACACCAGGGGCGTACACCTATGCATAGATTCATGTGATCAAGCAAATGAAACGCTGGGCGTTTGTAGATCGCCTCTGATCTATACAGCATCACATATGCCCCCACCCACACACGATTCAGGTTGGCTGAGGTACTTGAGTATTTATCACTGGCACCAAAGTTCGGTGATCGAGCCCTGATAAAAACCAAAATTTCAAATGATGATTTTCAAGGCAAGTAGGATAATCTTACTTGAAAAGATTGGCGCTACATTATCTTGTCCTGTAGCTTTATTTGTTGTTAGACTAATCTGAGTTTGATGAATATGAAACTAGTATTAAAAATTGCTTTCTTTATACTATGTTCCGAATTTCGAATAATTCTTGAAGATTTGTCTGTATTTCTGAGATGAGGTATTGTAACTATTTACATTGTTCGGAGTGTTGTCCTCTTCTTTTTTGCTACATTCACAACGTTTCGACTGTTGTACGCTCCGACTTTCTTCAGGTGATATTAGGCCATAAAAATTTCCTAAGCCGGCCAAGCAATGCAATAAAATCCCCCAAATACCGAGAATATATTTAGATATCACCGTGATTTAAATTCGCATTATATAATTTAACGGCCATGAAATAACGATGTTTTTGTCTTTTGTTTTGTTACGGTTTATCAACCCTTTAGAGTGTAGTAAAGCCGAAACATATTTCGATTTAGAGGAGGTTGCTTACAGTACTTGGTGTTCCCAAGTTGTCCCCCATGTAAATAATGATCGGGCTCAACATCGCTTAACTTCGGTGATCGAACGAGAACCGGTGTTTCCAGCGTGATTTCACCATAAGCGAGATTTGCGATGAAGGATAAGAAAAAAAATTTAAAAAATACTAGCGAAAATTATTATCTGTCTATATTTGTGAAATGAGATATTGTAACTATTTACACCATTTACATTGTTCGGATTGTTGTCCGCATCTTTATTGTCACATTCACAACGTTTCGATCGTTGTACGCTCTAACCTGCTTCAGGTGATTTTTTTTTTTTTAAATTTCTGAGATGAGGTATTGTACATGAAAAGATTGATGCTAGTTTTATCTGTTGTTAGACTAATCTAGGCTTCATGAATATGAAACTACTCTTAACAATTGCTTTCTTTGTAATATCTTCAGAATTTCGAATAATTCGTGAAGATGTGTCTATATTTCTGAGATGAGGTATTTAATTATTTGCACTATTTACATTGTTCGGACTGTTGTCCTCATCTTCATTGTCACATTCACAGCATTTCGCCTGTTGTATGCTCCGGCATTCTTCATGATATGTCTATATTTCTAATATGAGTTATTGTAACTATTTACACTATTAACATAGTTCGGACAGTTGTCCTCATCTTTATTGTCACATTCACAACGTTTCGGCCGTTGTACGCTCCGATCTGTTTCAGGCGATATTTTTTTTTCATTTCGAACCGAACCCAGAAGACTCAAATGACTATTCTGGGTTCGGTTTGAATGATCTGTCTATATTTTTGAGATGAGGTATTGTATGCTGAAATGTTATGAACGTGACAATAAAGACGAGGGCAACAGTTCGAATAATGTAAATAGTGTAAATAAGAGTTTAAAGACATTGTTCGTATAAGCATCCTCGATTTGTCTATGTCAGTTTCCAGTGATAATGAAGTATCTTATTTATTTCCTCAATGGTTTGTATCAAGACTAGGTTAGTATGTTCTCCATTATTCAATATTCCATCATTGTGTATCGGAAAAACGAGGGGTGCTGAAAAGATCTCTTCCTAAACCACTCCCCAAAATCTGACCAAGTGGCCAAACATCAAATGCTTTCATTTTTATTTTATTTTCCTGTTGCCAGACATAGGGACTCCCAGTAGCTACCCTATTGACTCAGGACAGCACTACCTCCGCAAGGCATTTGATGTAGGCATCCATGTTGAGTCTGAGGTCCTGTGAGAAGGTGAATGGAGGCATAACGTCGCCGTCACTAGTGATCATTCCAAACATCTTCGTAATCACTATTAGACTCATCCAACTGTTTCCGAATCATCTGCACTGTCTTCACTCTGAAATTATCGTATTGGAGCTTCCGGTGCGAATTTCAAGCATGCCGTTTCCAAATTTCTGGCGGAGTGAATTGCGTCATGGTGCTCTTTTTCTCACAAACGGTGCCCAAGTGAACCTACAATATTGTGCAGACGACAAAAACGGATAATGCGCATGAGCGAAATTAAAAATATAAAATGGCGACAATTTACCCGTCGCTTCCTGTATATCTATCTATCTATCTATCTATCTATCTATCTATCTATCTATAGATAGATAGATAGATAGATAGATAGATAGATAGATAGATAGATAGATAGATAGATAGATAAGAGGAGGCACGGTGGAGTAATGGATAGTGGCTTGGATTGAGGAATCGCAGAGCCGAGTTCGAATTCCAGTCGAATCCATTACATTCACTAGTGCCCTTGGGAAAGGTGTGAATCCTCTTCTTCTCCCTCCAGCTATGGGTAAATAGCAGGACAGACTGGGTTCTATAGCCTTGGATGGCAACTAGGTCTAGGAGAAGGACAACTCTGAAGGACAACTCTGAATTCAAACCCGGAGTGGAGCCCCTAAGGCGGATGGACGGCACTTTGTGCTACCTTCCAGAAACTCCTGCAGCCGCGCTGGTACCAAACTGTAATGGTTTATCCTCTCCTTTGGACTCTGCTAGTAAGGCCGAGAAGGGGAACTAGACGTCAGGCCTGACGATTGCATATAGCATGAAACAGACTGTCGCCTCTAAGTGTTGACTTCTATGTTCACTTTTATATTTACACACGCTCTATCTCTGATATTGAGCACTTTATCCCATAAATATAGCACACCTTAAGACTATATTTCTTTTATATATATATATATATATATATATATATATATATATATATATATATATATATATATTTAGTAATTCGTCGAGCCTAGAATAATCCTCAACAGAATGCAGATCTGGGACTTATCAGCGCATCCACTCCCGGACCGTTTCGATACAACGCAAACGTCATACCAACTGTACCACGGGCCTCGGTGACGAAGAAGACACAAACTCGACTCGATATAGCGCCGCTACTCACTCAGTTCCGCAGCGATACTCATCCAAATATTCAGATAACGTCGGAACAGTGCTCCAAGTGCGGAACAGAGAGAGTAGCGGCGCTATACCGAGTCTAGTTTGTGTCTTCTTCGTCATCGAGGCCCGTGGTACAGTTGTTATGACGTTTGCGTTGTATCGAAACGGTCCTGGTTCGATTCTTGGTAGCGGATGCGCACTGCTGATGAGTCCCAGATAGGACGAAAGAATAGTGCTTTCTGCATTCTGTTGAGGATTATTCTAGGCTCGACGAATTACTATATGATTAGCCTAAATCCCCAAATAAATTATATATATATATATATATATATATGTCCAGACAGCCTTCCCTCTGTGAATATCTGTTAGGGCTTGACGTTATTTCCATCTGATTGTTCTACCTTTAATACATTATATGTATTTTATATTTTAAAATAGAATTTAATGCCCTGATAGACGATATCGATTTTGATCTTGAAACATTATATGCATGCATGGGATTAATAGCCGATTTGCTTGCTAAAAGTTACATCCTCAGAGGTCTGCTGTAATGTGCTGTAAATATTCTGAAAATATTTGATGTAGTCTTGTGATCTAGTAACACTCATACCGGTGCACCTGCTGCCCTTTGAGCTTTAGACGTTACTAAAAGATATCCCATTCAAGCAGGCATCATACTATGGAGATTTACACGTTCTCGCCCTGTTACAGCTATTTGAGGTGAGAGTCGGATTGTGAACCTTCGAGAAGCTGGATGGGCATTTTAAAGAATTATTGCACATGTGGTCCGTTTCGGCGGTGCTTCGATGCTGGTGACAGCGCGAACAAATGAATAATTCTAAAACCGTCGATCAGATTCTAACCGGCCACCTACTGCAGACGCTCGCCAAAATCGACACATTACAAGAGCTACAAGGCGTCCACAACACAAATCAAAACAAAATTAGCTAGAAGAGAATTAACTCGAACAATTAAGAATCGTTTACAATGGTGGAGTAATGGATAGCGGCTCGGATTGAGGAATCGGATAGTTCGAATTCCATTACATTCACTTACGTGCTAATACCCTTGGGCAAGGTATGAATCCTCTTCTACCCTACCCCCCAGCTATGGATAAATAGGAAGATAGACCGGGTTCTATAGCTTTGGATTCAACTGGTCTACCACAGAAAGAAATGGCAAACTATTACTGTATCGAAAGATACATGATCGCCTAGAGTTAGAGTACAATTTCATGTTAACACACAAGGAACATATTCATTTTTTATGTGCCGTGTCCCTTCAGGACGTGAGCGACCATGTCTCTCCACAACTTCCTATCCTTCGTTGATCGAAATAATGTTTGTCTCCTTACTATCCCTCCCAGTTCTTGTCTCGTAATCCGGTTACACGGTCGCGTTAGGTAATTTTCCCGCTGTCCTTCTTACTATCAATGTCTTGTGAGTGTCAAATTCTCCAAGCCATTTTCCTCATTATGCCTCTCAGAAATTTCAATTGTCACTTTCTTATTCTAAATGTTCTTTTTGCTTCCATTTTTGTTAAAACTTCGTTGCTCAAATACTCAGCCCATGGTATTCTCAATATCCTCCTGTAGAACCACATCTCTGGTGACTAAAGTTTCCTCTTCATCTGTAAACATTCACGGCCTTACAGGTAGATTTATATTACAATGCAGTTCAGCACACTTTTCCTTTTTCCTGTTTCTTAATACCTTGTTTAACATTTGGAAAGCTTCTGTCCAGTGCGGCTTCGAATTTCCGTGTCACATTTTCCAACATCTGCTAAAACACCTTCCAGATAGTTCCATTTCTAGGTTTGTTTTTAGTGTGTGTGTTTGTCATCAACATAGCGTTACCTGCATATCATATGTTGTTAAGATTAGGCCCAGGAATAATAAATTCTGGCAGGACATCTAGTTCTTTTATCGTTGTAAAAGTTAAATAAATCTGGTAAGAAAGGGCCTCTTTTTTATTCTGGTGTGCTGGCTCAGCTCATTTTCTATCCATATGCAGGCGATTTGCACCACAGTAAATGTTCTGGTTTATTCGAATTATCGTTCCCACATTAATCAAGTTTACCTACCGGTTCAAATAGATATTTGTGTCGTACCTTATCAAATGATTTTGTTTCATCTATATTGTTGATAAAGTCCTTTTTCAAACCTATAAACATATTGATTACATTATGTGATCATTTACTGTAATGTAACTATATTACTTATACATTTAATCTTTAACAAATCAAATAGAAACACATATCCAGGGGTATATATATATATATATATATATATATATATATATATATATATAATTATTAAGTAAAAGGTTTGTCATTTACCTTCAACATACCGTCTCCAAAGTTTTGTAGACGGACCCGTTTGTCCACTCATCAGGGGATACCAGCAACTGACTGCTTATACTTCTCGATTTTTCTTTTTTATATACACTTATGATTGGTGCAAGTCTTTTTTTCGTTGTGTGTGTATGTGTCTGCGTGTGTGCGTTTGCGCGCATACACCGTTGTGCTTGTCTGCTCGGATGTGCGTACTTGTAAGGTGTCGTGATTATTTTTTCTTTTCTTCGTTTTTTTTTTTTTCTTTCCGCTTTCTACTCACTATATATATATATTCTAGCAATATTCCAAACGTTATTTTAGTCGATAGCCATGTTTGAGTAGACATCCCATTTTTTTTAAACATTATGAATTACGTCTAAACACCCTGCAAATTCGAGAGACTTAATAAAGAAAATGTGCTCACGGGTTGGAACCCTGCCGGAGAGCAAAATTACTTTATTAAGTTTCTAAAATACACAGGCCGGTAAACGTAATTCATATTGTTAAAAGAAAGAAAGTAGGTAATTTGCTCAAACATGTGTATCTACTAAAACACGTTAGTGATTACACGTGTCTGAGTATGTAACCATGTTTTGTAAACCACGAAATTAATATCTACTGGCCGACAGATAGAAGGTTCTACGAAAGTAAATGTGCTTCTCGACTGGAATTGAACTTGTATTCTTTTTATAATTTTTTTTTTAAGACTTGCTTTTTACCATTTTTTAAGGGCGCCAAAAGAGATTTCAATAAAGCACGACTCAAATATCCTATTTAATTATGAATTCAATTATTCAATTTTCCTCTAATTATCCAAGCTTTATTGAAACGGCTTCTCATAGCTTAACTTTTACTGTTTTTAAAACAGAAATATCTACTCAAACACCAAGCATAACTTTTATAGTAATAACAAATGATGTTGAATTTTTTTTTTAAATTCATTATTCGCTTGTATATCGATTTCAATTTTGCATATGCCTAAATAGTTGAGAATGTGAAATAATGTAATGTTTTGTGGGTTCCTTTCATGTTCGTACAAATTTATTAGAAAGAAGAAAATGTTATAGTTGAGGAAATAACCTTTACAGAAAGCGATCAATATTCTTCTATTTATGAAGTCTGCAACATGAATGTGTGGGTATCTCTAGAAAAAGAAAAAAAATATGTATTCTTTCAGGTACGAATAGAAATATTTAAACAGACCGGTCGAGAAACAAACCTGAGAAACAATAAACTTCTGAGGATGGTACGAATAGTTGGCAAAATAAATATTGTCAAAAAAAAGCCGAACCTATAGAAGTCGATCTTTTTATTGTTTCATTTTTCTACTAGAACGAGGATTTGCCAAATTAAGTTCATAATATTGAATAAATTAGTGAGGATTTTCTTCCCAGAAACAATATTTAATAAGGGATTAATAGGTAAAACCAGGCATAACGAGCCTTCCCTCTTTTGGAATAGTAGCTGCGATTTTAGGGGCTTTTTGATCGGACTAGTATTTTTCTAGAACTTTTTTTAATTGTTGTAATTAATTTTTGGTATTTTAATTTCAGTTATCAAACCATTAGCCTAAAAATATCTACTTTTCCAAACAATAGCTATGTAAATATTCTCTCGAAAAATATAACCCTATCACGTTGAACACCCTTCCAGGGATTATGAGAAACGTAATATAAGGCTTAAGAGATAGACACATAAATAAATGTGTTTTTAATAATTGGAAGGTTATACAGAAGTATTCTGAGAATAACATGGACAGAACATGTGAGCAGCGACGAAGTTTTAGAAAAAACAGAAACAAAAAGGACACTTATACGTAACATCAGAAAGAGATAGTCGAGGTTGCCGGGACACATAATGAGGAAGGAGGGCTTGGAAAATTTGATACACATGGGACAGATTGAAAGCAAACGGAACAGTGGAAAACGACGCATCACCTACCTAACAAACTAAGGGTTCAGGAGGGATAACAAAAAGACAAAATTTATTAAGAGCTATAACGGACAGGGAATTCTAGAGAGCCATGAATGTGTTTCACCTCCGGAATCTTTAATATTATTATTACACCGAAATTATTTATTGAAAATGTCGGAAGTGCGAAAAACACTCTTTTTTTTTAATATACTGTTCTTATTAAATGGGAATTGATGTAAATATGGCCCCTGGATATACAATGGTACTCTCCTCCTGGCCCAGGTAATAGAAACAGAATTCTAAATACCTCGCTCTTCAAATTCAGTGAGCTACACCCGGAAAAATGACCAATTCTAAGTGAATTATACTTTCTTGAGAGTCTTTTGTTTCGATAAGAAAATGAATTTGGTAAAGGGAAATCGAATATGATAGACGAATAATTATATTGGAAGGTGTATACAAGCACAAAAAGGCACGACATATTTTTTAAGCTAAACTGAATCCGGTAGGAAACAAAAATAACACGAACGGAAAGATTGTGTGCCTCCAAGCCAATCTTCCGGGTAAGGAAAGTCAGTTTACCCAGAAAATCGATATTCAAAATCCTATTTTGCTACCAAGGATCGAATGGTGACCACTAGCGCTAAAGGGAAAGAAGCTACTATCTAACAAACCAAAGTACTGACTTCAAACGTGGTTTGTTCGTTTGCATACGAATTGGATTCAAAACGAGACTGCGTTTGTTGTCATTCACTACACACACGCTATAAATGAATGATTAGCTGCCACGCTAAAAAAATCGAATCCTTTATACGTGTACAGCCATTAGTGATGTATTCATGCGTGTGTGCACTGGTGTATGTTTTCACCTGTGTACGTGTATGTGCACATGAAACAAAGGAAATGTTTTTACTGTGATGAACACTAATTATAAAATAATTTGCATCAATCATAAATATAATTACAATTGTACTGATTTTAATGTCTAACCTCTTTTAATGATTACATACAATTATTGAAGATTGTAATTCGCCAAATATATGGCTGAATAAATTTTAATAATTTTCTAAGGGCTTTAAAATATATATAATAATTATAATAGTATAAATAAATATAGATAGAAAATATATTGAAACAAATGGTGATAGATTTTTAAGTGTTGTGCAAATATTGATATATTGATGGGTAGTGATAAACGGTTAGCCATTTTTGTTATATTTTTCGATCCACCACTTTACAGTAAGTATATATATATATATATATATATATATATATATATATATATACAGTCACTAGTAAGAATGCATGCATGTTATTTTTTTACTAATACTTGCTTTCGTCGCACCGACTTCGTTTTAATATATGTGTATACATTTATACTTTCATAATGTCCGTTTTTCAATATGCAAATAAATTTTTCTATACCCAACACATCATTAGTACTTTTTTTTTTCAAGTAATGTCGACACAAAGCAGGTATGGTGATTTTCTGAAAGCAGCTCACACGTGTCACAACGCCAAAAGTAAGGAGCACCCAATTTGGATCGAACTCACTACTCCGTTAATGATTCTAGCGAGACAAACTTGCTAAACATTACACCACGTCGAGGCGCCCTTTGTGATTCTCCAAGCCTGAAACTATGGGGCCTTCACTACTCAATCGTAACTGATCTAGCAAAACAAACTTGTTAACACGACGTCAAAGTGCTCCTACACAAAACTGTCGTGATTATTTTTTCTTTTCTTCGTTTTTTTTTTTTTCTCTCCGCTTTCTACTCACTAGATATATATTCTAGCAATATTCCAAATGTTATTTTAGTCGGTAGCCATGTTTGAGTAGACATCCCATTTTTTTTTAAACATTGTGAATTACGTCTAAACACTCTGCAAATTCGAGAGACTTAATAAAGAAAATGTGCTCACGGGTTGGAACCCTGCCGGAGAGCAAAATTACTTTATTAAGTCTCTAAAATACACAGGCCGGTAAACGTAATTCATATTGTTAAAAGAAAAAAGTAGGTCATTACACAACGTCGAAGTGCTCCTACACAAAACTAATATAATCAGAATTTAACTTAATTTTTTTCTGAAATATCAAGTGGGAATTGAAACCAACAATTATGGTGTCTATGTCTATCTCACTAACCACTGCACTACAGCTGTTGCAGTCGAGTGATATTTCTGATTTTACAAGTAGCGGATTAGCATTAGGAGAAACAACTTTGGAAATCAAATGTGTATTTTCAGTGACTTGCATCACCAACCAATTCACCATTTAATGCTTTATCAGCTTTCACCGCTTCCAACAAATGCTTTACAAACACACACACTCTCTGTCTCTCTGTCTCTGTCTGTCTCTGTCTGTCTGTCTGTCTGTCTGTCTGTCTCTCTCTCTCTCTGTTCCATGTAAGTATGTTAGAAATTTAAAGACATGTAAATATATTGACCACAAGGGTAAATTGATCTTGGATTTTACAAGTAACAAGTTATGCAACTTAAGATATAATAGTCTGCTCCTTTCAGAAAATAATTTCCCTGATTTCAAATGAAAGTCAGCTACTCAGTGCCACCAACCGGGCATCTGCTAGTGTGCTTCAATATTCGCAGAATTTAGCTTTCCTCTGTGCTAATGAGTGAACGTACTAGGACGCTTTTTGTCTGAATGACAACTGAAGAAGGCTGAAGAGTAAAACGACCGAAATGTGGATAATTACGAGGACAATTGTCTGAGGCAGAAACGTTTTATTAATAATTTTCTAAGGTCTTTAAAAACGGTCATTTTAAAAGTATAAATAAATATAGACAGAAAATATATTAAAACAAATGGAGAATAAATAGATTTTTAAGTGTTGTGCACATATTTATATATTCTGTCTTCAATTGAGCTCTGAAGAACGAGGATTAATACCCGGTTAGCCATTTTTGTTATATTTTTCGATCCACCAATTTACGGTGATGTGTATATATATATATATATATATATATATATATATATATATATATATATATATGGACAAGGTCCGACAATTTATTTATTAAAAGACATTTTATGTTTAACGTTGTTATTTATAGATACAAGTATTTAAGCAAATGCTCTGTTTATGATAAACAGTATTAAATAACATTTACCGGTCTGAAAATTTCTCGGACATTCAGGCCCGGTAAATGTTTATTTAATACTGTTTATCATAAACAGAGCATTTGCTTAACATATATAACAACAACGTTAAACATAAAAATATAAATATATATATATATATATATATATAAGAAATATAGTCTTAAGGTTTGCTATATTTATGGAATAAAGTGCTCAATATCAGAGATAGGCGTGTGTAAATATAAAAAAGTGAACATAGAAGTCAACACTTAGAGGCGACACTCTGTTTCATGCTATATGCAATTGCATATAGCATGAAAAACGTCACCTCTGGTTGACTTTATGTTCACTTTATATATCACATATATATACTCACCGTAAAGACGACCATTTCATTTTTGTTTTATTCCATTTCTTGTTACCAAGCAACGTGCTTATTTTGCCTGAATTTTAAGGAAATGGTAACTTTACGAGAGAAGGGGAGGAGGAGAAAAAGCAAGAGTGCAAAGTCGGTTCTCTTCCAGAAATAGCATATTTGTCCCGGCCGTGGTAGTGAAAAAGAAGCTGCTATATACATTATCAGTTTTGACACAGAATAGTCATACAGTTAGGCGTTTGGGTATGTGAATATGTACGTCTGCTTTCCATTCTTTAATTTACTTAAATACTTACTAAGCTTAAATTTGTCTGACACAAGGCCACAAATAGAGGAGCTGTAGGAGTGAACTCACTATCGAGACTAACATGTTACTCGACGGAAAGTGCCTTCTTTCCTCTAATAGATATTTACCAAGTTTAAGGGTCACCTTGAAGAGAGGGAAAGATTTTGTTGCGCTGTGTGGAAGTGAGTCTGCTTACTTGCCTTAAAAATCAGCATTCGAAATTCGTGCATTTAATGAGACTTAAACCCCAACCAGTAGGAAATAAGCAATTATTTTAATTATCAAACAGGGTAAACTGTCCTTTTGATTATTGAAATGAGGCATGTCCATATATGTATGAGTTTGCCTACTCGGGGTATCTAATTACTATTCTACTCTACCAATTACTCGCAAAATACCCTGCATCACCCCGACTATATTTGGACATCTACCCTTATGTAAGTAGAGTACCTGCCCTGGAGCACTAGTTAATAAAGTTATCCCCACTGACAATCCGTTAATGTAATGTGTTGGAGGCTTTCTCGGTATCTAATTATTTTGGTACTAAGTTTAGTTAATTTCTAACTTATGAAAGGCACGAACATTAACTTCCCTTAATATCTGTCTAATTAAAGTAGATAGTACGTATATGGCAAATGGTTTCATATAAAGGAAAGCTAAACGAACAGTCATTAAAGATCCTCTTAATTTGTCGTGGATTAATCTTTTATATAGTAAGATGGAAGGGAGACAGATATGGCGAGGGCGATCCTGCACAAGTCTCCTTCACTGATATCCTTTTCTATACAAAAACAAATATCTGCTTTCTGAAAGAGACATCAACATGTGATTAGAAATAAATAATAATTAACTATATATATATATATATATATATACGGCAGATGCGAAGCAACTTTTGTTTGTGTGTGCTCATGCGTGACAATGTGGAAGTATATGTGTATTAATATGTAGTATAGTAGTCATTTGTATATAGGTGCATACTAGGTGTATTGAATAGTAGCCATGTGTGTATAGATGTATTGTATAGTCATATGTGTATATATAGGCATATATAGGCGTAATGTAATAGTAGACAACGGGGGAGGGGAGAACAAAGAGTACAATTTTTCATCTTCTCCCTCTCGTTCTCCGGTGGCGTCATCTTGATAAAAAGCACCCCGATTCCACCCCACTGTTGAAAATAATTAATCCGTTTGGTCAACGTTACCTCGAATGGCGAACAGCTGTGGCAGCTCAGAGGACTTTTCCGAAGCCATCGACCGAAGTGGGTGGGGTGACGAGTTGGTATGAAACTGTTGCTTTAACCCCAACGCACACGTGGGCATTGAGTAATCTTTATGGAGAAGGCGCGCGCATATAAGCAGCATTTATACAAATAGAATTCTTCGCACAAAGCTGAGAAGCCAAGTAGATAGAAATACTCAATGGTAGTGCTGAAAACTTCCCAAAATCAGATCAAATGATCAAAAAGAATATTTGTGAAATCACTTGACGTTCAAGATTACGACAAATAAAAGGTTAGGAAGAACCTACCCCCTCAAATCAATACTACAAATAAAAGGTTAGAAAGGACCCCCCAAAATCAATACTACCAATAAAAGGTTAGGAAGGAACCCCCCAATCAATACTACAAATAAATAGTTAGGAAGGACCTCCAAAAAAATCCTACTACAAAAAAAGGTTAGGAAGGGCCCCTAATCAATACTACAAATAAAATATTAGGATGGACACACACCACCACCACATCAATACTACAAATAAAAGTTTAGGAAGGACACCCACAATCAATACTACAAATAAAAGGTTAGGAGGGTCCCACCCACAATCAATACTGGAAAAAGTGGTAACAACTAATGGACTTGAGGAACCTATTTTCCAGAAAAATTGTTTCAAGAGAAAGATTTTTAAAATTTCAACCGACATTAGCACCGGCTGTTCGGTCAATGAATGACGAAAGCTTCCTTATAAGGAAACGGCTAATATTATTATTAATTATTACCATAACCATTCTTGATTGGACAGAAATGTTTTATTGTGTCCTCGTGTGTGTGTGTGTCCTCGTGTGTGTGTGTGTGTGTGTGTGTGTGTGTGTGTGTGTGTGTGTGTGTGTGTGTGTGTGTGTGTGTGTGTGTGTGTGTGTGTGTGTGTGTGTGTGTGTGTGTACTAGAGAGAGAAAGAAGAGAACGTACTCAATGATAAATATGTGCGATGAATATATGTAGGCACACACATAAATACATCTGTGTGTAGGTATAGCAATCGGCACGTGACCGAGTGGTTAGAACATTAATTATATATATATATATATATATATATATATATATATATTACATTAACGTTATTATAGTTGATACTCGCGTTTGAAATAGGCGACCGATTTTAATTTCATTTTAAATAGTGCGTATTATCCCTATCGGTCTGCGCATTCGAAAAATCTTAACAAAGAACTTATGCTCTCTGGTAGGGATCGAATCTTCGTCCCCATTTGAAGAAGAACCCACCATTTGATCCGGCGTGTTACAGAACGCGTCTCAATTCAATAAGGCCCCATTTTCCCTTTTAAGGAAATGACTCTTCCCTTTTAAGACATTTTTCTCGAAAAGTCCATATCTGCTCAGTTTCGTATCCGAAACGTAAACAAAGCAACTTCTAAAGTAGTAATGGATTTATTTATATATTAAGATTATTCAAACGCGTAGGCCGATAGACGTAATACACACTGTTTAAAATAAAAATAAAAATATGGTGTCTATTTCAAACAGGAATATCCCCTATACTAACGTTTGAAGTAATAAAAATAAATCTATTTATATAAAAATATAATATAATTTATAATATAAATAATATAATATAAATAAAATATATTATATAAAGTCCATATTAAACATATGTCACAAATCCTTCGTTTTTGAGTTATTAGGTTTTTAAAAAGTTTACGGTAGATGGCGCTGTGTTGCAATGTAGACTAAGTTACATTTGTCATTCGTGTACATTTGTGGCTAGCTTGTCTTCAACGTTTAACGTATGTAGTAGTGAGTTAACTGAGAAGTGTTACGTATAACGATGGCAAGATATTCATATCGTAAGCAGACATATATGATTTTTGCATACGGCCGTGCGAATAGTGATGGACATGGTGCTGCACTGCAGTATCAGAATGCGTTTCCAGACCGAACGCAGCCGAGTCATCCAAACTTTGCTGCTGTTTATCGTCGTGTTCTGTATCGAACCGTCCGTCCAACATCACTGAATCGATGAAGACCGAGACCCGCTCGTACGCCTGACCACGAAGAACACATTCTACAGGCTGTTGGAGACGATCCAGGTATCAGCACACGTCAAGTGGCCCTAGCAGGTCGTATATCTCATAGTACCGCATGAAGAGTACTTCAAGTGCAGATCCTGTATCCGTATCATTTTCAACGTGTGCAGGGTCATTCGCTCTCTGATCACTCACCACGGGAAAACTTTTGCCAATGGTTTATTGCCCAAACTGCCGATCCGTTGTTTGTCTCTTCAGTCTTATTTACAGATGCGGCAGCATTTGGATGACATGGAATAACAAATTTTCACAATCAACATTTTAGGTGCATCGGAATCCCCCATGGTGCAATACAAGCTAGACATCAGCAACAGTTTACGATTAATGTGTAGGCTGGAATTGTAGGTGACTGCCTGGTAGGTACATATGGTCTCCCAGGAAGTCTTACAGGAACTGTCTACAGGGACTGTATTTTGAACACACTTCTAGACCTGCTAGAGGATGTATCCCTGCTAATACGAAGACATATGTGATTCATGCATGATGAGGCTCCAGTACATTTTAGTCACATTGTTCGCGATGCACTGGCTGATATCTACAATGGACAGGTAGGAGAGAACCAGTTCCATGGCCTGCACCTGCCCTCGACCTCAGTCCTTTGGATTTTTATCTACGGGCCTACCTAAAACAACCGGTTTATGCAGCAGATATTAATAATGCAGAGACGCTTGTCATGGGGGACTGCAAATGTGGGAGTATTTGAAAGAGTCCAACAGTCTATGATTCGACGAATGCATGCGTGTGTATAAGCAAACGGGGGACATTTTGAACATTTGTAATGAGTTGCTGTGCTGAGATACAATGATGGCCTTTTGGACATATGTTTATATAGACATTTTACCTTGTTTTTCTATCAGGAACCCGCCACAAATTTTGTATTTTTGATACACCCTATATATATATATATATATATATATATATATATATATATATATATATATATATATATATATATAATCCCTGTTAATGTATACATTGGTAACTATAAAAAATCAGTTTTCAATTACTACGGTTAAACTGAAGAATGTTTTACTGCACGATTCGAGTATTATGTAAGCAATAATCGAATTTTGGTATATAAAACATTTTAGCGCATTAATCGAAAATGCATTAATCGAATGCGCATTAATCGATATATATATATATATATATATATATATATGCGTGTGTGTGTGTACGTGTGTGTGATAAAAATATAGTTTTAAGGTATGCTATAATGTAAAATGCTAAGGTATGTTTCTGGGTTAAAGTGCTCAATATAAGTGATAGGGCATATGTAAATGTAACATTGGACACTGAGGTCAACAGCAAGCGGCGACAGTCTGTTTCGTGCTTGAACGTGATTTTCAGCCCATGAATGAACATAAGCGTTAACACCTACGCAATAAGTGTTAGAATAATACAATAGACCTTACTACCTGTAATGTACCATTGAGCAAAATATTCTGTCTCTGATATTGAGCACTTTTTACCTAAAATATAGCATACCTTAAAACTATATATATATATATATATATATATATATATATATATATATATATAATGTTGATGGTGGACTCCCCGTCGTTTTCGACGTATGAGTGTCTTTCAGTTCAGTTTTGATGTTTATGTTTCGTATGAGACAATATATATATATATATATATATATATATATATATATATATAATGCCATAATAAATACAGTGGGGTTGAATAAATGATCGTACATCAAATAAATGCTTGTTATTCTCACTTATAGAGAATGAAAACTTGAATAACAATGTTATATATGCATTTTGGGGCATAGAATCAGAATCTGCAATTTAAAATTAGAAATTCATCGATAAGTGATAGTTATGGAAATTTTTATATTTCGTCTAGTGGAAAAAG
The DNA here is from genome assembly GCA_903632075.3 of Acanthosepion pharaonis. NCBI lineage: Eukaryota > Metazoa > Mollusca > Cephalopoda > Sepiida > Sepiidae > Acanthosepion > Acanthosepion pharaonis. The sequence continues at coordinate 289,490 of CAHIKZ030004831.1, forward strand.
TGTTCGTACAGTATCAATTTTTGCATTATAATACGGTAGATTTTGGTTGTACTTCAAAGTAGAAGATTCTAAATTGTTCTAGAATATTCTCAGTAACTCTATTGCAACATTAAGTTCAAAACTGGATCATTCTGCAGTCACTTTTCACTGATAACGGTTCTAATAATGGCCAGACGTAAGGAAATGATTTGTGCTCAAAAGGAGCTAATTATTAAACTATGGGACAGTGGAAAAAGTTACAGAAACATCTCCAGTGACACGAACATACCTTTTTCAACAATTGGTTCATTTATTGCAAGATTTAAAAGACGTAATACTGTTGAGAACAAAGGCAAATCTCTCTCAGATTACGTAGAAAGTTGATGCGACAGATCCAAAATAACCCAATGGCCACCAGACAAAATGATCTGAGTTTGTCAGGAGTTAAGGTAACTAAGCAAACGATTAGTAATGAACTACGCAGAGACGGTATAAAGTCGCGTTCCCCAAGAAAGACACCACTCCTTCTGAAACGGCATAGAGATGCCAGGTTGAAATTTGCGACAGAGATAAGGAAAATTCTTATTGGGAAAGAGTTCTTTGGACAGATGAGAGTAAAATTGAGTTGATCGGTCGTAATTCCCTGAAACATGTATGGAGGAAAGACGGCGAAGCATACGCACCCAAGAACACCATACCAACTATCAAATTTGGTGGGGGTAGTATCATGGTTTGGTGCTGCTTTTCGATGCGAGGTGTTGGCAAACTAGCAATTATAGACGGTAGAATGAATGCAGAAAAATATCAACAAATCCTAAGCGAAAATTTATCTCTTTCTGTAGAGAATCTTGGGCTTTCTCCTAATTGGATCTTCCAGCAGGACAATGATCCTAAGCATACTGCTAAGAGTACAAAGAATTGGCTTGCTAATAACAACGTTAACATCTTATAATGGCCCAGTCAGTCGCTGGATTTGAATCCAATAGAGAATTTATGGCGCTTTTTGAAAAATAAGATCCATGATAGAGGTCCAACAAACATCAAAAACCTGAAGGCAATTACTCAGGAAGAATGGGACAAAATACCTACTAAAGTGTGCGAATCGTTAATTAAAGACTACAGGAAGAGATTGGTTGCTGTTGAACTTAATAAAGGCTTTACTACAAAATATTAAATGGAGAAAACATGTTTTTGTTCTGTTGTACTATCATTTTTTAAACCCTTAAAAATTTAAATATTGCTATATTTTCTCAACCATGGAATATTATTTAGTTTTATATGCATAAATTTCTAATATACAATCTGATACAGTAGATATATTCCCGTTTTGTTAATTTAATAGGTTATAATTAAAAAATGAAATCATGAATATTTATGGACACACATACAAAAAAATGACAAGATAGACAAGGATATTATAAATGTACAATATGTGGAGACAGAGATCAGATTATTAATTATATAATTATCGAATGCAGTGAATTGACTTAGGATATAAAAAGAAAAATAGCTAAGACTGGATGGGAAATGTGATCCACTGGTGACTAAAATTTGACCGCGGAAACCACTCGTATATGCCAAAGGAGAATTTGTCTGAGTATATATATATATATATATATATATATATATATATATATATATATATATATATATATATGATGAATTATATATATATATATATATATATATATATATATATTATAAATTAATTGATTTAAATATGGTTTTTTCGCTACACAGTTCCAACCATGTTTCAAAAATAGAAGCTAAAAACCCTGAATTTAATTTTGCAATTTTCTTTTTTTTTTTATATATATATATATATATATATATATATATATATATATTTCAAATCGAAATCGAAGTTCCGGCCAACAGACCAAATCATTGTAAACAAAAATAATTGTTATAGAGTTGGCTACACAAGCAAACAACAGGGAGTGAAGAGATGCTTAACTAATCGCTCGTGTAAGTCAGCTGTAAAATATACTTCTCAGAAGATTGTTTAATCTGAAAGTATATATACGACGGTGGGTCACTATATTCGTAGCCCTATACATAGCTATTAGGCGAATATTGATCTGAAGTTTTCGTTCTATTGTGTCTGATCTATATAATTAATATTTATCACTGAATTGATTGATAGATTGAAAATAAATATTCATTGTGTAAAATAAATGCCTTTAGGCTACGTTTGTATATTAGCTTAACAAGTAGAAGAATTTCCGTAACAAACGCAAATCTTTTACTCTAACATGTAATATCAAAATACTTCATCAAGACACCATGAAAAATGACGTTTCCGTAAGACATCGAGAGTAATTGTTTTATTTATTTATTTTTAAGGCTTTTATAAAAATGTTTAAAAAGTGAATCACGAAATTTAAAAAATAAATAGTTTAAAAGGCCGTTTCGTAATGCTAATTATCTTATGTGCGTGTCCTTTCAGGGAGTGGGTGAAAATGGTTTTCCACAATTTCCTGTCGTTTGTAGCTCTTAGTAATGTTTCTACCATCTGTTCCACTATTTAGCACAAACATGTTAGATAGGTTATTCACTATTTCCCGCGGTTTCTCTTGCCTGCAATATCTATTGTGAGTGTCAAATTCTCCATGCCTTCTTTCCTCATTATGTGTCCCAGAGATTTCACCAGTCTATTTCTGATTCTAAGTATTCTTTTTGTTCTCATTTTCCTTAAAAATTCCTCGTTACCTACATGTTCGGTCCATAGGATTCTCAGCATCCTTCTGTAAAACCACATCAGAATTGCTTCAGGTTTCCACTTCATCTGTGAAGAAATTGTTCAGTATTCACGGCCATATAGGAGGATTAAGACTGCATCGTAATTTCCTTCTCTCTGCTTCCTCCCCCAGACAACGTTCGTCATCCATTTGCTTAAGCCTGCCAGGTATGTCATTCGTTGTTTTCCCTTGTCTCTCTTTCCCTCTATTCGACCAGTGAGTATCAAATTCTCCAGGCCCTCCTTCCTCATTTGTGTCCCAGAAACGTCAGCTGTCTCTTCCTGATATTAAGTATAAGCCTCCTCCTTGTTTGCAACCTCTCTAAGATCTCATCGTTGCTCATACGCCCGATACATGATATCCTTAGCATCCTTCTGTAGAACCACATCTCTGTCGCCTCGAGTCTCTTCTTCATCTTTGAGGAAATCGTCCAACATTCGCTGACGTAAAGGTCAGATGTCACGTAACAGTTGAGTATTCTTTTCTTTGTAACCAAAGATATCTCCCTGTCTCGCAGTACTCTGCCCAGCTTTTGAAATGTGTCCTTGGCTATCCCAATACGTCTACGGATCTCGGTGTCACACTTACCGTCCTTTGTCAAGACACTTCCAAGGTATTTAAACTTCCGCGTCTGCTTGATCCTAGTGTTTCCGACCTTCAAATAGCATTTCAGGCTCATTCTCTTACTGATGACTATGCACTCCGTCTTCATAGATGATCGAAAATAACTAACTCGTGGTCACCAAAATTTATAAAGTGCAATTTATTTTTTTTTATGATATTTTGATATATAATTTATGTTGGTAGGATTTAATTTCTTTGCCATTTGTCTGGGCTTCTACTATCTCCGGGGATCATTGAAGACTTAGGTTATAAAGCTATAAATATGTAATATTCGGATTGATCACTCAGTAAAAATGTCCTACGTGCAAGATAAGCTTGTTGACCATTACCCCACGACAAGCAAAGCATTTATTTACTAAACGTCGCTTAGATTTTGCACAAGTTCACAAGTATATCGCAAACAATGAAGATCGAACTGAGCGCTCAATTAATAATGATGTGCCAGATAAGCTTCTTAACCATTATCCAACCATGACAAGGAAACAAGTCATTTATTGTGTTACTTACATTTGGCACAAATGACAGCAACCTGCAGACTAGAGGTACCTAAAATCTTACAGAGATTTCTCTCTCCTTGTTAACCTGCGATTTCTTATTGTGAGTTGTAACCACTCTAAAAATTTCTATTTCTATTTTTTAGAAATACTTTCCATATTTTTTCGTACTTTTCTGTTTTGTTTCTTAAAAATCGATATCGCCAATCTATAAACTTAATTTTTCCTGGTTATTTTACCTGGAGTGTCACTACGTTTTCTACCTAATCACTATAATTAGATTTTTTTTACTTCTATCTTTTTAAACGGTTGAGAAATAATCACATAATTTAGGTACATACTTGGAGGAAGTGGTCCGACAACATCGATATGTACTGTTTGAAATGGATAAATGGTAATTCAGTTTTGAATAGCGGATTTTGTATGTCTATGGACTTTTGACTATCGACAGTCTGCACAAAACTGTTTGATGGATTGGTCCATATTAGGCCAGAAATATATATGATCCTATTCCAGTGTGAACTAATGAACTCAAACTGTCAAAAATAAATTTGCGTGAATATTCTGGGACGAATGGTATACACAAAGAAATTGTAATGTCACATATAATTGTGTAATCAATTGTGAGTGGAAATTATTTCATGTTCGGGTAGGATTTAATTTCTTTGTCATTTTTCTGGGTTTCCATCATCTCCGGCAAATAGCAGGTATTATTCTGCCTTGGTAATGCGGGTTTGGTCCTACTGTCCGCTACAATATTTTGGTTACCTTTTATTTATATTACTCCAGCAATGTATTCTGTGAGTAATGACAGGTGTTTTTTGCTGACGATCTGACTTTGCAGGGGTTGCTGCTGTGAAAAGCTGCACACAGTGGCTTGTGGTCAGTGAATAGTACTGCATAGCACCCTTCTACAATATGGCGAAAGTGAATCACTTTCAGATAAACTGCTAGAAATTCCCTGACAAATATGGAATATTTAGTTTGGGCTTGAGGTAACTTCTTTGACAAAAATCTTATAGGTATGGGTTTCTAGTCAATTAATTGGTGTAATGCAGCACTGATTGCATAATGACTCCTGTCAGTGACCAGCTGATAATCTGGGCTGCAGATTGAGGGTGAGCTAACGCGGTTATGTTTGAAAGTTGATGTATAATGTTTTTAAAGAATTCCTTGTCTGCTTCTCTTAATTCAGGCGAAGATATTGGGAATACTCTCATATGTTCTTATGTCGATAAAACAATGGATGCATAGTTAGAGATTAGTTTACAATAGAACCCTGACATGCTTAAAAATTTGCGCAAACTCTTAGAATGTTTAGGACATAGGAATAATAGCAATTCCCTAATTCTATCATTGGTAGGTAACAGACCTTTACTAGTAACATTAAATTCTATGAAGTTAAACATAGACACATTGAATATGTATTTCACCAGAGAATCTTTTATATCATTTTTATTCAATATACTGAATGCTTTATCTGAATCTTTCTTATATTATTCGTTCTCAGTAAAAAAAATAATAATAATATCATCTGCAGGGTGAGATGTGTAAATTGTCGCCATTTTATAATTTTAATTTCGCGCATGCGCCTTGTTTGTTATTGATTTTGTCGACCGCACAATATAGTAGGGTCAGTTGGACACCGCCTGTAAGAAAAAGAGCACCATGACGCAATTCACCCCGCCAGAAATTTGGAAACGGAATGCTTGACATTCGCGCGGAAAGCTCCAATACAAAAATTTCATTCAGGACCGTGCAGAGGATTTTTCAAAAGTTAGATGAATCTAATGGTGATTACGATGGTGTTTAGGGATCACTAATGAGTGCGATGTTATGCCTCATTCATCTTCCCTACAGAGCCTCAACAAGGAGGCCTACATCAAATGCCTTGAGGGAAGTAGTGCTACCCTGAGTCAAGAGGGTTACAGCTGGAAGACCCTATGTCTGTCAGGAGGACTCTACACCATACCACACAAGCAGGAGAACCCAATCATGGCTATCAGACAATTTTTGTGACCACATCACCCTTCACATCTGGCCATCAGACTCCCCATACTGCAACCCCACTTGATTATTATGTGTGGGATGCAGGTGAGCAAAAGATCAACAAAACTCTTTGTAGCACCAAAGATGAACTGAAGGCAAGTTTTATGGCGGCATTGGCCAACTTAATCAAGGAAACCGTCAAGAAGATTTGCAGGACATTTCGTAGTCGTCTGGAAGCCGTGGTTGGAGCCGATGGCGGTTTTATTGAATAGATCTACTTTTTAATATTTCAAGATATTTTGGTATCATTTTGGTAAATATATGTATTAAAATGAGATTGTGTAATTTAGACGAGAATTTGTCCATCGTACCCTGTAAGTATAAAAAATACGTTAAAAGTACGTTAAAAATATGATGTCTGTTGAAATGTAGCTGCGGCGTTTTTTGTTTTTTTTGGGGGGGGAGTAATACAAAAAACATATTATTGATCTAAAAAAAAAAGGCCTATTATTAAACTCAAAGGTGATATTACTCCGGATTTCTAAAGTTTGTTTTTTGTTTTGTTTTGTTTTTTTTTTATTCTGTTTGTACAACTTCTAACTTCTCCCCTGATAGTTGTCTAGTTTTGGTGAAAATGGGCGCGTGACTTCCTGAACCAATTCTGTGATTCACTCCAGAGCAATTATCGTTTTTATTATCATGTGGTCAGGGCATGCGGTGAGTGCTGTAGGATTGTCTTTTGCTTTGATACAGGGTCTTTTGTCTTGTTTATACAAATATCTGCACATCTTTTTTTTTGCTTATCCAAGTATGTGATATTAGAAAAGAAGTGATTGACCTGTCCCTAAGAATGCTAGTTCCCATTATTTACACTATTTACATTCGGACTATTGTCTTGATCTTTCTTTTTCTTATCCCCTGATCGTCCTCTGTCTGAATTTCTGGGATGAGAAGTGAAATTTATACATTTGCTCTGTTCTTGAAAATTTACAATAAAATAATAAACACTATTTTTTTATTAGATTGTTTATTTACGATATTTATTTATTATATTATTTATGTTTGTCAAATCATTGACTAAAAATGGCAATCAATTCAAACTTTATAAAATTTTAAATAATAAGGATTTTCTTATAGTTGTTTCACATATTTTGTTAATTTAGGAAATGTTTATAAATTTCTGAAAATATTTCTCACATTTATTTCTTTATACATTGATAAATGTTGTATTGCACTAGTTTTAATTGAATTAGTTTTTAGAATGTTGTAAATGTAAAATTATTCTTGTAAATAAACAATCTAATAAATAAGTAGTGTTTAATATTTTTGTTATACAGTGCGGTGCATAATTATATGGTCCATAATTATATAGTCCATAATTATATAGTCCATAATTATATGGTCCATAATTATATAGTCAGCTGAATTTTATCTTTATACTTTAGCAATTGAGCTAATTTTTTTTAATATGTCTATATTATTATATAGTATTAATAATCTGAAACTTTCAAATAATTACTATGAGTAGAAAATCACTTATTATAAACTTAGTCAAAATCTCGAAAAGCGATTGGTGCATAATTTTATGCTATTAAAAGTTTTTATTACAAAAGTGACAAAAACTAAAAAATTAGAGAAATTAATATTTAGTTTGTTTTCCGGGATTGGCTATTGCTTCAATCAGCCTGTTTTTTATAGAATAGATTAACTTCTGAGTGTTGTTTTGGTTAATTGAATCCCAGGCTTTCAAAATTTCACTTTTGAGTTCTTCCTTGTTATTAAATTGATGTCCATTCTTGTATACTCGTCTAACCAATATCCCCCAAAGGGTTTTGATAGGATTGAGATCGGCGATCTGGCATTCCAATCCATAACATTGACTCGGCTTGAAACTATTCCATAGTGGAGTTGGTTTTGTGAACAGGAGCGTTGTATTGCTGAAACACCACCAATTTTTTTTTTCCATAAGACAAGAGAACGGTAGACAACAAATTCTAATAACCCAAAGCATCAAGTTTTGTGTCAATGAAAACAATTGGAGTTTTGCCTTTGAATCCAAATACCGCCCAAATCATAACACCCACTCCTCAATGCACACGCTTGAAAAAGACCAACTTCTCCTTTCTAAGGTCATGCCAATAATAAGATAACCCATCCGGACAGTCCAAATTAATTTTTTTTCATCGGAAAATGTCATAACTTTCCATTGCTTGCCCCAAGTCATATGAGCTTTGCCCCAATTGAAGCACTCTGACATATGTAACTCGGTCAAACATGGTTCATAATGCTTGCATAACTGAACTCAGGCGATCTGTTAAGTTCTCTCCAAACCGTCCAGCGTAAAACACCCAATTCCAAAGTTGCCTGGATCTTAGAACACAGTGTAACGGCATTGCTTGCTTCTTTTTTAATCGCTCTAACATCCCTTTCACTTAATTTCTTGCTTCTTCCGGCTCGTTTCCTGGCTCCGTATTCTTCCCTTTTTGATAAAAAGTTGTTAATAACCGTTTTTGAACGCTTAATCCTAATGGCAATTTCTCTACTACTCAAATTTTCATTTTTGAGTGCGATTATTTGACCTTTTTCAAATTCATTTAATTTTGTACCGAAAGGCAGAGTTTATGTCAATTTTGTTATGCGCAAATGCTGGTGAGTTAGTAATAATTTATAAAATTTTAAGCGATTCTTGATTTAAATTATTTTAACTTGCTGTGCTCTTTTTTTTTAATGGCCTTATAATTATGCACCAATCGTTTTTCTACTCATAAAAATTATTTGAAATTTTCGGTTTATTAATACTATATAATAATGTACAAAAATTTTTTTTAAATTAGCTCAATTGCTAAAGTTTAAAGATAAAATTCAGCTGGCCTTATAATTTTGCACCGCACTGTAAATTCTCAAGAACAAAAAATGTATAAATTCACTTTCATCATATATTTAGGTTTTATTCCAATTCTAATCGCTTTTTAAAACAATAAACATCGCTTTTTAAAACAATAAACATTCCAAAGCTTTTTAAACAATAAACATTGCTGAACAGTGAAGGTAGATAAAAAAAGTGGTGTCATGAGAAAAACCATCTTTTTGATTCTACGTTTTATAGTGGGTCACGTTTATATATGTTCGCCACATAGTAATTGTGTACTCAATGGAAACGAGGGAGAACAATAACTGAACAGTACTATACGGTGGAGTAATGGATAACGGCTTGAGTTGAGGAATCAGTAGTGCCGAGTTCGAATTACATTCACTTACATACTAATACCCTTGGGTAGGGCATGAATCCTCTTCTTCTCCCCCACCCACAGCTATGGGTAAATAGCAGGACAGACCGGGTTCTATACCCTTGGATGGCAATTGGTCTACCGCAGAAAGAAATGACAACCTACTGCGGGAATGAATCTGCCTCCTCATCATGTATCGAAAGATTACATGATCGCCTAAGCGTGAATCACGCATTCTACATAACTGAATGACTATAAAATTCATGTTATTTGTAAATTTTGAGTTATTACGTGCCATATTATTTTTCTATTCCTACTTTTCATTTTTTGGTTTTATTGTACATTTTTAATTTCGTTTTGAATCCACTATTATTTTTATATTTAAAATAAGAGTACATATTACTTTCATATTAACAAAAATTAGATCTGATAAAATTGAATGTTGTAAATCTAATATTGATATAATCAGTAAATTCGTCTCAAGTATAAAATAGGATTAACAAGATGTCGACAGCATTTAATAATTTATGATACTGATATGATTTAAAGTGATAAACAAAATACTGTCGGCGTCAATGGGAAATTGGCTTTGTTAACTGAGAAAAAAAATCCCAAATGTCGTCTGCTCTTTTGAAATCAACAATTTGCATTTGTGGCATTCTAAAAATGCCACATCTCATTTTCCCTTACAATTAAAAAGGAAATTATTTTATCGTGAGAGAGAGAAAGAGAGAGAAAACGAAATAAAGAGAAAACTGATGTATATGAACTCATGTTTATGTGCGTAGGTGCTAATATAAAAAAGGCAAACAAATACATTTATTATTCATAGTGATCATTATTACTTCACAGTAGATGTTTAGGAATACTCGCATTTACAACAATGTCCGTAATCTAATAATAATAGTAATAAACATTTATTTTAGACATATTTAACATAATCTCTTTCATTGTCAATGCCCTTAATTCAGTCGCGAATATTAGTCACATAGATTGAATACTATACAATGAAAATTTCAGATTAAAATTTACTTACTATGTGTTTGGCTTTGGAAAATGATTCGCCCGTGTGTAAGTATGCCGATGCAACTTGGTTAGACATGTTTGAATTTGTATATAAATGTTTGTGGATGTGAGGATATTTCTCTGTAGTTTATCGAGGTTCTGTTTGGCTTGATGCCTACCCAGGATATATATATATATATATATATATATATATATATATATATATATATATAATAAAAAAGGCTTAAATTTAATATTCCATGGTCATAATTTATTCCATTGGAATCGTAAATACGATCCAAATCATCAGACCTACAAATTCAAAAAATATATATATATATCACGTATGGATAGGAATCCGACAAAATGATAGGATAAAGAACAAGTAGGAAACAAATCTTAATCTAACTGGTTCCACTTTATTAAAGCCTCGTCAGAGATCAAGATAGAAATTATAAAAAACAAAAAAAGCAAAGAGACTCAGAGTAATGTTATGTCGTGTTTGGCCATTTCTTATTGGTTACATACATGTCACGTGTAATGAAGTAACAGATAATATTTCAATATGCGCGGCAAACATTCTCGACGCTAAAGTTTGTATATATATATATATATATATATATATATATATATATATATATATATATATATATATATATTTGTTTAAAATAGGATACAGAATCACGACAAAGTTTTTAAGAAATTAGACTAATGGAAAACGTTTCACTGAATATAGATTTGATTAAGCGTTTCGGCATTCTAGGCTTCAGGAGATCCCAAAACGAAAGAAAGAAATATGTGTATTTCTCGACATCAACTAAGAATTATAAAGAAAAGATACAGAATAAATATTAACGACTTTTTTAAAATTCACTCATTTTCTTTCTTCTTTAATCACGAGAAACGACAGCTTAGGGAAAAGTACTATGATTCATTATTTAAGCAGACACACAAATATACATACACACATTTCGTTTTTGGATCAGATAAAGCCTAGATTGGCGAAACGTGTAATCAAATCTATTTTCAATGAAACATTTTCCATGAAAAATATATATATATATATATATATATATATATATATATATATTTTAGGATACTAAATCAAAAACAAGAATGACGCCTTGGACTTATACACTGGATTGGTACCACAGAAGTTATTAATTGTTTCAACGGAATTAGTAACAAAAGCAGTTGCTCTTTTATCCAATTTGATATTGTGGATTTTTACCCTTCCATCTCCAAGGATCTCTTTATCCTGACTTTGGAATTTTCCAAAGAATATTCTACTACCTTCAGTGAAGAAATAAATATAATAATGAACTGTTCTCATCCACAGTAATGAACAGTGGCTTAAGAACTCTGATGATTACTTTGATATTTCAATGGATCATTAGATATATATTAGATAGGTGTATGGATGCCAGCGTAAAAATAAAAGTTACTTAATGAGGCTAGTAGATGATTGATTTAATAATCTGGTGACCCTTATTGAAACATCAAATCAGATGATTCTTAGCGGCCATGATTAAAATAATGGCACAATTTTTTTCAGTGAAACCTTTTCATTAATGACCAACACAGTGTGACTTGTGTTTAAAGAAATGCCTGTCATTCATGTGAGGTTCTCACACATTGACACACTTTGTTATTAAAATAATGAGAATGTTGTCTGTAGCTTATAATAGTCAAACTTGACTTACTGGTCACTGCCTGTCTATACGCATGCGTCAAAATACTAGTGTTGTTCTTTTTCACTGAAAATCTCATCTTTAATATGCTTTCCTGTTTCATTCTTCGGACTGCTTAAAATGTATCGTTCAAAGTATAATGTTTCCATGTTTAATTTCCCAGTGAATTACCAATTATCTCAAAGAGAGTCACCAAATCCGTACCAGTATCCAAGACCACGGTGGTCTGTAGCTAGACCAATGGACCAACCTCCAGGTTCAATATTTTCAAAGGTGGACTATGAAAACTTCAGACCGCGCAGCTCAGGATATCTGGACCTAACTTGTCCACCCAAATATTTCAAGCGTCTTTCCAGAAAAACAGGTAAGGGATTCAAGTTATCATTTCACTTTGTTCTTTGTTCCTTTGAAAGATGAGAAAAAGGTGTTTTCTTGAGATTCGTAACACCTTTGGAAGTATTGAAAGATTAGCATGTGTTTATACTTTTTAAAAATTATTCACCGTGAAAAAGAAACTTTAACGGTATATTTCTGTAAAATAACGGATTGTCTTTCTTTTAATTATAAAATATTTAAAATCAAATTCCCAAAGATATATGCAGTTCATAATTTAACATCAATATTGTACTTCTTTTTGTTTCCTAATGACAGTGTAAACTTTTTTCTGAAAGTTCTTTAACGAAATATATTTTTTAAACGAATTTATTAACCGAGCTGTCTTTTGTCAAGTACAAAGAAATCGTTACTTTTCATGTTTGTTTAATTTTGTATTTTTTATTGTGATTAACCGGTAAATCAAGGGAAATAGATAATAAAGAATAAAGCGACGAATTACTTAATTAACATTTCAACATTTTACCAATTCTGACCAATTCTGACCAAAGGATTTCCTCAGCGCAAGATTTCTACTGGTCGTTTTAACAAACATCCTACATACATCACCAGCGTCTCCTGTAGTGCAATGATTATCAAAATCGTCTTGTAGATTCTGCCTTGAGGCCATCAGTTCAATCTTTAGTGAATATGTTGTGAGTATACTTCTGTGTCAAACTAAATTTAACATTGCCCAATTTCTAAATGACAAACATTTAACACAATGAACGCACATTGTCTCCATCGCGTTGAATTGTTTTAATCGCTTTCTAATAATCGTTAGAACAGATAGAATTTAAATATCGGTTCACAAAACGAATTTTTGAATAATGCAATGAGGCTACAGTTGTTAAAGAAATTCAACAAACTGAGTTAACTATTGTTTCAGTAAGGTTCCTGGCGAATATAAGTTCATTTTAATAAAAAAAAAGTTAATTTAAGTCAGAACTTAGGATATATATATATATATATATATATATATATATAAACGCAACAACAAATTCCCCGAAAAAGAGAGTCCCACTTCATTGTTTATTTCTCGTCGCATTGATTCGAAAGTTCGGATTTAAAATCTTTATCTTCGCGCTTAGGTTCACTCAAAAGGTCTACTAATATAAAATAAATATTATTAGTCTTATTGACAATATTTTTATTGTTTTGTTGTCTTTTTATTCCTCGAATTTCATTAACTGGCCAATTAAATCTACACACATACACACACACACATATATATATATATATATATATATATATATATATATATATATATATATATATATATATTAGGGATATTTGAATAATCATAATTAATTCATTGAGTCTAGCAGAATCCTCAACAGAATGCAGAAAGCACTGGACGACATTTTTCGTCCAATTTTGGGATTCATCCACTACCTAGAGTAAGGGTCGGCAACCTACGGCCCGCGAAGGCATTTTTGACCGGCCCGCGAGTCTGATTACCAATGACTCTATTTTTAACATGAGAGACGAGGCTTTCGAATTAGACTATCTGCCAGTTATCTTTCATGAGACTTATTTTACTAAGTTGCGTTGCCTACGTTTAATGTCAAATAATGGATACCTATTTGTTATGACCCTTGGCTACATTAAAAGATAACAGAAGCAAAAGGAACGATAAAGTAAAAGAGGCCAGGGAGGGACTGACATGCGAGGTAGCAGAAATCTAAAGACAGTTAAACATACGCGCATTATACATACATGCCTCATGAATGTGTGGATGATACCGCATGTGTACGTACGTAAGCGTATATGTTTGTAACTATTTGTACTCGTATGTATGGGTATATGTGCTTCGTTTTTGTTTGATGCGTGTGTGTGGTTCGTTTGTGGAACAATTTTCAATAACAGTTTCAAACCTACACGTCATAATTTCATCCATTTCACTTCGGTTGATTTTTTTCACTTTTGAAGTATTTTGACGTTCCTTGAAGAAAAGTAATTTTTGTTAGGTGTTTTTTAATTTTAAATTTTCTTTTGTTTTTCTGATTTTTCAATATTTATTTTCATTATGGTTTTAAATATTTAGGTTGACAGGGGTCTGCATATGTTATTTTCCTTAAGTTTTCATTAATGGCCTTCGTCCGGGGCGCGACCCGTCATTATAACACGATCCGGCCCGCGGGGTCGAATGAGTTACCGACCCCTGACCTAGAGAATATATATATATATATATATATATATATATATATATATATTGTTTGCGTAAAGAAATGTAAAATATCTGATTTCTTGATGCTCACCAGAATAAAATTTTTGGCGTTTGACCGTGCAAGCTTCCTGCAATTGTTGAGATATTTCTTTCATAAAGAAATGCAATTTTCACATAATGTTGATGAGCATTATTATTCTTTTGCGTTTTATGTTTAAAATTGTATTTTACGTGGGATTTTACAAAATAAATTCGGTAATGTTTAACCTTCTTGCTGGCAAAAAAATAGTGTTTCGAAAAAGATGGTTATTCCCTTGACACCGCTATTAATGTTGTCTTTTGACTCCCCCGGCAATTATTTATAAGATTATAAAAACATGTGAGTAAAGTTTAATGCGATATTTAGTATTTACTTTTTATACACAGTTATTTACCGTTTAATAAAGAAACAAATTTGAAAAGAATTATTTTCATTCAAAAATGTATAAAAGTTACTCCCGTCCTGAGTATGACTATGAAGTACATTGGCATCCTGGGTAAGACGATAAACTACGACCGGAAGCAAGGCCTTTGATCAGGAGGTTTGAGGTGCGGGAAACCACCTCTTAATTGCTGGTGTTCCCACGTTCACCCTGACTCGGGGTGGTAGCATCTGTTAAGATCCCAGCTAGGGGTAAATACTTAACCCCCAAACTGGAGTCAACAAAACACTATGAAAGTGTAAAAATAGGTTTTAATAAAAGCAATACATTTTTACTAGCAATAAGAATTGTCGGCATTAAATAACCCATTGAGGTTGATATGCCGTAAAACAAAACAAACCAAACCATAAAAGTTACAAAATTATTAAGATATGTAGTAAACCATCTTAGAATGCAATATTTATTATTTACCATTTCATGAATAACTATAAAAACATGTTTTTTATTCAACCCAATAAATAAATAGTGTTTAATATGTTTGTTATCAATTCTCCAGAAAATGTATAAATTAGGTACCTCCACTTTTTCGGCATAAATTTTCGATACCTAAGTTTAAAATGAATTTTTTAAAAGGAAAAAACATTCTTGAAGATTTCATTTTAGTTTTAATTGAAAGTTTAATCATTAAATTTATTATTTCCATTAAGTAAACAATTCTGGTGTATTTCAGATAGAAACTATATACATTTGAACGTCAAATTTAATTTTGATTTCTTAAAAACGGACATTTTCTTAATTTTAAGAAATTTGTAAACAAACACAAATTTATGCATTTTAAAATATTTTAAAAAATTTCTGACACTGTAAATCCACGTTCATGAGTGTCGATTTTATTGAAATTCTAATAATCGTTTTTTGTTTTTTTTTAAACATAATAAACACCCCGTTTTTTGTGGACACGAAGATTAAATATTGCCGTAAATTCAATAGCTTTCATTTTAAATAGTTGCATTTGTTGCATAAATAAATTAGTATTTAAGCCAATAAAAATTTTTCCTCTTTCTCTCAATTTCCTTTCACTTCGTGGTTTTCGGTTCCTGGAACATACCAATTTGACTTTTGGTCAAGAAATTCGTATCTTCCCATATTCTTACCTCTAAGTTGGTTATCTGCTTCTGGTGTTAGTCGTTTAGCAGTCCCCACCTCTCTCTTTCACTCTCTCTCTCTCTCTTGCTCTCTCTCTCTCTCTCTTGCTCTCTCTTTCATCTCTCTCTCTCTTGCTCTCTCTTTCATCTCTCTCTTGCTCTCTCTCTCTCTCTCTCTTTCGCTCTCTCTCTTTCGCTCTCTCTCTCTCTCAAAGATCAGTCAAAGGAATTAAAGGGAAATTGAATAAATCAATAACCAGAATCGATAATTAAGAGCGAGTCTTTCATAATGACAAATCGATGAGTCAAACTAACCGGAAGTATCAATGAACTTTGGGGTTTATTTACAAATTCTGTCAAACAAGATGAGGTTTTCGTGACATGTGCGCCCGAATTCTTTTCGCCAGGAGCCAACGAAATAAAATCAGACGTCACTAGTTGACGTCATATGTTTTTCTTTATTGGTTTCTTTGTGAAAAACTAGTACCAAATATAACAGAGGACAGAATTTTAATAAATACCAATCCGCGTACGTTGACATAATACTAATAAAAATTACTTTCATTTATATAATTCTCTAAATATCTACCGATATTTTTATTTTTATTTTATTTTTTTATTTTTTTTATTTTTATTTTTTTTGCTATTATTGATTTTGCAACTTGGAGAAAATTAATGTTGAAGTTATGTCTTTGATTTCAAGAGAGTAGAAAGTAACATTTATTTTGTTATAATACAAAAATTTGGTACAAGGTCAAAAGGGGGGATAAGGGAAAGCTGGTCTTCAATCTGTCTTTTCTGAAGCTTAGCTAGCCACGATTACTGACCCAAATATACCACCGTATTCCTCACACCAAAACAACACATTCTTACTTACATTCTTACCACAGACACCATAATACCTCAGAGTCTCTATGAAGTCTTAACTAGTTCATATATGTACAATTTGTCTGGGGTGGGGGGAATAAAAATAACAACATTTAAAAATGAAACCCAAATGAATATTTACAATGAATACAATTTATATACAATAAACTAAACAAAGGAGTAGAGTAGAAAGTTAAACGTCTTAGAACTACGTGTTAATTATATGAGGTAACCTTGTTAACGATGATTCTTGGCCATGTTCTGGGCCACAAATGGCCTCCAATTCCAAAGAAAAGCTAACCTGAAATTACATCCTTCTAACCAATTTGGTTAATGGTCTTCTTAACTCAAGTGAAAGTGATGGGAGCCATAACGTCAGCTTCAGTAGTGGCAATCAGAAAAGCTGACAAATGAATATACACAATTATTTACATTATTTAAATCGAACATGTCTTCATCTCTCTCCCCCCCCCTTCTTTAGGAGCATCTGTCAATCCTGGTGACCTTCAAGGAATTTCGAACTGAACCTTTTATTTATTTTTATTTTAGCGGTTAATCAATGATGAATAGTAATGACAACAACGTGTGTGGTACATTAAATACGATGAGAGCTTTTGGTAACCAAAATGGAAAGGAATTGGGAAACTAGTGCTTATCTATCCACTTATAGTCATGCCTAATTAGAATGATGATTATGAAGCTAATTTTCGAAGATATTGATTATGCGTTCAATCCCTACTGTATGCTATGCTGTTGTGGTTTTCGGTTAAACTTAACATATATCTATATTAATAACTAGTAAGCTGACAGCTGACGGTAAGCATGGAATAGTAATGATGAGATTAGTATAACAGAATTTCTACGACGTTACCCAGATGATCACGTGGCTTGTGCTATAGCGGAGCACATGCGTCTTCGGAATGGTCGGAAATTTGCCTTGTCCTATAGTCTCCATTCGGTTTAACATGAAGTCTTCGAATAATATTTACTTGCAGGCACTCTCCGTAAACGATATAATCTTTTCACGGGCATTCTCTATTTCATAGTCGTCCTTCTGATAAGGGTGGAACAAAGAGAATGCATCAAATTGCACGGATATCCTTTCGGCATGGATCACTGTTTGCGTCTCTGTGGGACGTTTCATATTAATATGCAAACCATCGCAAATTAACCGATTCTTCATGGTGTCCTGGGCAATTAAGTTTACATACATATATATAAGCAAATATATGGATATAGATCCGACAGTGTGAAGAAAAATATACAGAAAAAACAAACAAAAATCTTAATATGCAATTATGCTGTATTAATGTTAATATAATGTCAACGTCGGACGTTTCGGTCTATCTTAGACCACCATCAGGACATATTCATAAAACATAATTAACATTAGAACATATAAAATTCAACATGAAAAAGACGATGGACATAATAGCACGGCTAATCCAAACAGATAACTGAAATTTTTATAAGATCAGCGTTCCGTTTAAATATGATCACGTCGTCGTCGCGTGCGCGATGTTGTGAAAAATTTCAGTTATCTGTTTGGAATGTGGTACTATGGATAAGTGCCACGCGGAAACACATATACGGGAGATCAGAGACTGGGAAACCCATCTTTGATGTAGGAACCGATCCCATGACCGTAACGATTTAGGTGGTCGAATTTGCGGATAAGAGTTGGTAGGTATCCGTGTGTATTTAAATGGGTAATAATGGGCCTATATATATATATATATATATATATATATATATATATATATATATATATATATACCCGATTTTTTTATGAATATACTCTGTATATATATATATATATATATATATTTATAAATATATATGTTTTTTAGGTATGCGTTTGTCGACACACTTTAGCATCCCTGGAATACAACCAATTTCATCACAAGACTGAATTCGTCGATCATCCAATATGGCCAATCCCTTAGAGAAGCGCAATGCTTATATAATAATTGTATAGTACTGTAGTTCAAGCAGTTCTAAACCGACAATCCCTGCCTGGATTCGAACTCGTTAACAGCATTTTTGATTTGCATGCAAAGAACCATCATTCTTCTCACAGGCGTTCTTTCACTTCATTCTGTATTTCTTCAACTTACTTGACCAAAATAAAATCGTTTTGTGTTTTTGGTTGTTTTTTGTTGTTTTTTGTTTGTTTGTTTTTTTTTTTTTTTTTTTTTTTTTTTTTTGCCTAATTGGTCTCCACTTGATGATTACCTACCTACATTTCAGCCGGCATGTATAGGGGAGGGGTGGTCGCACGCGCGACTCTATATTCGTTCTATTTATTTATTTATTCGTAGTCTTTTTGTGCTGGTCAATTAATTGACTTACTTTTTAAAATCGGCTACAGATAAATTGCGTGCAAAAAAAAAAAGAAAAAAAAAACACTTCGAGTTCTGCAAGAATCCAAGTCATTTCAACTTTATGGCGCCAAATGTTGGTCATTTAAGAAACCTTGACTTTTTCATTCGAGTGTTGACCGATGGACGGTCATCAGGTCAAGCTTTTTCAAACATACGAAGGACACGTGACCAGAAAGAACACAACAACTTAAGTTTTTATCTTCTGTATTTTTTTCTGTTGATATTGTTGGGGGAGTGGGCAAAATTTATTCCAATAAATAAAAGTAACTCCGAAAAATATGTATGTAAATATTTGGTATTTAATTAACAAAGCAGAAATCTATTTCAGTTTATTAATAACTAGAAGTAGAGCCCGGCATTGCCCGGGGATGTAACAGTAAGAGATAGATCAAGTATCGACCATCATAAAGACTGAAAAATAAAATTGACGGACACGCATGTCTTAATTAGTTTTTTTTTTTTTTACGAATTGGTCAAACCCAAACTCAAACAAAAACATTATTTTCAATCGTTATGAGTCTACCGATTGAATAGAATTTTATTATAAACTATTGTCTTGTAAATGGAATTTTAAAAGCATTCTGAATGTAAAAATAAAGAAAAAAGACATTAAGAAACACTACCTTCCAAAAAAATGAATAGAATTTTATTATAAACAATTGTCTTGTAAATGGAATTTTTAAAGCATTCTGAATGTAAAAATAAAGAAAAAAGTGTGCAATAAGAAACACTACCTGCCAAAAAAAAGTGAAGTTTTGTTGAAATCGGTTAAAAAATGTAGGAAATCTGATCGCATATATAAACGAACACACACACACACACACACACAAAAACCTGGGTTTTATAATAAGTATAACTCGATATGAGTTGTCCCCCTTTCATTCTCGCGATGCCTCTTAATCATGTTTTCAAATTGATTTCGTGCAAAAACAATTGTTTTTTTTCCAAATTTTGGTGCTTTCAAAACCACAACAAGGTAATTTTACGTAGTCCTGTGAAGTTTTGTTGAAATCGGTTGAAAAATGTACGAAATCCGATCCAATATATAAACGTACAGACACACACAACCTGGGTTTTATAATAAGTATGATGAATAGTTTATTTGAAAATCCTTCTCAGACTAGAATATTATTGTAACGGGCTGTAACTCCGAAACATCAACTCTCTCTAAATGGTTTGGTCAAGTCTTGGCGTCCATATCTCTTCCAGACGAACCATTTCTGATCCTGTTTAGAAGGATTGGTCAGCTGTAGACGGCCAAATTCTTTCGAGACGGACCATTTCTGATCCTGTCTAAATGGGCCGGTCAAGTCTAGCCAGTAAAACACAATATTGGTATGAATATTTTATTCGCTCTCCAGCGAATCGACTTAAACCTGATATTCGGGAGTAAACATGTCTCTACCACTTAGCCTGAACATTACCTTTTCTGACTTTATATGGCATGTGGGACATAACTCTATGATGATGACTCACAATTGAATTTAAATTTAAATTAAAACTTGTTTAATTTAGAAATAAATTAATTCCAGAAAAGGATAGCTAAATCAACTAAGACAATATTTTGACAATGTTTAACCTTTGTGCTCGTAAAAAAAAACCGTGTGTCAAAAGGACGGTTATTCCTTTGACACTGCTATTATTGTATACACTTTTGACTGTCTCGGCAAAGTTTATTTACAATATTATAAAAAGTACAATGCGATATTCATTATTTATTATTTTATAAAGAAGTAAATGTGAAAATAGATATTTTATTCAAGAATTTATAAAAAATTACAAAATTATTAAAATATGTAAACAAACTACAACGCAATATTTATTATTTCCTGTCTATATTTCTGAGATGAGTTATTGTACTTATTTACACTATTTTATACTTCCCACCTAAGACACACAGGCAGTTGTCGCAGCGTTACACCAACCTACCTCACATATACGACCTCCCCAAAATTCACAAAGACGGTATTCCGTTCAGGCCAATTGTTCGTTGCCGAGGCTGTGTGTGTCACCCTCTGAGTCGCTTCCTTGTAGATATAACTGACCCATTAATAGGAAAGCCCGAAACTCTGCCCACTTTGTGGAAATAATCAAAGATGCTCTCATCCAATCCAACCGGATAGTGAGTCTGGATGTGGTGAGTTTGTTCACCAAGATACCCATAGAGGAGTCACTATCGATAGTCAGGGACAGACTGTCCTCGAACTCATCTCTAGGAGAACGGGCTAGTATACCAATAGATAATCTGATGGAGATTTTGACATTCTGTACATAAACAACACACTTCGGAATGGGATCAGACATATATCGACAGGATGAAGGTTTAGCAATGGGCTCGCCATTATCACCAGCAATGGCAAACATATACATGGAATACTTCGAAAAAAAATGGCATTAGAATCAACATCACTAAAGCCAACCCTATGACTGAGATACGTAGATGACGCCTTCATACTCTGGCCACACCAGGAAAAGGTCCAGTTACAACTTGACCATGTGAACTCAATAAAATCATCGATTCAGTTCACAATGAAGAGAGAAAACGACAACATCTCACATTCCTGGATGTACTAATATCTCGAACAGAGCATTGGGTTCAAGACATCCGTATATCGCAAGCCTACATTCACCGGACAATACCTCAATTTCAACTCCCACCTCCCATATAGTGTAAACAAAGGGATCGTCCGCTGTTTACAACATCGAGCAAAAGTCATGTGGAGACCTAGAGACATATGATCAAGAAATGGTCAGTATAAGCAGTACCTAACAACTACCCTGGGTAACAGCTTCAACAAACTGGAATAGAAGGGTAAAAGAGGATAACAACACTCAGTTTCGGTTTGCCTGTGCTTTGTAAAGGGATTATCGGAAAAAATGCAAAAGATCTGTTGTCCATATAACATCAGGACGATTTTCAAAAGTGGTTCAACACTTCGCAGACACCTCTTCCGAATAAAACCTCCCATAGAGGAGAACATGACTAAGGACTGTGTGTACGCCATCCCATGCAGCTGTGGTAAGAAATATAAAAAAGAAAATGGCCACCTCCTTAAAGTAAGATGGCAAGAACATCGTAAAGCCGTAACGTGAGGGTAAATAGAAAAATCAGGCGTACCTGACCACATATGGAGTAAAAAGGTGGATAAACGCACCGTGGGATGAAGTTGAAATAATAGACAGAGGACATCGCTGGAAAATACGAAAACTTAAGGAATCAGCACATATGCTAGGCCACAAAAATATCCTAAGCTGGCCGATCATAGAAATGAATACAATATGGGAACCAGTAATAAGGAGTGCTAGAGAAAAGCAATGAATAACAACAAAAATTGCAATATGAGATCTGGTTAATGAGACATTACGTTTTTAAATCCCCAAAAGTCATACTTTTATGTCCTCAAGGACACAGGGGTGTTGGTTTGATCCAGTGACTTGACCCAAAGAGTTGTGAGTTCAATACCTGGCTACTGCAGTGGTGAACAAAAACTTGGAGAGTTGAGATAAAGGAAGATAACTGAGATATCCAAAAGAGGCATGGCACGTGGAACTAGAACAATGTACACCGTGTACGAAATAAAGGGTTCAGTTCGAAATTACAATTACCTGAAGAAGGCCGGAGCGTACAACGGCCGAAATGTCGTGAATATGGCAACAAAGATGAGGACAACTGTCCAAACAGTGTAAATTATTATTCTCCATTTTATAAATAACTATGAAAACAAGTTTTATTTTCATAATATTATATCATAAATTATAAAACAAAATTTGAATAAACATAGTATTTTTCCGGACATTATATATTTTCTTTTCAGATTATTTTAGATCTTGTTTTAATTTTTTCAATATTTATAAATTTTTGTACAAAATAATTATTTCATATTTATTTCTTCATAAAATGTCAAATAATAAATATTTCATTATAGTTGGTTCTATAAAAAGTCATTAGTTCGTAGCATAAAATAAATGAAAATAATAATTAATTAAAAAGTGTGAGCAAATAAATGTTAACTAGTCTGAGTTGGTTTTTTAAACTTACTTTTGGGAGAAGTGTACAAAAAGAAAGCCGGTTTATTAAAAAAATCATTTTGTGTGTAAAACTTACCCTCGTATTTGTTGTTATGAAAATGGTGACTTCCTCCATCGTAAATTTAAATTTGAGGTTCGTTGAGCCACTCCGGAGAGAATTTAAGAACACGAGTCAGCGGATAGCGTCTGCAAGGTCGAAGGGAAGAAACCAGCTGGCTTCGGCATAAGGAAGATATACGTCACACAGAAGAGATTAGACGTCACAAGCGACCAAGATCGAATGGCAGAAGGGAGGCAGGAAAGTGACTTGAACGTCAGATACAAATCAGTCTGTGGATGGGTCAAAGGTTCCCATGTGAGAAAATCACCAGCAGAGCAAAGGGCAGAAAAGCATTTTTAAAAACTAGGCCGACAAAAAAGGAGGAACAAAGAGCACGAAAGGGAAACTTCAAAAACAAAGAAATTGCAAAAGATCTTTATAACTCCCTAGGACTCTCGTCGAAAAAAGAATGTAGGTTCTCTCGCTTATCTATTAAGTGGGTGCACCACTTTTTTCCTAAGAGTAATTTTTTTTTTTCCAACAGCTTTTGTTTCCACTTCTCAAAGTTTTTTTTTTCTTTATTGATTTGAAAAATTGTATTGTGAATCTTTTGTAGAGGCAATTTTTTCTATAATTTTGTAATATTATCTTGCCTTGTCCTTAAAAAGAGCTATGAACGGAATTTTTTGTGTAAGTCTTTTTTGTAAAATTTGTACTCTGTTATATTGTTTTATGTCATTTTAATAAATGTTTGTATTTTTCACGAGGTAGTTTCGAATTTTGGTTACTGTTTGCGCCTTTTTTTAATATTCAGGATAAGAAAGTGAACGTTCTCTCTTCCCTCATTCCCTCCCTGAAAAAAAAAAATTACATCTTGCACAAAAAATTACTCATTGTAAATTGAATTTTTATATTTTGCACAAAAATGTGGTTATCATAAAAGTATTTTTTTATATTTCACATATTTTTATGATCTTGTAAATATAAAATTATTCTTGCTAATAAGCAATCTGATAAAGTATTTAATACTTTTGTTGTCAATTCTCAAAAACAAAGAACATGTATAAATTCAGTTTTATATGATTGAGTTTTACTAAAATTCTAATCATCACTTTTTAAAGCACTAAACATTGCCAAGAGAGTCAAAAGTGTATACAGTAATAGGGGTGTCAAGGGAATAAACGTCCTTTTGACACCGTTTTTGTTGTTTAATTTTTTTTTTTTTTTTTTGTTTTTGTTTTTTTGCGGACACCAAGGTTAAAGATTACCAACATTTTTTTTTTCTAATTGTGTTTGAAATTATTTTTATATTGTACATTTGATGAACAACAGAATTCCAGTAGGTTCTCTCTGGTTTGACAATTATTGAACTTGGCTTGAATAGAATAGACGAAAAGAATTGAACTCGAATCATCCATTCAAAACAAAATACAAAGGAGATAAAATATCACCCAGCCCAAGACTTCATTACTCAGCTTGTTGGATTCTCAATCTGAGAAGAAAAAAAAAGAGAAAATGTTCTTTAAAGTCTGGTAAAATTTTCCGCTTGCATATTTTGGTATCCTTGTATATAGTCACCCAATCAAATGTTTACAATATTCACCATTGCTTAACTCCGCTAGCCATTTAGAGGCCACGATTATCGGTTTTCTGTAACGTACTCGGAGAGCTCTCCTATTTCAACCGCCATGTTGATATTTACACAAATTAAATTTCGTGCACATAAAAAGAATAATTTAGAATCATGTCACATGAACCTCAATTTCAACCATGCCATGGCGTCGGCCTAAGACATTGACGGGTGCGACAAATAAATAAACAATAAAAAAAAAACTTTATCACTGTTCCCTTATGAAAAAAAAAGGTCAATGGTGAATTAAATAATTACTTAACATATACAGCATGAGAATCAAAATGTTTTATAGGCTGTGTCGAATTAGCATTGAAGCATAGAATCAAAGAATTTAAAAAGGGAGGCGAGTAGGTCATGGTCAAAGAAAAAAACAATTTGGGGGTGCTCATAGCAGAATTGTCAGATAAAAACCTGACAGTGAATCAAAAAAACAAAAAGAATGCTAGCGGATGACAGCCATTTACGTGATTTTTCATTAAATGATTTTATATTGAAAATTCAAAATATAAATACACGCCACAAACACATAAATGCGTACGCCCTTGAGCAAATTTATTGAAACAACCTCTTTAGTTTCCTTTCTTTCACAATACGGTCAGTTTTAGACCCACTGGAGTAACATCGTGTATTCTATTTCTATTTTTTCCTCAGATTAAGTCATTTGCAGTGGTGTGCAGTAATATGAATCTATTTTCGGGGTATATGATGAAATTTGTTTGACTTTGAAAAATAATCCTTCATCCGTGATTGCATCAGATTTTCCTCATGCCCAGACACTATTGTCTCGACTGTCGATTAGTTGTCATACGGCCATTGTCTGTGATGGACGTTTCTCCAAGGAAGCGTACAAAATTGTAACGCTGCACGGACACACAGACAAGCCTTACCAGTGGGCAAATCAAAGAACTATCGATCGGCTCGGAATGTTTCCTGATTTAAATCCAGTCGAGAATCTACTAGGAAAGACTTTGTGAAATAGACATACGAAGTACTAACATGTGCACTGGCCATGTTTCATTGGAAAAATACGAAAAAATGTAAATAATAACGGAATTCGTTTTGTTTCAATTAATTTGCACCAGGGTGTATATGTGTGTATGTGTTATGTATGTGACTAAATGTGTGTGTGTGTGTGAGCTCCAAATTGCAGGTGGGAAAGGACACTTTGTATCCTTAATGTAGAGATTTTAGAACTGAGGATTTCTTATTATTTGCCGTGTTCGCTATTTTTCTTATTTGAATTTGTCATAAAACTCCCGTTATTAATAAATAAAAAAATATATGTACGATAATAAATAATATGTTTACTTATAAATTGATTATCTGACTTACCAGGACTTCCAGAATCTAAAAAGGTTTTAAATCTTAAAGAATTAAGAAAAATTATCCATAATTAACTCAGACATTACTGTTAACTCAAACTTTGGATAATTCAAATTTCCAGATGCGTGTAAAGTAGATGAATTCAAACATCCAGATGCGTATAAAGTAGATCAATTCAAACATCCAGATGCGTATAAAATAGATCAATTCAAACTTCCAGATGCGTGTAAAGTAGATGAATTCAAACTTTCAGATGCGTATAAAGTATATCAATTCAGACAATTCAGATGCGATGCGTATAAAGTAGATCAATTCAACTTCCAGATGAGTCAAATCCAGATGAGTATAAAGCAACCAATTCAAACTTTCAGATGCGTATAAAGTAGATCAATTCAGACTTTCAGATGCGCATAGAGTAGATCAATTCAGACTTCCAGATGCGTATAAAGTAACCAATTCAAACTTCCAGATGCGTATAAAGTAACCAATTCAAACTTTCAGATGCGTATAAAGTAGATCAATTCAAACTTCCAGATATGTATAAAATAGATCAATTCAAATTTCCAGATGCGAGTAAAGTAGATCAATTCAAACTTCCAGATGCGTGTAAAGTAGATCAATTTAAAAAGAAACTGATTTCCTTTATACCTGTGCCTTTGTATAGATTTGCTGGAATCTGTTTTTCTCTTTGAAAATATTTCTTTAATTTTGAAATATTTAGGCGAATAATTGATTTTTAGAACACTGATTAAATTTGATCGAGAACGTTTTTAGAAATTTGATTGAATCTGCCATGCCTTACAAAACACCCATAATCCCAATTCACTTTAAATTTCAACTTTTTTTCTGTTTTAGTTATCTTTATAAAATCAAATTTATTTCTTAAAGCCATATTTGTATTTAAGACGAATTTAGAGGAGGACAGGAAAAAGAATTGGCTATTAACAAATATAAGAGGCGATACCCAGAATTTCGGAGAATTTGAAAAGACATAAATTACTTAACGTTGATTCAAATATTTCACACATCTATTAAATTTATTTCGCTAGAATCACGGATCAGAAAAATGCTCAAATTCACTATATTTTTATAAGACTTAATCAAGATAGTGTCAACTAAAACAACACACGCATATACTACTCAATAATCCATGCAATCACTTAACCGTCTATCATATTACTCTAAAGGTTATATTAGCTGATACACCTTAGATAGAATTTTACTGGACTGTGGCGCTTCTGTGGCCGAAAGGTCAAAACACGTCGGTGGTTTCCCTAAAAAGGGTGACACGTGCTCAAACCCTGTCGGAGCGCGGTCTTAAATACGTTGGATCAGACGGTGTTTTCCCCTACAAAGGGTAACAAAAATTCCAACCCAGTCGGAGAGCGGCCTAAAACAGCGGATCAGACGGTGGTTTCAGCTACAAAGGGTGACACAGATTCAAACCTTGTCGGAGAGTGGTATTAAATACGGTGGATCAGATGGTGTTTTCCCCTACAAAGGGTGACACAGATTCCAACCCAGTCAGAGAGCGGTCTAAAACACGGCGGATCAGACAGTGGTTTCAGCTACAAAGGTTAACATAAATTTGAACACTGTCGGAGAGCGGTATTAAAAAACGGCGGATCAAACTGTAGTTTCCCCTACAATGGGTAACACAGATTCGAACCCTGTCTTAAATACAGCTGATCAGTCATTGGTTCCCCCTACAAAGTGTGACACAGATTCTAATCCTGTCGAAAATAACGTTTACAGTAATAAGAAATAATATCGGATTAAAAATAAAATCCGTTAATAATATCTTTAGCCACGTACATCAACTCTTCTTAGAACTGTTTTTCTTGGAACAAATTCCTGAGAGAATAATTTCCTGACGACTATAACTTTAGTCTCTAAATCCAGGGTCAACCGATATCTATCGTACTCGTCCTCAATACACACTCTTACTTTCCCCTACCTTACTATCTAATTCAGTAACTCTCTAGCTTGAGTGGCCCTTGGGCCTTGTGTTGGGTGAACTATCATCAAAAGATAATATGAATAGATACTACTCCTTTGATCACCAGCCCGCAAAACTGATATCTGTTAGAAATAAAGCCAAATTCAGCACGAGACAAAATTCGTTTTGATCCCCGCAATGATCAAAAGTTCGGCAATACTTTGCACGGGTTCTTCCATGTGTGCACGCAAACTAGATTGCAAGGGTAGACAAACCACGTGTAAATTAGCCACCGAGCATTTCCCACTGGATCATTTTATCAGTTCATTCTCACCTTAAACGTAAAACTACATAAAGGTGAAGATAATGGCAAGCGCCCACTGGCAAATGACTGATAAATTAATGCAACGAATGAAGAACAGAGTTGAAACAGTTCTCCTGTTCCCTTTTACTAGATACCACCTTGCCAAAAATCCAGGAATTATCCCATTCAAACGAAATTTATAGTCAATTATGTGCCATGCGTGATACATGACTGGCGAGGCAGATTTTTTTCCTGCCATTTCTTTCTGCAGTAGACCAGTTGCCTTCCAAGGCTCTATTTACCCATAGCGATGGGGAAGAAGAAAATTCATGCATTTCCCAAGGATTTATTAACACATAAGTGGATGCAGTGGATTCGACTGGAAATTGAAATCGGCTCTCCGATTCCTCAATCCGAACCGCTATCCATTACTCCACCATTTTTAACAGTTACTAGCAGTAGAGCCCAGCGTTGCCCGGGGATATAACAGTAAGAGATAGATCAAGTATCGACCATCATAAAGACTGAAAAATAAAATTGACAAAGATTATTGTTTAAGGTTGACGGACACGCATGTCTTAATTAGTTTTTGTTGTTGTTGTTTTTTACGAATTGGTCAAACCCAAACTCAAACAAAAACATTGTTTTCAATCGTTATGAGTCTACCGATTGAATAGAATTTTATTATAAACAAGTGTCTTGTAAATGGAATTTTTAAAGAAATATGAATGTAAAAATAAAGAAAAAAGTGTGCAAGACAATAAGAAACACTACCTGCCAAAAAAAGTGAAGTTTTGTTGAAATCGGTTGAAAAATATAGGAAATCCGATCCCATATATAAATGAAACACACACACACACACACACACACACACACACACACACACACACACACACACCAACCAACCAACCTGGGTTTTATAATAAGTATAACTCGATAACTCGATATTAATAATTATAACTCGATATGACTTGTCCCCCTTTTATTAATGCCTCTTAATCGTGTTTTCAAATTGATTTCGTGCAAAAACAATTGTGTTTTTCCAATTTTGGGCGCTGTCAGAACCATCGCAAGGTAATTTTACGTAGTCTTGTGAAGTTTTGTTGAAATCGGTTGAAAAATGTAGGAAATCCGATCCAATATATAAACGTACAGACACACACACACAATCTGCGTTTTATAATAAGTATGATTCAGTAATGAATGAATTGTATACTGTTATTTTATTAGAAAATTTTGTGAAAATATTATTTTGAAATCGGTTACACCGACTCCTTTTCGATGTCTCGTGTTTCGTTTTTGATTTGAGAGGTGTTCGTCAATTTTTTTACAGTTATATAAAGAAAATTCCATGCAGATGTTTTTTCAGTAAAAGATTTATGTAGATCATTTTTGTATGGATGTACAAAAGGGAAATAATTCATATTTCTCGCTTTTGAGCATTCTACTAAATTTCATTCTATAATTTTATGATAAAAGTATAGAATAAAAAATTGCATTCTTAAACTATTGTCTATAAAGGATTATAATAATTCTATGGACAAAATAAAAATAAAGGCATCACTTGGATGCCTGTGAAATTGTGAATAAGAACTCAAAGTGAACGTAATCAATTAAAATTATCAATTCAATAACTCGACCAATTTTTCCCATTTTTTTTGTTAGTAGCAATTCCGTTATTTTAATAGATTTTCTTAAATTTGGTATTATTTTTAAAAATTTATATTGAACGCAATTATATATTTTATGGCATGTATGTAAGAAAACTACTTCTAAAGTATAAAAATAAAATTATTCATTCTACTACTAAGTTTAATAAAAAAAATAAAAATTATATTTTTAAACTATTGATTAAATGAGTTTAAACGCAATTTATTTTTAAACATAAATACCAATTTTTTTTTTATTATTGCACTACAGCTGTTCCGTATTTCTTTAAATTTCATTTTTAATTTTCGCGTTTAAGTCATCATTGTAGAGCCTTTGTGTTTAGTTTCTTTGAACCCACCGGCTACTGTGCATAAATAAACGTTATTTTCATTAATTTTTAAGTAAAAAGTAAGCATTACATTTACAAAATCTAGTTAATTAATCCTTAAATTTACTAAATGACTTAGAAACATATCTCAAGGAAAAATATTAGATTTTTAAAAAAATTTTAAATTTACATATTTCGATGAGTCCACGAGTGACGAGAAAACATACCAATGTTTAAAAAACACCTAAAAATTTTAATTACATTAAACACCTAAAAATTTTAATTAACTTTCAAATAAACTCAAAAATTAACTCTATATTTTTAAATTATTTAAAATGTGTTTTTCGAGTGTTTTTAGGAAAAATTGTTCTATAATTCTCCGAAAAAAACAACATAGCATGATGAAAAAATGCCCTAAACTTAATGAAAACAAAGTTTTATCGTGAAAAAGTTTATGCTATTAAGAGGAAAGAAGTATTTTTAATTTTTTTTAAACTTTTATTCCTTTCTAGCATGCTTGAAATTTTGGTTGAAAATCTTTTTTTTTACGTCAGCAGTCGTGTAATATTTAGCATTAGTTTTTTAGCGCTTTTTTCAGTTGGAAAACACATTAATTTGGAAATTTTTGCAAAAATCAAATAATTGTTAGATCTTAATGAAACTTTCAGAACTTATTCAAAAGTGAATGAAATTATTTTAGAAATGTTTGTCTTTTAGAAAATCATGGTAAAAATATATTTTTTTTTACATCTCTAACCCCCTTACTTAATTTCATGAAAACTCGAAAACTTGACTATGTGTACTTTGGTAATTTTTTAATTAAATGCAGAAGATTTTGAAGAATATAAATCATCGATTTCTTTTGTAAATTGAGGAGCGTTTCTACCCAAACATTAGCTCTGAATTGTAAAATAAAAAACCCAATAAAACTAAAATATCATTTAATTAAAAAAGCTTTTAATTGCTTTTATGAATAGTATTATTCAGAACATTATTACCTGAAGCCAAAAAATTTTTTCGACAAAAAATGAATTTTTACAAGAATTGTTTTTTTTTTTTTTTTTTCAATTTTAAGTACAAAATGTGATAAAGTTGTTAAATATTTTAAATTTAAGTTTGAATATGTGTATCTCTGGAAAAGCATTTCTTAAAAGTTCTATTTTTACAGATCTTAAATTTGAAAGCTTATTACAATCTGCGAAGCGTTTCTATTTTTAAAATATTTTTTTGATATGCCAAAAAATGTATTTAAAAACGTTTCCATCAAAACTACATTCAGAAATAATGTCCCGTGTTTTAAGAGTTGTTTTTCATGATAGCGAGTATCCGGCCTTATAAATTGCGTTCATTTCATTCTGACTAGCACGTATCAAATTCTCGGCCAGATTATCATCGTCGCATTTTCAAAATTTTTAATTTTGTTTTTTTTTTGTTTTTTTACAAATTTCAATAAATATTTTCTTTTCATTTTTTAAATATAATCAATTTTTTTCTTTTTCAGTGAGAAACACTGAAATTATTAATTTTTCTTTTTTTAGATTCAATTTTAGGGACGGAAACAGTGCAGGCTTTATTAGACATATCTTCGTTAAAAAAATGTACCTAAAAAATCAATAATATATTCGATTTTTGAAAGTACTTAATTTTTAAGAATTACTTATAGTCAAATAAGCTGGTTCACTTAAAATTCGAAAATACTGTCACTTCTGCCCTTCCGTCCGATAAATTGCCCTAACGTTAGTTGTCAATACATTAACGTAAACATCAATTCACACCTCCAAAACCAATCACCACGGTTAGACATGCTTCTCTTATTTCCAAATAAATTATTTCTGCTAAAAAATTAAGTAATGTTTGTTTTCAATTACATTAAGTATACTTTAAATTTTCTAATTTTCCAAAAATAACTTTTGTTAAAAGTATAATTAAATTTTACAAGATTTTTAAACAGAGAATTTCACTTTTGTCTACAAAGTTGTCAAAAATGGCTGATGTGATCGATTTTATGTACATTTTGTTGTTTCAAATAAAAAACGAGATTTTTAACTAATATTTCGGACGTGATAGAAAGGATTTAAAAAAAAATTAAATAGTCAAAAAATACTTTGGTCTTTCCTCTTAATGATAACATAAACATTTAGACGATAACAAATTGTTTAATCAAGTCTGGAGCCTTTATTCATCAGGGAATGCTCTGTTTTTAGCGAAGTATTTAATATACCTTAGCAGTACCTACTTTTAGGTAGAAGCATTCACAGATATTGACGCTTTTTGCGATTATTATAAGTTTATTTTTTGGCTTTGTTTGCATGTGTTCACTTTTTAAGCGCCTATATTTACAAATGTATACACACACACATACGCACACACACGCACACACACACATTTTTTTTTTAAATAAATCAATATGGAACAATACACAGCTTAATATTAATATATACTCACGCAAAATCACTCTTTTTTGACGCACAAAGCCCTTGGTGATCCCAGAATAAAATATACAATTTATAAATGAGTAAATTATGATTACAAATAAAAATAATGTAAAATGATATACCAGTTTCACCGTTGTAGTTTTTTTTCAGAAATCTCCCATGCTAAATTTTAAATGCGCGGTATATGAAAGGAAATAGGATAATTCTTGCCAAAGCACCAGAAGAAATCTATCTATCTATCTATCTATATCTATCCAAGTCTGTTCCCGATCCTTCTGCCTTGTGCCAGATTTAATGTTGTGAGTCCTTTCTTTACTGGGCACACATTGTAGTTGGCTTTGTCAGTTTCGGCTAAACTTAGGATCGAAATGGACTTTTTTGTTGATATTTAAAAAAATGTTACCATTGCAATTTGAAAACTTGGTGTATTAACGAACGGGAGAAGCAAAACTGTTTCAGTCCCCAGGATACAAGACATTAGCTTTTCTTTGTATTACTCATAGTCTTGAAAAAGGCATGAACCCCGCTATCCTGCGCCAAGTCGTTTTGCTTTGTCCCTCTCATCACACCACGTTGTAGGTACCTCCACAGATTCGGGAGAATTAAAAATAAAATTAATTTTTATGAATGAAAAATCTTTCTTGAAGCTTTTATTCTAGTTTTAATTTCAAGCTAATAAATTAAATTTAACATTTCCAGTGAACAAAATACTTTGCTATATTTAAAATTGTCTGTAAGGAGTTTTCGTTTTGAAATTGTTAAGCATCGCTGATTTTAGGAGGGCCATATTTAGATATTTCATCACAATGTAATTCTCTTTATTATTAAAAATTTTTAAAAAATGAAAACATTTTTTGTAAAAATTCATTATACATCGAAAAAAAATGTTTTTTTTAAGACAATAGTGTCCATAATATATCTTATTCATAAAAGCAATTAAAAGTTTTTCTAAATAAATAAATAATGTCTTAGTTTTATTGCCTTTGATTTTACGATTCAGTGCAGATTTTCCGTAACTAAGAGTCTCGTTTTACAAAAATAAATTGACGATTTAAGTTCTGAACTAAACATTTTCAGTGGCATAAACAAAATTTAATTTCCCGAAATGTCATAAAATTAAATGTGAGGTTGTAACAAATGTAAAAAAAATATTTTTTACCAACATTTTCTAAAGAGAACATTTCTAAAATAATTTAATTCATTTGTGAATAAGTACCGAAAGTTTCATTTAAAATCCGACAATTTTTTGATTTTTGCAAAGATTTTCAAAACAATGTGATTTTCGTCGCAAAAGAGACGCTAAAATTTCATTTGGCCACCGCGCTGACGCAATAAAAAAAAAAAGATTTTTTTAACCAAAATTCCAAACGTTCTAAAGGATAAAAAATATAACTTAATAAAAATAAGATCATTTTGCCTTTCCTCTTAATAATGACATAAAGATTTTGTTGATAGAATTTTGTTTTTATTAAGTTTGGTGCAATTTTCACCGGTGTCTACTAATTTTTTAGGGAATCGGTGGTGTTATCTACGTTAGAATGTAAAAAAATATGATGAGAGAACAATGCTATGCAAGTCCCACTAATAATTTCTACAGTTTTATATTGCCTTTACCCAGTTTATCCTCATTTGCATAAGGACCTCGCGCAAGATTTACTGTCTGTATTGTGTAGCGTCAGACTCAAGATGGAAAGGATAGCGCACAGGATATCAGGCGTAAAAACTGAAGATTGATCATTGACTAGTAGCCGAATAGAGGCTAAAAAGCTGATAAGTGGGACCAGCTTGTTACCGATCTCTCCAGCGTGGCATACCTCTATGATATTTAATTTATTTTATTTGTTGCGGGGAGGGGGCAAATATGACGTTTCGATTTATGGAAACAGAAACACTAACACATATGTTGTGTATGAGGAGGAGTCATGTGAACAATCTCTCTCTCACTCTCTCTTTACTTCTCTCTCACTCTCTCTTTACTTCTCTCTCTCTCTCTCTCTGTATGTATGTTTTGTTTGTATGCGTGAGTGCGTGATTGCCACGTGAATACGTGTGTACATCCTAAATGTTTGTAAATAGTTCGACTATTTTTAAAAATCTGTTGTCATGTGAGTGAATGTCTCTATGAGTGTGCGCGTGTGTGTGTGTGTGCGCGTGTGTGTGTGTGCGTGTGCGCGTGTGTGTGTGCGTGCATGCTTGTGTGTGTGTGCGCGTGCGTGTTAATGTTTGATAGCATGCGTACGTGCGTGTATTTCTTTTTCTTTTGTAACGAAGTGATTTGTTGCTTGAAAGAAGAAAAACTAAAGAATAATGGTTTTAATTAGTGCGTCCATTTTAGATAAGTAAAGAAAGGGAAATAAAGGTGTTTCACTGTTTTTTTGTCTTAAGGTGTGTGGGTGAGATCATAAAAGGCGGGGTGGAGAGAGAACCCGAAAAAGACGTTATGATTTATAATCAAACTCTCTTTCACGTTCTCTCTCCAAGACACATGCACAATATTTTTACGAACTCTCCCACCCATAGTCAAAAGAGAAAAAGAAGGAAGTAGTAAAAGTTAGCAGAAGAAACACTACAGTAAAAGAAGTAGTAATTCTTCTCTCTCTCTCTCTCTCGTTCACACACACACGCACTCAATCTCTCTCTCTCTCTCTCTCTCGTTCACACACACGCACTCAATCTTTCTCTCTTTCTTTCTCTTTCCCGCTCACTCACTCCCTCTCCCTTTATTTTGACTATGACAATCAATTTACTTTACTCCAAATGAACAACACAAGTACGTAAAAAGTGTAAATCTCGAATCCATTTGTTTCGTTCCGTGTCCGTGTATGTCTGTGTGTGTGCATGTGTGTGTTGTGTGTGTGTTTGTGTGCATGTGTGTGTGTATACGCGTGCGGGTATATGTGTGCTCTGATGAAATTCTTTCAACTCTTTAACTGCTTTTTTCCCCTTCTCCTCGCCACCAACAGCATTCATTGTTCGCCGGCGCTAAGATCTCTGACAGTCACAAACACAACTGTCACTCCGTTCTCCAACAACAACACATACACACACAGACACACTAAAAAAAAAAAAAAAAAAAAAGAAAAGAATTGGAGAGGTGGGGTCTCATTCAGATCCCCGGACATCACCATCATGTCCTACCGTTTCTCAGTTCTTCAACATCACAAAGCCTGGGAAGTTTCACCACAAGAGAATTGGCAGTGCATGGTCGTACATTATCCCTCCGATTGTTCGAGTTGTTGCAAACAATTTGCTAATTCCTGGAACAGTACGTATATTGAAATTATTACCTACTTTTTACATACTTACTCATTCCTCAAACACCCCATCTAATCCACCCAGAATTTCTCTTTCTCTCTCTCGCTCTCCCCCCACCTATCTCTCTCTCTCTCTACCCAGTCCTTATCTGTGATATCCGATGGAGATCACATGCTCCCTTCTTCTACGTGTGTAGAAAATATATTCTTCATAGCAGTACTGAGTTTCCCCTTAACCTTTTGTTTTTAGGATTGCATTTGAAAACAGTCGAATAGATTTTTGTTTTTCGGTATTTATTTCAAAACGTTTTTTGGCTCATCTATTTTCTGGTTTATTCCTAAACTTAAATTTAAAAAAAAAAGAAAACAACTTTTTATTTTTGTGATAACAAAATTGACAACTTTTAGTGTCGTTATCTAACGATTTAAACAATTTAACTAAAAAAAAAAAAATCTTACTTAATCTATTTTTTAAAATTATACCGAAAAAATGTGTTTTTGTTTTGCTTGGGTTTTGTCGGGGGTGGAGTATATACAACTTTGTATTTTTTAAACCCAAAATTCAACCACTGAAGAAATTCATTTCGGGTCTAAAACTGTACTTAACTTTTTTTTTTAATTGAAATTTATTTTTTATTCTAGCCTTCTTCGTAACGAAAAAAGAAATTTAAAACTATTTTTACTTTAAAAAAATACTTTCTTTGTTTAAAAAGGCACTCAAGTTGCATTTTCTGCAGCCATCAATTTGATGATAGTTTTGCTTCTTCGGCGACTTTTTAAAACTGCGTCATTTTTGCTCAAGCCAAAAATCTAAGCCTGAATTAGAAATTGAATAATAATTTCAACATTCAAAAAAACGGTAATACTAAAAACAGTAACACAATTTCTTTAACTACAAACTAATATCCGGATTTTTATTGTTTTTCTAGCCACAAACAATAACGATTCTTTTTATTAGCGTTCGGCTTCCCACGCTGAAGAAGATGTATTTCGATTTCTCTAATGATGCCATGTGACTATAGACGACAATCTTGTCACCTGACGAGGGTCGGAAAACAACCGATCGGAACGTCGGGAAAACATAAATAACAAAAAACAACAAAAAATGCATTTCATTAAAGAAAAGATACGAAATATGGTGTTTTTTAATCACATAAAAATTTTGGTTTTTTTGATTCAAAGAGTTTTATTTATATATTCCTTTGTTGTTTTTTGTTTGTTGTTTTTTTTTTTGTTTTGTTTTTTGTTGTTGTTAGTTATTTGTTTCGTACTGGGAAGTGGCTGAGTTAGTCACTTAATTTTAAAAAAAAAAACTTTACTACAATTTACGTCCTCGCATTTATGGGTGGATGAAAATCTGTACTTGACTAAGGAGAAAATAAACTGCGTATGGTTTTTAGGATTTATTTATAATGTCACGTGGTTGTCGCTGCAAAGAGTACTATAAACCGCGTAAAAAGAGAAAGACAGTTTTTGAGTTTTGAAAAGCTGTCCGTATCTTTGTTGTCACCACGTTTCTCTCGCTCTCTCTCTCTCTCTCTCTCTCTCTCTCTCTCTCTCATTCTCTCTCTCACTCTAGTTCCCCTCTCTCTTTCGTTATCATTCTCTCTTCCATTCCCACTCTCACTCTCTCGCGCTCATTCTCTCTCTCATTCTCTCTCCTACTCTTTCTTCCAATCGTTCCAGTTTTATCATTCCCTTTTTTTCTATTTTACAATAATTTGTTGGAAAATAAAGATGTTTAATATTTCAGTGGAATCTTCTCGTATTGCTAGGCAAATATGATTGTCTTTAAAAATGACAGATTTCGTTTTAACTTTGACGTGTTTCAGTTTATTATTTATTTTTCACTTACGGCTTTTTTTTAAAACTGCCTAACTCGTAAAACAGGTTGAAAAAAAAGAACATATTGTTTCACTTTTAGTCAAAGATAAGTTTTGAAAGGAATTGATCTTACTCTTAATTTCCCATATGTCGTCATTAATGTAGTAAATAAAACTTACCGACACGTTTTTATTTTTAATATTCGTTCTTTTAAAGACGAACAATTCATTCAAACTAATAAATTATTAGTTTGAATTGAATTGTTTTCCTCGCAGTATATTAGTATTCTTTTTAGTTGCAAAAGTAAGTATAAAAACTAGTGCTCACTCATCTCATGTACACCTGCTAATCTCCCATCATGCTTTTTTTGTGAAAGAAAGAAAATTGTACTATTATTATGAAATGTCTTCTTTTTTACCCCAGTGCGTGCGTGCGTGTACGCTTTTTGTGTGTGTGTGTGTGTGTGTGTGTGTGTGTGTGTGTGTGTGTGTGTGTGTGTGTGTGTGTGTGTGTGTGTGTGTGTGTGTGTGTTTTCTGAACGTTTCCATTCATAAAATAAGGTGCACTTTCGTTGGATCTTTTTCTGAATGACTTCGAAATATCACATTGGGTTTATTTTAGTTAAAGCCTGTAAAAGATTTTTTTTTTTAAATAACGAAGACTGCTATAACTGCTGCTAATGGACACTAGGCACTCTTCGATGTCACCATCAGTTTTTGTTTTTTTTATCTCCCGAGATATTGAAAAAAAAGAAAATGAATCTTCTAAATGAAATTGGGAACAAATTATTACTGATTTTTTTAGTTTGCTTTCTTTATTTATTTTTATGGGATGTATTAATTCTGCTTTGCCAGATTATTTCGAATTTCTTTAATAATTAATCTCATTTTCATTCACGCAGTAGACTTTTTATTTTTGTTTATTTGTTTGTTTGTTTGGTCCTTTGTTCATTTTTTTGTCTTCACAAAAATCATTGATGCCCTTGTTTTTACCCTGTTCTTTCTATCCTAAAAAATAGACTTCAAACGAAAATAAATGCGACATCCTACACAGTTAAGGTTCATTTCTAATTCATTTTTTCCTAAATGAGATAATATAAATTGTTTTTTTTTTTTGTTTGTTTGTTTTTTTTTAATTTTCATGAATGCCCCACGTTTACAAACATCCCAACTCCGAGTGAATGGCACATTGGCAACTATCATTTTCCAAACATACGCGCATGCGCTTCAGTGAATAATAAATGTGACAACGAATGAAGCACTTCTCTTGCCATTATTAACAACACTGTTTTTACTGCTGTTTTCAGGAGAAAGGCGTGTACTTTAGAACGGCCACGCGTACAATTATAAACACATAGAGACTGAAACATTTTCTTTCTCAGCAATCAACTCTTTTGTTTTGTATAACGTTTTTAAAACTGCCATCTAGACAAATAAATGACACATCTCCTTGTTGTTTAATGGTTAGCAAACTGATTCGCCATGAGTTCGATCCCCACTAGGTGTCCCGTGATTGCAACCTTTGTTCTCAACTAAAAACTAAGCTTCAGTGTCTGGAAAATAAGTAAAATGGTTCTTCCAAATAATAGAAAGGGAGAAAAGAATTATGACAATAAGATGAAAAAGCCGATGTGAATTCCTATAAAAAGAAAAATTGTTTTTGGTTTGCATTATTTGTGTAGAAAAACTTACATTATTTCAAATTTGGGATGTAACGATCCGTCTCTCATTCTCACACACTCTCTCTCTCTCTCTCTCTCTCTCTTATCACTGGTATGGATATGAGTTTGTGACTCTCAGTTTCACGCTTTTGAAAAATAAAACTAGTTTGTCTGATGATCGCAAAAGCGTGAAACCCAAGGTCACAAACTCATATCCATACAACTGAATGTGTTAGTTCTATCGCTGATATTGAACACTTTCCACTCCATATGCGTAATATATATATATATATATATATATATATATATATATATATATATATATATATATAAGTAAATCTATTTAAACATATGAATTATTTTCTTCTTCTATGTGCTGCGTCCCTTGGCAATCATAGCTTCCACAATTTCCTGTTTATTGAAGCTCTTAATATTTTTTGTAATCTCTCCTAAACCCTGTTCCACGTTCCAGTTACACAAGCTCACCAGGTGGTCTATGCATTGTTTTCCTCTGTCCCTTTTGCCTTCAATCTGTCCTGTGAGTATCAAAATTTCCAAGCACTCTTTTCTAATTATGTGCCCTAGAAATTTCAATTGATTTAACTCTAGTGACTGTATCATTCCTTCCAGATAAAATATTTAAATAAATAAAAATCAAATCAAATCCATCCAATGTTTGGAAACAAGTTGAATTATTTTAAGTGGAAATCAAGGGTTAGTGATTCATTCATTCTTGTCCTTCTTTACTATGTCCTGTTTCCTTTTAGGACATAGACAATCATGGCTCTCTACAATTTCCTGTCCATAATACAGGCATTACATACAAAGCTGAGCGCTAAGTTAAAACTAAAACAGTCCTAAATCGTAATTTGGATTTGTGGTGATATTAATGGTAATTTGTTTGAGTGTATATCTTGTTTAAAAATAAAATAATTTAGATTGGAAAATAATCTTTTATTATTAACTTTCTAAAATTGCGAATTTAACTTTCAATAATTGAAGGAAGATTTATTCTTGCTTCCTTCTCTCTTTCTTCTTTTTCATCCTTCTCTTTATTCCTTACCGATACCTTTACAATGAACTGGATGTTTTTATTCATTAGTATCAGTCAGTTATGCGCCATGCATGATACACGAGTAGATTTTTTCCCCACAGTAGGTTGACATTTCTTTCTACAGTAGACCAGTTGCCATCCAAGGCTATAGAACCCAGTCTGTCCTGCTATTTACCCATAGGTGAGGGGAGAAGACAAGGATCCATACCTTTCCCAAGGGTGTTAGCACGTAAGTGAATGTAGTGGATTCGGCTGGAATTCGAACTCGGCTCTCTGATTTCTCAATCCATGCTGCTATCCATTACTCCACCATGCCTCTCATTCATCAGTATAGTGTCCACAAAAAATGATGAGCTTATTATGGCTTGGTATTTATGGCTAAGAATCAATGTATCTGTATTCACTGTTTAAGATCAAAGTGTCACACCCAATTCTCTATCAGATCCCCGGGATCCTAACTCTGCAGCAGCGCCTTCTTCATTGTACTAATGAGGAAGGATTGGTTGGTAAAAGCCAGCACGACAGTGATGGTGAAAACTGGAAAATCATTTTTCTCTTTGGCCCATATATATGCGTATAGGCACACCACATCAAACTGACGTTGTGAAACATCCTATAACAGTCGGGAGATGAGTACATACTGGGTGTAGCATCCATGCAATCTATATAAAGATGCTGCTTCCCGATTATATCACAGATAGGAATTATTAAACAAGTGAAAAATTCAATACTAATAACATATATTGGGAGTAAACTGATAATGATATTTTCATGGTGGAAATCATTTAGCTTCATGTATAATTAGAATTATGCAAAATATATTGACTGTTTTATTGCTAATTGATGATTAATTAACTAAAGATTTGTGGTAATTAACAACCACCTCAATGGTTCTAATGCTTCCTGCCAATCAAAATGTCAGGCAAAAATGGTAAGAGATGTAATCAAAAAAAGATGACAAGAGTGATAGTGCCTAAGCTTAACCACTCATTTGCTTAAAAGAACTAGTACAATGAGCGATTATTAGAGACCATATTTGTATGAATAAAGATTCCTTTTCTTTAAATTACCCCAAAATGAAATACTTTAAATAGATTGTAGGCGACCCAATGTTAATAAATGGGGTGATAACATTGGTTCTCTTAAAGTTGAATCCAGTAACAAAGGGTGACCTCTGACCAAGAACACAATACTCATTCTTCATGAACATTACTACGTTTTTTTTTTCATTATTAGACGATATGCTACCCTGCAAAAAAAATTGACAGATATTGCTGATAATATTCAAGAAGAATTATCACTCAAACACAGTCAATATGCTAAACAATCATTCTTCCAATCACAAAGATGATTACAAGACGCTAAGATAAGAAATGAAAGTTCTTTTACAAGAATGACATACTCACGAGAAGTCACAGCACAGAAAAGGCGACGTCAGACAACGCAGTTCCAGTCAGCGGAGGTAACATTTCAAGCCGGATGGATTTTATTGGTACCACAACACTTTCAGGATCAGGGCAAGAAAATGTGAAAAAAAAAGCCTTGCATGTTTAAAAACAAGAAACAGGAAAGCAACCATTCCAGGAAGTAAGTAAAATAAGTGCTCCTCAAATGTCTTTACAATATTGTTTCTTCTAAATCACTAAGATGACAGAATGCATTTCTTTTGTCAATACAAGAGTTGGCAAGTTTAATACCAGCACCTCTTACATACAGATTATTGTTAGAACCATTAAAACTATAGGCAGCAGTAAATGGAAGCAAGATTGAAGAATATAGGAAAAAAATCGCTGACTTTCCGCTTTGGAATGTAATGAAATTTCATTTGGGTTTTACACTGGACCAATTGAAAATACTCAGGACATGTTTTCAACCTGTTCAGATATAACAAGACATATCTCACAATTAATGGAATCAGGTTTTAATCTGTATTACATGATAATAACAAAATAGTACAACAATTTCCTGATATCACAAAATCATTCAGAGAGATAAGATGAAGCACCATTCCATCATTTCAACTTTTGCAATCAACATCAAAGCGATTGAACCTTGTAAAAATTTAAAATAGCAAAAGATGAATTCAAACGCATGTTTCAGCTAGGAATCCTTTATCCAGATAAGAGCATTTCGACAATACAATAAACAAAGCACCTCAGGCTGGCGTCTATGATGCGATATTTGACAGTTGAACTCGGTCACCACACTAAACAGATATCTAGCACCTCATGTACATGATTGTACTATTAGTACTATAAATATATAATTATTTTACAGGACAAAAGTATATTTTCGAAATTTGATCCGATTAAAACATGCCGCTAATAACAGATGATAACATCCATAAAACAGCATTTGGGTTATATGAACTTACCAGGATGCCTTCTAGGTTACGAAATACTGTAATAAACTTTCATTACTGAAGTTTGTCAATTTTGGATACTTATATAAACCGCATTCTGTTAGCCAGCAAGAACAAAGAGCACTTCCAACAGATTTTCGAAAGATTGTTCCATTTTAGATTAAAAATAAATTTGGACAAATGTAGATTTGGAACACCAGAATTTCATCTCTTAAGGAAGGAAATAGACCAAAACGGTGTATCATTATTACCCATTAAAATTGAAACGTTAACACAATTTCCTTAAGTAAAAATCCTTAAGGCACTCGTAGGTTTCATAGGATTAATTGAATATTGTTTTGTACAAAACAACTCCTCAATTATTTCACAATTAAAAGAATTCCTTAAAACTAAAGAAAAATACATCATTTTGAGATAAAGATGTGATGGAAGCATTTCAACAAACTAAACATGCCTTAGAAAACTTTAACCAGTTAAATTATACCCCTGGCAACCCACACACCAAGTTGATAAGGAAAATATATGCACTGAATCATGATGTAGACATAGTTATACAAGAAATAACAAAAGATATCAGACCGATATCTTTTTTATCTGCAAAACTCCTTGCCACACAAGGAAAATATGCCACCTGCTCCAGAAATTTTCCTTATAGTCAAATA
This sequence comes from Acanthosepion pharaonis, assembly GCA_903632075.3. Lineage (NCBI taxonomy): Eukaryota > Metazoa > Mollusca > Cephalopoda > Sepiida > Sepiidae > Acanthosepion > Acanthosepion pharaonis. The sequence continues at coordinate 333,097 of CAHIKZ030004831.1, forward strand.
TTTTTCATCACTTACTAAAGAGATTGCATTGTTTGTACATAACCACTACACACATACACTGATAAATATACATCCAAAGAACCCAGAACTTGGACTGTATTTCACAATTCACTTTAGAAATAAGAGAGGTACCCAGAAAATTGAACAGTATAACAAATACTTTGTCAAGGCCTATCTTCGCTTCAGTAACTTCATTGAATTACGATAGAATTGCACAGGACAGAATTACCAGTACTTTTGGCACTGTTACAACTTGGTGCGATGCATCTTAGAAACGCCTTTACATATCTCCCAACCTAAAATGATTGATTTTCCAGCAGTTATATCAACATTTGCACATCAGCAAGCATTTAACTGTGAAATAAATAACTGAACGTTTTACCTGACTATGCATGTCAACCAATATCAGAGATTGGACACAACAATGCATGCGATGACAAAACCATACAGTCAGCAAGCATACAAAACATCCAATTAACACTTTGCACTTTTAGCGTTCTTGATGCAAGTTTTTTAAATGTACACATCGTCATCGTCGGACCTCTACCACTTTCACAGGGTTATATTTTAACCATAGTTGATTGATTCATCCTTTGACCAACTGCCATTCCTATGAAGGATATTTATACTGAAACAATATCTATAATTATATCAACGAACTAGATCGCTATATTTGGCGTACCTTCCATCATAACCACGGACAGATGTATCCAAATCTAATTTCTTTTGGGAATTTTATCGATTGTTTCAAGACACTACTTACCACTCATAAGCAAATGTGTTGGTAGAATGGTTTCATAGACAACTCAAAGTATCACTAGCTATGCAAATAAAAACGCAACTTAACCGACAACATACCACACATAGTCTCTCAATGTTGTTTTAAAATGTTACATAGGCTACAAACCAGTCATATTTGTATATGAACCTCACCAGATTTTCCCGGGTAATATTTTGAGGACAACAAAGATTTAAAGTACGATATTTGAGTGAGAGTTAAAAGAGAAAATATCAGACATTTATACTAATAAAGTAATACACAAAAAATTACATTTTCCAAAAGGATTTTATACTATTGAATATGTGTGTGTATATATATATATATATATATATATATATATATATATATATATATATATATATATATATATATATATATATATGATTGAGAAAGGACACTTTAAAGAAACTTTTATGCCAAGCTATGAAGGATCTTACCAAATTATAAACAAAGCAATTTTTAAAATCGATAAATACAGAAGACAAGATATTGTAACCATTGTTAGAATCGAACCTGCTTCCATGTACAAACAGCATCAACAGAAGCAAACAGAACAATCTTCACATCACCAACTCTACTCAAGCAACCGACAAAACACATTAAATTATTATTAAGTCAAAAAAGAAAGAAACAGTCAATAATAGAAGATTCAATCGCGCCAAAAAAACTACTGGGTAACGCAGCGACTTCAAAGAAACATGACTGGCCTGCTACTTACAAACGGGCAGATAATTAGAGACATCAGGCGCTATGGTATATGACAGTTCTTCTGGGTGTATGTACATGTACAAACCTCCTCTATCTTATCAGCATAAACTTCGTGTTTCACAAAAAATACATACAGAAATCTTTTAATTGACATAAAGTCAAACTGTGAACTCTGAATAGAATTTCTCCAGAATTTTTTCATACATATTTGTAAATACCCATTTGTATGTGCATTTGTTTGTTGATATATAAAAGTTTGCAATTGTTATGTACCATATATAGAACTTCATTTTCTCATGAATTATTGGTATTGTTGGAAGCTAAAAGTTTTGTTTCAAATTCAGTTAGCGAACTCAAGGTTAATAGAATATTTGTCGCCACCCTAAAGCGGCCTTCATACAAATGGTGGCCTGAGCGCGGTCATACTGTCTCAAGAAAAGCTGATGTTCTTTTTTACATCTAGAAGCCATACACATGTGTTATGCTTATTTTTAAAGTTCTTTGATTGTTTGCTACTTGTTTGTGATGACTCCTACTATTGGTCAATTGTTATGTGAGGATATATATATATATATATATATATATATATATATATATATATATATATATATATATATATATAGTGTGTGTGTGTGTGTGTGTATGTATTTAGGCAGCATATTTTCATTAATACATGTTTCATTAAATAATGTGTGTGCGTGTGTGGCTCACAAGATATATATATGAGAAAATAATTTAACAAATCATTTAGTAGCTTAAAGCATGCAACATTTTTCAGCACAAGGTGATTAAGTCGCTGTTTGTTTCTATATTTGTCATACGGATGCAATACTAGACAATATTTGACGTGACTTTTTAATCAATAAGATAAAAAAATGTTTTGAAATATTAACTTGAGTGCATAAATTAAATATGGAAATCATTGACATGAACCAATTTCGTTGTTGTCATCAATGTAAGAATCTGAATGTTCTTGGTTTCATGGTTAAAAAAATATTCTTAAAAATCTGCTAAAATTGTTACTAGAAATACTGTTCACGGCTGTTAATATGAATTTAGAAAGTTGATCTTTTAATATTTGTCTAAGTTTTGCTTTGAAAATTATACAAAATATTAACCGAGATGTTACAACATAAAACAGTCACTGCTCACTGAAAAATTTGTACTAGCCCACTGTTACCGAGTGTTGGTTTAAAAAGTTGCTTTCAGTAACCGATATCTGTGTGCTATTCATTGCAAATAAGAAAGGGAAGTGTTAATGGTCAAGAATTAGTATTTTTTATTCGTATTATTATTTTTCAATAATATTTTGGAAAAAATAGAGTCAATAAAAATGTAAAAGCTGTTTTCACTTTATATTATGTCTCCATTAATATGATAATGGATTTAATAAACGCATGAGTTACGAATTAAAATAGAAGTTCTGATCTTTCATGACTACAAGGCCATTGCTTTAATTACGTCGTAAAAATCTGAGGAAATTGAATTAGTTTCAGTCACAGGGAGAAAAACAGACAAAGGTTGGGAAAATCAGTGATAAGAAAATACGAGTCCGGAGTGTATGTCTATATAGATATTTTATTTTTTATTATAATTTTCTCACCAACTTGAAACTTAATTAGAGTTGTTAGTTGGAGGTCAAATTTTAACAGCAATTTGAACTTGGTGAATCAAAAATTTACACGTTTTTTTCCGCATGGTCATATATATATATATATATATATATATATAAAGAAGGAAAGACAGAGAGATGGGTTCCAAATCACAAAGTCAAAAACGAATAAATAAAGTAAATTGCTTACTGATTACCAAAACATATTCGATTGGCCAAAAAATTCCTTCGATTTATAAATATGAACATTTCTTTTAGTCAACAATATGTTTACAATTTTCTTTCACAATCTTCACCCATTTTTCAAGAAACTATAGTTTCAAGGACACGTCAGTGTGATACAATGTTTAGCGTACTAAATTGATTATTGCTAGTGAATTGCCTTCTTTCAACGTAGCAAGGAAAGGTTAGAGAAGTGACTTGGGCTAAAGCGCGCCTTTTTACCGATTCTGCGATGTGCCCATTCAAAAGCAAAAATCTTGGGAAACTTAGTGACAACATTGCTATTGTTGCTCTCTATCGCCATTCATTGTTGAATATTTCCAATGATGTCTTTACTTTAAGGCATACGATTATATCATATTGAAACATCACTTCTCGTACGATCACCGAAGTTAAGCAACGTCAAGATTGGTCAGTATTTAGATGGGTGAATACCAGTTACTGTAAACAGTGGTGATTCTGGAACTCTGAAAGTGTGGGAGGGTCACTTGGAGGCTGAGATTTTTCTGCGGAGGGGGGGTGGGCAAATTCAAGCAATTTCTATTTTTATACTACACCACTATCATATACACAACTTAGGAATGAGTTTAAGTATGTTACTTCACTAAATTAAACAGAATAACTTTTCATTCATAGGAGTTCTAATGTATTTTGACCTCTTTTTCACTCTTAAGCTGTTGGACCACTAGAGAGGTTAACTGCAAAACAAAATCAAAGGGTTAATACTAACATCAATACTAGCAGAACAGTGTAATTTGTCTGCTCTGATATTTTTCCTCTACAAAACTTAGAAGTGGGAGAGGCAACCGAAGGGCCAGCCAAAATTCGGTGGGGACATTGGCACCCCCCCCCTGTAGAATCGCCACTGACTTTAAGTATAGATGTGCAGGTACTACAATTGATAACGGCTCGGAATTGGAAATCGGAAAGCTAAGTTCCAATTCCAGTTGGGTTCGTTATATTCACTTCTGCGCAAACCCCCTTAGGAAAGGTATGAATCCACTTCTCACCCAACTATAATTTAGTTGGTAGGACTTGTATCAGTAAATCATTATTATCTCCAAAAAATTCTTGTAATCTGAAAATATTTTTTGGCTTTAAACAACATACAAAAGGTTGATAAGCCGTAAAAACAAATAAATCAACCAAATCAAGGTCGTCTTTAAGTAAGTTTTTCAACTGCAACCGATTCGGACAGGACAAATGTGAACTGCTTTTTTATCATTTCACCCCAACAATGCAATAAAGCCACTAAGATGCAAAGGGCTACTGAGTGTTAGAGACTATGAGAAAAAGTACTATTAAGGAGAGAAGACAATAAAAGAACAAGAATTAAGAAGACAGGTGATAACGATTGACATTCTTTTAAATTTTGAAGATCAAAGTTGACTGGGAAGCAAGAAGCCGGAAGAGAGTTCCACAAGTGAGGAGTGCGATAGAAGAAACTGTTAGCATAGAACTTACGGTTACATCTAGACATTTCAAACGTAAACTGATAAAAACTTACCACCAATCTAGTACTACGGTTAAATTCATAAAGTGTAAGTGCCATACATGAAAGTTCATCAGAACAATTAACATGAAAATATTTATAGAAAAGCTTCAGGGAATCTACATTACGGCGGTGGGAAGGGACTGAAACCGAGATAACAGGTCAGGATCAATAACATTGCAGATTCTTCTTTGGAATTTATCAAGAATCTCTAAATGTATAGCAGAACACCAGACAATATGTGACAGTAATATTCAAAGCAAAGACGAATAGTAAATATATCTTAGATAGATTCTAGAGAGAAAAACTGTTTAACACGACACAGTGAATCACCTTTCCTGGCAGCAGACCTAGCAATTGATTCAATATAATCTTTACACTTCATATCAGGAGAAAACTTTAGTCCGAGAAGGCGCAATGAATCACTATTCTGGAGGTTAGCATCAGTCATTCTAATGGACAGCAGAAAGGAGTCTCTCACATGGTTGATAGAGAGTAGTCTCGTTTTGGAGGCGTTAAAATTAAAAAGCCATTCTTTAACCCAGTTATCAGCAGATTGTAGGTCATTTTGGAGATCATCTGCTAATTGCTGTCTTGTTTTTTTTTTAGGTGGGGGTCCTATTATAACCTTGATCGGATATTTTCCTTATCGCAACCTCATCAGATCAGAAAAAAAATAACACTCTCTATACACACGTGACCAAATCAAGAAGCAACCGCTGTTTCAAATGAACTTACTTCAGACCTCTGGACAGCCGACTTTTATTCGTGTACAATCCCCTCATCCAGCAACGCAGAGGTCCACCACTCTTCTAAATTGTCGGTTGAAGCTGAAAACCCACTCAAACATGTACAGAGTAATTTACCGTTTATTATTATCTGCGTGAAGTCTGTTGGCGGACAATGGACTAAAGCAATGAATAAGTCGGGTGTACACAAAGAGGTCTGAGGACGTAGATTCATCCTGCCTATTGTTTGTTTTTTATTTTTTGCTTTTTTATCTCTGTCACGATTATATGATTTGAGTGTTGGCTGAACAATAACTGGTGAGCCCGCTGAGTGTAGTGTCGAGTACTGTGAAGTGTCTTGTGGAGGTGTGCCACAAGCCTTAGTATATATATGACTATAAGAGAGATAATAATGACTTCATTTAAAAAGACATCCGATGTATCAACCAACCCAAATAGGTTGAAGCCAGCTAAAAATAATGAGTCGTTTGAATAATTACTCACTTAGAAAAATGGAAAACTAACAGCTGTTTTGTTTTTTTTTTTTGTTTTTTTTTGTATCAAACAGAAAAATGAATTCAGCTTTATTCAAAAAGCACTTTATTACCAAATTCAGAATATTCTAAATTGATTTATTTAAAATACTGTCCTCATTTCAGTCGATGTACCTATTGGCCGTTGAACAATTAACTAATATAAGATATTCCTGAATATGAACAGTGGAATAAGAATTGCCCCGTAATGTTAGGCACGGTAGAGTAATGGATTGCGGAATCAGAAGACCCAAGTTCGAATCCTAGTCGAGTTCATTACATTCACTTACGTGCTAATACACTTAGGAAAGGTATGAATCCATCTTTTCTCCTCCCCCCAAATAATAGGACTGACTGGGTTTTATAACCATGTTTGGCAACCGGTCTAGGAAAGCTCTGAATTCAAAATTGTATGTAACCCTGGCGCAGCACATATTATGCAACTAAAGAAAGGATCGTTCGCATTAACTCGAACTACGGTCGACTCCTTTTTTACCCGTAAATTGAATGAAGTTCGAAACTATCAGAATTTTACCAAATATGATATGCACCTGAAAAAAGGCTGAAAATTACAACGATTGAAATGTTGTAACTATAGCAACCAAGATGAAGACAACCGTTTACATATATAATAATTTCTTATCTTTAACATTCAAACAGAAGTTAACCGGACACTCAAACGAAAAGAGACGACATGTTATTGGCGTCGATTTGCGACAATCGGACACGTCTCAAACTAAGCTTATTGCGAAGTTGAAATTATGGGGAAGGGGACAAATGCACTTTATGGGATATGGGGGTTCTTCCCGTTTTTTACAATGTATTTGCGTATTAGTAAAATCCGTGTTTGACTTATCATTTATTATCAGACTACATGTCCTGATACTAGGTACTGTCACAGACGCCCCAAAACAATGTGTAAAACGCATTTTAAATAATTTAAAAATAACTTCTTTCAACTTAAATTTCGATTTTATTTGAAAGTTAATACCTAACTCTAATCAAAATTAAAATAAAAATTAATTTCCGTATAAAAATAATGCTTTTAGGCATTTTAAAAACATTGGCACGATCGCTCGTCGAATCGCCATTATAGACGAAAATCCAATATTTATCCTAGAGTTATGTTTCGAAGTCATTTAATAAATTTAAGGATTAATATTTACTTTTTACTTGCTTGTGAGCTCATAAGTCAAAACTAAAAAATGGACAATCAAATCCCTGATTCAAAAAGCGCGCGAAAAATTGATAATAAAATTAAAGAAATACGGAACACCAGCAGTGCAACTATCAAGACATTTGTATTTATATTTCAAAATAAATTATCTTTTACCTCATATAACCAATAATTTAAGAATATATTTTTATTCTATACGATCTTATGAAATTTAGTAGAATGAATCATTTGAGTTTAATAAAATTCTTTTATTTTTTCGTACCTGTTTCATGTCATAAAATATTTGATTGTACCCAATATATGTGCTTTTTTGTTTTTTTTTAGTTATTCTGAATTTAAGTTTTTGAATTATCATACTACTATTCTGTTAGGGAAAAAGTAGTCAAAGGCGGTAATTCAGAATTATTTCCTTTTTGAACAACCATACCAAAAATAATCTAACAATTGCTAAAATAAATTAAAATTCTTTTAAGAAAAGATTCACTTTCGAAATAGCATTCATTCATATTTACATTTTTCAATTCAAGCAGGTCTTTAATTATTAAACAAAAACTGTTTAAAGAACAGCAACGGGATGAATTTCAAAATTTCACTGAAGAACTACAGGTCATTTTTTAAAATAAATATTAAGTGTAGTTTTTTTTTCTGTACAATCTGAAAGAAAATGGCGGGTTTTATTAAATTTGTGGAGGTATTCGTGTGTTTTTCTTGTACACGTCGGTGATCACCATAATTTAGGAAGGTATTCACTCACACCATAAGTGTCATAAATGTTGGCTTGTGTTCACGAAGAAAAACTACAAAATAACAATAAAAAATATGGTAAATTGTATAGTAATTTCATTCAACTTTATATATATATTTGTGTGTGTGTGTAAAATACAATTGTGATAATGTTCATGTCATAAAAGGGGGTAAGTTACTCCGTAATATCACAAGTCCTATGACGGATCGAAGTTACACACGTGTTGTCATCCCGACAGTTCTTGGGCAGAGAGACTGAATCTCACGTCTCTTGGCGAGATGTTCATATTTCCGACAGGCCCTTTTGCATGCTGGGAATAATTTTATTATTTTTTTTTATTTTAAATGCGGTTTAAATGTTATTTCATAATTTTCATCATCATTATTATTTCATATTTTATTTTAATTTATAATAATAACAATGTTCCTACAAATTATGCAAGCAGCAACTGAAAAAAAAATTTTTTTGTTTCATTGAATTATTTTTTATAAGATTCGGAGTGAATTTTCCATATGTTCACACTTGACTTGATATTTGATCACTTTACGGATTACTTCAGATGTGTGCTTGTCAAACTCTCTGCCTCTGTGTAGAGAGGAACCCAGACGAGGCTATGCCAAAGGGCAGAGCCTCGTCTGGGGTGGTAGACAGCTACCCGACCCCGTTTTTACGGGCTCGGATACCCCACAATAAACTCGGCCTTCTGTTGAGCAGTTAGTGAATATTTCACACGACTTGATATTATAAATTATTTATTGGTGAAATAACATCTTCACCGATTTGTCTTTACATACTTAAATACAATTTATTTTACGCCCCACACACAAATTAAAAAGTACGCACGAAATATCAAAAATAGTGCGGTGAAAACATCCCAAAATATTTTCACAAAGTTTTCTAATAAAATATCCTACAATTAATTCAGGAGTTATGGTGAAGTAATGGATTGAGTTCGAATTCCAGTCGAATCCATTACATTCACTTACGTACTAATAGCTAGCCTTGGGAAAGGTATGAATCCTATTCTTTGGGTAAATAGCAGGACAGACCTTCGATGGCAACTGGTCTACTACAGAAAGAAATAGCAACCTACTACGGGAAAAATCTGCCTTGTCAGTCATGTATCGAAAGATACATGATCGTCTAAGCGTGTGTCACGCATGGAACATAACTGACTGATAATTAATTAATTAATGAATAAGTACTGAAAATTCCATTTGAATCGGATACTTTCCTGATTTTTGGTAAATATTTTAAAAGAGGGGGAAATTTTTTTTTTTACTTTCATTTCGAAAACAATTTTTTTTAAAATCTCTCAAATGCCCTCGCATACTCACTGGATTTTATTACGCGTATGCAGACTACATAGGCACACTATTTTGGGAATACCTGTTTTAAACGAATTTCTATTAATAGGATAAAATATACCATTTAAAAGTTTCAAAATATTGTAATATTTCAAAATTCCTTTCACGAGAAAGATGTGGTGATTCAATGCAAATGTAATGATGGGAAACCTCTGTTTCGACAGTTGACTATATAGACTAGTTATGAAGAACTATCAAAATTTACTTGGTTAAGAAATTATGATAGTTATCTCCCTTGAATAGATTTGTATCAGAAAGGTGCCATCAATTGATGCTTCTTTTCCGAAATGAAATCAAAAAATCGCTACCCCGTTTTAAAATATTTAGCCAAAATCAGAAAATTATCCGATTCAAATAAAATTTTCAGTACTTATTTATTAATCAATAAATTGTATACTGAATAGGTTATTTCATTAGCCAACTTTGTGAAAATATTAAGGTGTAGTGAGGGTTCAGTTTCCCTCTTTTTGAGATCATGTGTGTGTAACTACTTTTTTAATTTGGGAGTGTTCGTCATTTTTTTTTTACAGTTATGTAAAGAAAAATCTATGATGTTAATTCAGTAAGTAATTTATCTTACCAAAAATAATTCAATAAAACTCAAAAATAATTTCTTTTTTCTGGCAGTTAGTGCTTGCATAATTTAAAACACATCATTTTCTTTCAGATTGGGCAGAAAAAATCTATACTTAAATGTTTATTTTTAAATAATTACTTGTAGTTTTTCAGTCCAATTTCGAAATTCATCCCATTGTTATTCGTAAAAAGAGTCTTTGTTTATTAAATAAAGAGTAAAGAAAGACATATTTGAAGAATCGAAAAATGTAAAAATCAAATGCCATTTTCGAGTATTAAATTTTTTTAAAGAATTTTAATTTTTTTTTTTCATTTTAGTAAATGTTAGATTATTTTTTTAGTATGGATGTTCAAAAAGGAAATAATTCTGGACTATCACCTTTGATTACTTTTCTCTATCGGAAGAATAATATGATATATGATAATTCAATAACTCTTAATTTCAGAATAATTTTAAAAAAAAAAAAAAGTGCTATTTTATGACATCAAACAGGTACAAAAAAATAAAAACAATGTATTAAACTCAAACAAAAAAAAATCCTACTTCAAAATTAGACTAAAAAATAAATTTATTCATTTTAAATTTCATAAAATCATATATAATAAAAAATTATATTTTTAAGCTATTGGTTATATAGGGTTTAAGATAATTTATTTTTAAGCACAAATATTGATGTCTTGATTATTGTGCTGCTGGTGTTTTGTATTTCTTGAATTTTATTTTTAATTTTTTGTAAGCTTTTTCAAGTCAGGGGTTATTATCCTTTTTGTCTTATGACCCCACTGGCTACCATGTGTAAATATATGTTAATCCCATTAAGTTTTGCATAAAAAGTAAACATTACTTTCACAAAATCCAGTTAATTAATCTTTTAAACTACTAAATGACTTCAAACCATATCTCTAGGATAAATATTGGATTTTAAGAGATTTTTAAATTTGTTGTTTACATTTTCCGTCTATACTGGTGGTTCTATGAGTGAAGAGTGAATGTCCAATATTTTAAAAATGCCTAAAAACTTTATTTATATATGGAAATTAATTTTTCTTTTAATTTTGATTAGGCTATTATCTTTCAAATAAAATAAAAATTTAAGCTGAAAGAAGGCATTTAAATTATCTAAAATGAATTTTACAGGGTTTTTTAGGAAGTCCATGGCAGTACCTATTAAAAAAGAAAGCATTATCTTAGGAGTGATGTTTCCTCTGAAGGAAATACTTGTAAAGAATCAGGTTTTTTGCATCTAAGATAAAAAAAAATAAAATGCAGTAAAAATATTGGGTTAAATAAAAATCACAAAAATAATTATTTGTATGTATCTTGGGTTTCAAAATGAAGGAATTAAAGAGGTGACCAGATATTTAAATACTTTTTTATAATTTTTTCATAAATTTATAAATTTTTATAAAATTCATAAATTTTTATAAAATTTTCAGTCATGAAATGCTTTGTCCTAGAATGCTTGCAATCTAAATAAAGTTAAACAGTGAGAAATTTCCTGAATATTTAACAAAAGGGGTGGTGGGAATAAGAATGTCCTGGGTGGATTTTTCTTTAAAAAAGAATAATCATCCTATCTATCTGAAAATCAAAGGTAAAGTGAGACATGAAAAAAGGCTGAATTTTGTGTTTGAATTGTTGGCAAAGATACTTACCTAAGTGACAAAGGATATAATGGCTGAAAATTTGTTATAGACTCACAAATTAGTAAGCAAAATAAAATTTTGAAGTATAATTTCATTGTCAAAGGAATTCAAGCAACAGCTTTAGACATAATGAACAATCCATATTGAATTCCCAAAAATTAATTTAATAAACGCAAAAATAAAAATATAGAAGGATCAGTTACATGTTATTTTTAGCATTTTATCTAAATTCAGTTTTAGAAATAATTGAGATTTATTTTTTGCCAAAGAAATACATAAAAACAAGCAGGAATGATAGCAGAAGGCATGTCATTAATAAGATGAAGAAAGATTTCCAAAGGGATAACAGAATTTTTTTTGCGAACTAATGTTCTAAAACAAGGGAGATAACTGATCATTACAAGCATAAGTCAAGCTGGAGATTTGAAATAATAGTGATCTTTATATTTGAACAAGGCCTAAAATGAAGTCATAACATTGAAGAGAACTATAAAATGCATTATCTAAAAGCAAGATACCTGCTCAAAGGCTTTAACTTGCATTAAATAGGCTTGCACAAATATAAGCAATTTAAACACTAATCACATTTTTCCTGATAGTAAATCAAAATTATTTTTATAAATATAGTTTGTTTAACAAATAAGTACGAAGGAAAGCATTATATATTGATTGTTAGTAAACTTGGCTTAGTCTGGCTGTTTAAAGGTATTGGAGCAGCCAGTGGGCAGTGAAGCAAAAACAATGGTTTGCTGGATTGGCTTGCTAACCATTGCTCTATAACTGGTACTCACCTTCCCATATGTGTGTGCATGTATGTATGCGTGAGTGCATGCATGTGTGTGCATTGTGTGTGTGTGTTGTGCCTGCACGCGTGTGTGTGGAAGTCAAAAACTAATGGCAATGAATTTAGTATTTTAAGCTTAATTTTTGCTTTTTTTCTTAATAAAAAATCAGTCAGTGAATTTTTATGTCATTTCACTTTTAATTTTTAATTTAATTATTTGTATATTTATATCAGTAAGTTCATGACCTCATGATGGAAAAAGTATTTATCATACAAAATAGACACATATTTTTCAGCATAATCGTCTTCTTTCATCAATGCACTTAATCCAATACTTTTCTATAGATTGAATGGCTCAAACATTAAATATTGAACATTTCAGATCAAAATTCAGCTTATAACTGCCATATCAGGTTACAGATTTATTGATTTGTCCTTATAACTAGAGTCTGAACAAAGGACTGAACCAAAAATTGAACCAGGGACTGAACCATGTCTTTTTTTCCTCCATCCAAAGAAGCCTACCTGGTGGATTAATAAACCACATCTCTTCTACAAACACCAGTGAGTACAGTTCAAGACCAGATGAAAATCAAAGATTTTAAATGCTGATTTTTTAACGCAAGCAGACATTCTCTATTTGGAACAATCATCTTATCTCCATTGTTCTCTCATCTTTCTTGGGACTGAGCCAAGGATTGAACCAGGGACTGAAATAGTGACTGAACTAAGGACTGAATCAAGGATTGAACTAGTGACTGAAACAAGGTCTAAACCAGGAACTGAGCTAGGGACTGAACCAGGGACTGAACAAGGGACTTAACTAGAGTCTGAACAAAGGACTGAACTAAAAATTGAACCAGGGACTGAACCATGGACTTAACTAGAGTCTGAACCAAGGATTGAACAAGGGACTGAACCGTGGACTTAACCAAGGACAGAACAAGGGACTGAACCAGTGATTGAAATGGGATTAGACTAGTCCAAGTAAACATCTACTGTTTTTTAGTATATGTCAAAGTTCAAATTTTTCATATCATTAGGTACACTGAAACATTATTCCTGTTGACAGAGATATTTAGAGATTTAACAATTATTTTTTTAATCATTTCCCTCCAAGCAAGGCAATAAAGCCACTATACAAGGAGTTACTGAATGTTAGAGAGTATGTGAAAAAAAGAAAAATACTGTTAAAGAGAGAGAAAATAAAAGAACAAGTATTAAGAAGACAAAAGATAATGATTGACGTTACTTTTAAAATTTTGAAGATCAAAATTAACTGGGAAGCTAGAAACTAGAAGAGAATTCAACAAGAAAGAAATGCAATAGAAGCTGTTAGCAATAGAACTTATGTTTGCATCTAGTCATTTCAACTGTAAAATGATGAGACCTTGCTACCAATCTAGTACTGTGTTTAAATTCATAAAGTTTAAGTACCATAGAGGAAAATTCATCAGAACAATTACCATGAAAGTATTTATAGAAAAAGCACAGAGAAGTTACATTATAGCATTGGGAAAATGACTGAAATCACGATGCTAGGTCAGTACCAATAACATTGCTGATTCTTCTTTGAATTTTATTAAGAATCTCTAAATACATAGCAAAAGCACCAGACAAGATGTGGCAGCAGTATTCAGTGCATAAAGTAAATAAAAAAGTTATAAATTTGTAAGATAGATTCTGGAGAGAAAAATTGTTTAGCATGACATAGTGAACTAACTTTCCTAGCAGCAGGCCTAGCAACTGATTTGATATAATCTTTCCACTTCTTATCAATGGAAAATGTTAGCCTGAGAAGGTGCAATGAGTCACTCTCCTGAAGTTAAGCAACAACCACGCTGATGGATGGCAGAAAGGCATCTCTCAAAAGTCAATATTTTTAAGTTTGTTGAATTAAAATTGATTTCTGAAGCTTGAGAATGATTCTTTCTTGATCTTTCTTTCTTGATTTCATCTTTCTTTTGATTTCATCTTTCTTTCTTGATCTTTCTTTCTTGATCTTAGCTTTCTTCCTTGATCTTTCTTTCTTGATCTTACCTTTCTTTTTTGATCTTTCTTTCTTAATCTTAGCTTTCTTCCTTGATCTTATCTTTAAGATTCAGGATCTGGGATCAACCCTTCAGTTTGCTTACAATCATGTTTTTTAGCAAATAGTTTTTACAGAGTGGTGTTGTAAGCCCCACCCCTTACATTTTGCTATATTTGCCCACAGTGGGGCAGAAGACTGGATTTCACTCCTGGTTTTTAATTCAGAGTTGTTCTTCTTGCAGACTTGTTGTCAGTCAACATAAAAATGGCACCTTTTGACCTGATATTTTACCCATATATGGGACACAGAAAAGAGACTGATTTGTGCCTTTCCAAAAAGTATTAACACAAAATAAAAACAAACTCAACCAGAATTTGAAGTCAATTCATAATATTAACTGTTAAGCTGATTACACATCCTATATTTAATGTTTCTAACCACTTAAAAATCATAAGTTCAAAATGACCTGAAAAAAAGGTTGATATATTTTCAAAACAAAAAAAATGTGAATATTTGTGATTTCTCACTTCCGAATGATGGGTAAGAAAAGAAATTCATTTTTGTTATTTATAAAATTATTTTTCATTTTTTAGAATGTCAGAATTCTTCGAAAATACTTTTAATGTGAAACTAGATTATTTACATCAGAAATTGGCAAATCAGATTATTTACATCACAAATGCTTTTATTTTAACGGAAATTTAAAAAACGAATGAAATTAACATAAAAAAATAAAAAGTAAATAATTTAGAACTTGAACAGTTGCTATTTATTGATTGATTTATTATTTTTTTCTCTTCTTTAAAGTTCTAAATTATTTACTTTTTTATGTTAATTTCATCCGATTTTTTAAAATTTCCGTTAAAATAAGAGCATTTGTGGCCAATTAAAGAAAGACGACCTAGTTATCTCCCCTTAATCGTATATAGCCAGTCAACAGTTCGAGGCTGTTTAAACATTGACACGCGATTTGAAAACTTTTATAAGGAAAATGATTTCGTATGGAACAGCTTTCGATATTATGATAATATATTATTATTTTATTGTTTTGTAAACTATTGCTTGTCTAGTGACTAGTGTAATTCTTATAGAGACTCTGTTACAGTAACCTTGTGCCAGGCGGTTTTATAAATACTTATTTCTTTCTACAAGGTACTTATCAATGGATTTTTATTCACTCAGTATCATAAATTTTCCCGGTTTCTTTGTTTAATTTATGTTTAGATATTTCTTTAGTCTATTAAAGAAGATTGTGTGGCACCTATATTCCAACTAGGGAAGGTTTCCTGCTTTAGAAATCAGCATTCAAAATTCTAACTTTTTACCTGAACTCCAGTGCTAATCTCTGGTACCATTGCAAAATATGCAACTATTTCAGTCACTAAGCACATTTAGTTTTTTTCTATAAACTCATTGTATAAACGAAATGTGACTGTTTACTTTTTGTCTGAATAAAAGAAAATTATTGAATAAAAGGAGTCCACTGTAATCAGGATCATCAAGTCAATGTGAACGATCCTTTCCTTAGCTGCTTTGCCAGGGCTACATACAGTTTTGAATATTTTCCTTCTCTTAGGCTGGTTACTACCCAAGGTTATAGAACCTAGTCTGTCCTACTATTTACCCATAGCTGGGGGGGAGAAGGGTATTAGCATATAAGTGAATGTAATGAACTCAACTGGAATTCAAACTCAGCTCTTGGATTCCTCAATCTGAGCCTCAATCCATTATTCTATCATTTGTTTATCTGAATAAATAAATTGATATCAATGTAAAAAGTCAGTAGATTATTTATAGTTTTCAAATGTTTCCAGATGTTGTACTTGAAGAAAATCTCTTGTAACTCGAAAAAGATCATTGAAATTTAAGCTAATTTTTTTTTTATGTTGTAATTTAATATTTTCAATTCCAACTCTAACAAAAATTTATTGAATGAAGCACTTAATTATTCAAACATGTCTCTCCACTATTTCCTTTTCTTTATTATCTGTAATTACCATTCTTGGGAAAGATTGTGGAGTGGTTTCCTCTTGCTGTCTCCACTGTTTGGAATTCAGTCTTCCTTCTCTTAGATTCATTGCCATACCAAGCTAAACAGTTTAGTCTACTCTACTATTTAACTCATAGTTGAAAGGGGAGATGGTTTCATGTCCTTCCCAATAGGGATGGCACATGCTAAACTTGAATATCCAACAACTGGGCGTGAAGCCTAATTGGAGGTCCCCTAGCAGTGCTTTGTGACCCTTGCTATCTTATCAACATTTGCTTTTCTCTACCTATATTTATATATATTACAAATTAAACTAAGCACAACTATTAAAGGACGAATAGTTTTCATGAATTTTAATGTAATTATGAGTTCTTTTTTTTTTTCATACAAATCCATGAATTTGTTTTGCTCATGCTAAGTTTCAATAAACACTACATAAAATTCACTAATTTTTATCCATAATGTTGAATGTGTTAAAATTATTCAGCTTTTAACAAGAGGAATCTCAAGTTGATATTAAAAATTGTCACAAAACATTGTTGATTTATTTAAGATGGAATAATCTATTATGATGTGTCTCTAATTTGTATTTAGATACATTGTATTTATTTTCAGTTTTTCCATTTGAATTGTTCACTTATATTGCATATGATTGTACATAATTAGGTTACAATAAAATTTGTATTATATATAAATACTACCTTACGAAAATATAATGTAATAGAGTGGGCAGACCCCATATCATAGATTGGGGAGTTGCCCATAAGACCCTTGTACCTGCCCTGTTTTCCAAGGTCATTTGTGTGAAAGTGAACACAAGTGACTTAACCGAAATTTGAAATAAGCTTACCAATTTTCTCTCATTGCATTTATAAACATTACACTTTTTGATCACCGAAATGAATTTTTTATATCTATTTATTTCGTTTGGGAAAGATTTCATCAAGCGAAGAAACGTTTCAAAATATAATCATCGTTATCATCATCATCATACTTATTGTCTTCATTAACATCATCATAATAATAGTAATGATAAAAAGAAGTCTATAAGTTATCTCCCCTCTTTGGCATATTATATAACAGTATAAAACGCTCATTAATATTGTCGGAAAATTAAAAATAAAATTTAAAAGTTTGAAGGTTTTTTTTAATTTCTTACAACAATTGAAAATCTCAATTGATTGTATTTTCCTTTACTAATCAAAGTTTTTTTAAGATTTTGAGAAATAAATAAAATAAAACCATCTTAATTCTTTTTCTTATGATTTTTATTTATTTACAAATTAAGATTTTTTTTTTTTAACTTTTTTAATATTTATAGGATTACTGGGGTGCTATACAAGAAAGATTATTCACACTTTGAATAGCATCCCCATTATAGGCATTAATATATCCTCAAAGTAGTAACACCTTAATACACAGACAGAACAGAATAGCTGAAGAAAGGAATGACAAGCAAGCATGGTTTTTTTATGCTAATATATGCATACTTATCACTAACTTGTCCCATGTAGAGTAACTATTACCTAGGTATACAACAAACAGTGTGAAAGTGGCAAAAAGAGAGAGAGAGTCTTACTTGTAATATTTCTCAATTAGAAAACAGGCATGTCAATGATGTCCTTTATGTTTCTCATGAGACTATGTGGCTTCTATTCACTCTACCACCATGAACTTGTGACATCCATATTCTCCACAACTAATATAGCAACTTGCATCAGCTAATACGTCTTGTCCCAAGGTGGAATAAATTGAAACTGACTCTCAACAGTCTATCAACTGATGTCACACACTGGATGTTGTGACCCTTATGACTTTGTCTCAGCCAAAGGGAAATAATCACCATTTGCGTTCCTACGGGATTGTTTTTTTGTTTTTTTTTTTGTTCAAAACCACTTTTATCTCAGATCAAACGGTCATCTATAACTATTTAGATTTAATATATTTTCAATTAAACTGACAATTTCATTTCCTTTCAACTAAATTTATAATTTATTGCAAACAATTTTAAATGATTTTAACCTATTACTTTCTTCATTTGTTTTCGACATTATAATCTAAAAAATCATCTTTTTCTAAGTTTATTTCATCGCAGATGCAGACTATAAGACATGGGAATAAATATTTTGAGTCTAATCCATAGTGTTCTTTACTTAAAGTAAAGAACATCATGATCTATCAAAGTGGAGAATTCAATTAGATGAGGAGTTACTCTTATCTGGAGAGGCACACATTTGCTCAATTGGTAGCAAATTAGAAACAGAATTTATAAACAAATTCCATGATTTGTTCAAGACACGTATTAACTTTGTCACTATTATACTGGGGAATAGCCCAATCTTTGCAACAAAGTATCCCATCAACAGTCAATCTGGGTCATTATTTTGTCTCTGGAATGCAAAGATGGTAAAGACATAATGAAATGCAAGTATACACCTGTACAGAAAAAAAAAAACATTTTGTGTAAAAATTTGAACTCTTCATCTACAAACTGATACAGAAGGTGCTACCCAAGTGTTCAAGGGAATTTAACCATGAAAAAAAGAATTACTTTGTTTACAGAATCTCCTTCAGGGTAGTTATCTTGCACCAATATACACTGACTAACAGGGGGTGTTGGCAGGTGCAGTAGCCCATATTCAGTTTCCACATGGGCTTCAACTTCACTACATTTTTCTGAAGCATCTCATATGCTTAACAAAAAGCTCATCCATTGCTAGCTAGAATTTCATAAAAAATAAAAATATTCTTTGAAAAAAATATTCTTATAAATAATTGTTTCTTCAAGATTGATGCAAAAAGTTGTCAGGTGCTAACACTGGAGCATACAACAGCCAAAACGTTGTGATAAATATGGCAACAAAGATGAGAACAATAATCTGAAAAATGTAAATAGTATACATAATACCTCATCTCAGAAATATAGACAGATACTGGTACACATGTATGTCAATAATTCTAAACAGCTTAATGTTGAAAAAGTACACACACACTTTGTCCTGATTTGGAACTTTTATCATCTTTTGTTTTTTTTCTTTTACTTGAAGAAATTCTTCTGCTTTCGTGTATATTGCTTTCAATATTCAATAGTTTCGTACTGTTCTTTTTTAGTTTCTTTTTTCTCATGCTTGTTAAGCAAGAAAGATTTTTGAAAATTTCTCTCTCTCTCTCTCTCTCTCTCTCTCTCTTGCTCTCACTCTCTCCCTATCTGTGTGTGTGTGTCTGTGTGTGTGTGTGTGTGTGTGTCTGTCTGTGTGTGTGTGTGTGTGTGTGTGTGTGTGTGTGTGTGTGTGTGTGTGTGTGTATAAAGTAAAATAATAATGTTAACTTTTAATAATAGCAATAAACAGTAAGGTTGATCAGACCAACAAGGTCAAAACGGCAGCCATTGTCCAAAACAACGTAAAGTCTCTTGTTAAATGGGGTAAGAGATGGCTTGTTAATTTTAACGCCTTCAAAACTAAACCTCTCTCCATTAATTATCTGAGAGACCTCTCTCTGCCTTCCATCAACCTGGCTGATGCTAACCTCTAGGAAAGTAACTCGTTGCACCTTCTCAGGTTAACATCCTCAGATGACATAAAGTGAAAAGACTACATTGAACCTATTGCTAGTTCAGCTGCTGGTTCACTGTGTCATGCAAAACAATTTTTCTCTCCAGAACTTATCTTACTTATTTATAAGTCTAACATTCATCCATGTTTAGAATATTGCTGCCACATATGGCCCTTGCCATTTACCTTGAGTTCCTTGATAAAATCCAAAGAAGAATCAGCAATATTATTGGACCTGAACTGGCAGCTTGGCTTCAGTCACTTTCCCACTGCCACAAGGTTGCCACTCTGTGTCTTTTCTATAAATACTTTCATGATTATTGTTTGAATGAGCTCTTTGTGATGGTACCTGGACTTTATGAATTTAAGTATAGTACTAGACTGGCATCAAGCTCTCATCAATTTACAGTTGGGATGGCTAGATGTAGTCATAGGTTTTCTATGCTAACAGCTTCTTTCCTCACACTTCTCACTTGTGGAACTCCTTTCTGGCTCCATGCTTTCCAGTTAACATTAATCTGTAAAAATTTAAATGCAATGTCAATTGCTATCTACTGTCCTCTTGATTATTCTTTTCTCTTCCCACTCATTATAATGTTTCTGTTCCTAATTCTTCTACACCCTGTAAACCCTTGTGCATTAGTGGCTTTACTGCCTTGCATGAGGTGATACCGATTAAAATATATATATGTGTGTGTGTTTGGGTGTGTGTTTGCATGTAAAATAATAGTGTTTAGCAATAAATATATGTAAAATTATATAATTTAATGTATATCAAACTTAACAGAATTTCTGATAATAGTGCTCACATATAAAAGATCGACTCAGAGTTTCATAATTTTTCAATCACTCATCAGGACTCCTGACAAATATGATTGCATTAATCAATCATTCTTGTTGAGAGTCCTGATGAGTGATTGAAAAATTATGAAACTCTGAGTTGGCCTTTGATAACTACTGAATGTTAGTACAGTGCAACCTCGGTTCTCGAATGTCTCACATGTTGAACAAATCGGTTTTCAAACAGAAAATTTGAGATGAAAATGCCTCGGTTATCAAACAAAATTTCAGTTCTCAAATAACATTGCTGAACTGAGTTAACCTGAATGGAATAATTTCTGTGTCAACCACCATGTTGTATACATTCATGTGTCATGTTGTGCTTTTTTCTTCCAGTTTTATTGTACTGTGACTTTTTTCTCTATATTGATTCCTGTTGGAAAAATAGTTTTGGTTTACAAACATTTCATGTTACAAACGGCCTTCAGGAACAAATTAAATTCATGGACCAAGGTTCCACTGTACATCTAATTTAATAAATATATATATATATATATATATATATATATATATATATATATATATAGATAGATAGATAGATAGATATAGGTATTAATCCTTTGGTATATAATCCAAGTGAATCCATTTTTTATCATCCATTGACTATTTGAAAAACCCTGTAAATTTAATTTTACAAGGTGAAAATGATCATTTACATAATGGTATCTTAATTCTGATTGTATGAAATATATATATAGTAAAGGTAATAACTCCATTAGTATATAATCT
Source organism: Acanthosepion pharaonis (assembly GCA_903632075.3). NCBI lineage: Eukaryota > Metazoa > Mollusca > Cephalopoda > Sepiida > Sepiidae > Acanthosepion > Acanthosepion pharaonis. The sequence goes on from CAHIKZ030004831.1 coordinate 354,614, forward strand.
AAGTGGATCCTAGTAATATAAAATGTTAAAACTGATCCACAAAAAGAGCTCAGTGTATTTACTATTACAGAGAAAATATTTAATAAACAATAAAATCACAAATCACCTCATATGGGGAATAGCCTATTTCATCTGCCGAAATAGGTTATTCCCCATATGAGGTGAATTGGGATTTTATTGTTTACTAGCAGTAGAGCCCGGCGTTGCCCTGGGATGTAACAGTAAGAGATAGATCAAGTATCAACCATCATAAAGACTGAAAAATAAAATTGACAAAGATTATTGTTTAAGGTTGACAGACACGCATGTTTTAATTAGTTTTTTATTTGTTTTGTTTTTTTTTACGAATTGGTCAAACCCAAACTCAAACAAAAACATTGTTTTCAATCGTTATGAGTCTCTACCGATTGAAGTGAATTTTATTATAAACAATTGTTTTGTAAATGGAATTTTTAAAGCATTCTGAATGTAAAAATAAAGAAAAAAGTGTGCAAGACAATAAGAAACACTACCTGCCAAAAAAAAGTGAAGCTTTGTTGAAATCGGTTGAAAAATGTAGGAAATCCGATCCCATATATAAATGAACACACACCCACACAAACAACCTGGGTTTTATAATAAGTATAACTCGATATGAGTTGTCCCCCTTTCATTCTGGCGACAGAATCATGTTTTATCATGTTTTCAAATTGATTTTGTGCAAAAACAATTGTGTTTTTCCAATTTTTGGTGCTGTCAGAACAACTGCAAGGTAATTTTACGTAGTCCTGTGAAGTTTTGTTGAAATCGGTTGAAAAATGTAAGAAGTCCGATCCAATATATAAACGTACAGGCACACACACACACACACACACACACACACACAATCTGTGTTTTATAATAAGTAAGATTACAGTGGTGTCTTGACTTACAAGTTTATTTTGTTCCCTGACAGATCTCATAACTCAAATTACTTGTATGTCAAATCAATTTTACAAATTTAAATGATTTGACATGCCATTAATCCACTCTGAACCATTAATCCACTCTGAACCATTAATCCACTCTGAACCATTAATCCACTCTGATCCCCCCCAAAACACTGCAATTTTTTTTTTGTTATCTGTTTTTAAATAAGAAAAATGTACCTATAAATAACAAATATAAAAACACAATACAATAGAATGTACTGCAATAAACTGGTTTTATTAAGTATAATGTACAGCATTTACCTTGGCAATCAGATGACTTGAAGATGCTGATGTAGATGGAGAAGAAAAGTTGAACTGAATAACCAAATCTTATTCACTGATTTTTGCCCTTTTCGCCATGCTTTCCTCACTTTCATCTGCAGGGAATTTTCAATAAAAACCTGTCCAATGAGATCTGTTTCATCCTCCCTTACAGAAATAAGTAGGTGTCATTAAATTTATTTTCTAATTAAATTTTTTAAATAAAATCTCCCACATTACCAACATTTCCTTGATCTTACTTGTAGAGATAACTTCCTCTTCCTACTCCACATCCTTGAGGACACATGGCACAGTAGATAAAGGCAATAGTTAAATACAGTAACAGGACCCAAAGAATTTGAGTTCAATACCTGGTTAAGGCAGTGGAGAACTTGGAGAGAGGAATTAACAGGAGATGACTGATAAGTGACATCCATTAGACATAGCACGTGGAACTAGAACAGTCTACCCCAGCGAGCGAAATAAAGGGTTCAGTTTGACATTCCAACCACCTGAAGAAGGCTGGAGCATACAACATCCAAAATGTTGTGATAAATATGGCAACAAAGATGAGGACAATAGTCCAAATAATGTAAATAGTGTACATAATAGCTCATCTTAGAAATACAGACAGATACTGAAGGGCCAACAAGTTGTGATAAATATGGCAACAAAGATGAGGACGATAGTCTGAACAATGTAAATAGTGTACATATTACCTCATCTCAGAAATATAGACAGATATTGCTGGGGGATGTATCCTTTGGCTGCTATAATTCCAGCAAAAGTTTTGAGATAATCCCCAGCTGCCTTCATATTTGCACCCACAGCCTCACCATACCTGACAACAGAGTGAATGCCAGCCCTCTTTTTAAAATTCTTGAGCCAGCCCTGACTGGCTTTCATGCCCAATGCCATGTCCGTCAAAGTGCCTTGTGTCTACTGCAGTAAATCAGCATAAATAGCTCATGCCTTCTTGCAGATTATAGCCTCTGTCACAGATCTACTTTGAGCCGCTTCTCCATCAGCCACACCATCAGTAGCTTCTCTATCTTTTCATGGATAGAAATGTTTAGAAATTATTTTAATGCCTTTGACTGACATTATAGCCTTTATCAACTCCTGCTTCGATATGGTGCAGATTGCATAAGTGTTACGCTCGTACTGCTTCACCAAGTTGACTAAGCACACACCTTGGTGATGTTTTTCAATAATTTCTTTCTTTAATTCAATGCACATCGTCCTTCACACTAACTTTCTTTGGACCCATTGTTGGAAAAACAAAGTTTTGCAAAATAATTGCAAGCACATTTACAAACACAATACTGATGGTTCAACTTAAAGTAAACAAATGAAACATGGGATGCATTCATTGTGGTGTTTGTTCTCTGAACCAACTAGTGGTGGGATATCTGAGACTGGCTCATAACCTCAATTTTAGCTCTCAACAAAAATTGTCTGAAAAACAGCTTGTATCTCAAAAAACTCATTACTCATAAGTAAAGGTACCTATATATATATATATATATATATATATATATATATATATATATATATATGTGTGTGTGTGTGTGTGTGTGTGAATTTTCAGAGAGAGTGTATCTGTAAAGGAACAAAATGCATAAAAGACAAGGAAAAGCTATTCTGACTGAAGCTCATATATATATATATATTTCAATGGATCTCATATCCATTCATCTAAATATGTTAGCTCTATCACTGATATTGAGCGCTTTCCAATAAGCACACACATATATAAATATATATAGAATTTACACATATATATATATATATATATATATATATATATATATATATATATATATATATATATAATAATAAAATGGACTCTCCCGTCGGTTTGACGTATGAGGATCTGACTGCTTATTGATTCAGTTATGAAAGTTTGTGTGATAATCTTAAGTGGCATTTAAGACCCACTAGTGATTTACAAAGGAGGCCACATATGGAGCAAGTGTGAGGATTGTGAGATGAGATCACTGTTAGATTGGCTGACCTTTTAAATCTTGCTCTCGCTTCTTGAAGATGATTCATACAAGCAGATTGAAAATTGCTGAGTCCACTAAAACATATTGATCTCCATTCTACTGGCTCCAAAGCTAAGCGCTCAAGTGTGTTATGTGGTATATTGACTGCTGACAAGTTGCTTTTCAGCTTGTCTTTGTATCTCAACCTATGATATATATATATATATATATATATATATATATATATATATATAGTTATTCATATATATATCTGCATGAAACATATATATATATATATATATAGTTATTCATATATATACCTGCATGAAACATATATATATTGATATAATTCTCTCTTTATATGTGTGTGTGTATGAGTGTAAACTATTTTCAGATAGAGTGTATCTGTAAAGGAACAAAATGAATAAAAAGACAAGAGGAAAAACTATTGTTAGCCAACACACATTTCATCCTCTGATGGACTTTAGGCAAATGTAAGGATTTATTTTGTTGCACATGTTTATATACACAAGCAAGGATATCACTGGTTTATAAAGGGTTTTAAATTTGAGAACGTTCATGAATATTCATTAGATGATTGAAAGGTCAGTCAAAACATGTGGAGGTTACAGAAGGTGCTATAATTCAAAATCTGGTAAGGTAAGGTAAGCAAGTAATATTAATTCAAGTTAAATAGAAAACAGACAACCTTAAGAATCCATTGGTTATAATTTATTTTCCCAGGTATATGATTTTTACCTGGTTCATCAGACCACACTTCCAAGGGTGACAAAAATGTTTTAAATTTGAATATAGCTTTTATACACTTTTGAGGGGTAGTTTTAAGTTGATGCAAAGTGATAGAGAGAGAGGGGAGGAGGAGTATGAGAGACAGAGTCGGAATTACAGAGGGAAGGGAGAGATAGGAATAATTTTAAATCTATTTTTATTAAGATATTTAAGAGTAGGGGGTGTAAGGACCAGACATTGACCTATTTAATAAGTCATTTCACAGGAAATGAGATAAAGAGAAGATATAAGAAATCAGAAGTGGAAGTAGGGGTTTGAGAAAGAAAGGGGAATAGAGAGTGTGTAAAGAATAAGGAAGGGGAAGAGTAAATTAACATATATGGACCATTAAGGTTGTCTGTTTTCTATTTAAGTTGAATTAATAATTGCTCTGATTTGACATTGAGCTCTCTGGATTACATCCTCCTAGGGATTATCCATATAGATTACCAAACTTTTCATTACTTATCTTTGTTGCCATAATTTATCACAATGTTTCAGCCATTGTACACTCCAGCCTTCTTCAGGTGGTTGGAATGTCAAACTGAACCCTTTATTTCACTCGCTGGGGTAGACTGTTCTAGTTCCACATGCCATGTCTAATGGATATCAATTATCAGTTATCTCTTGTTAATTCCTCTCTCCAAGTTCTCCACTGCCTTAACCAGGTATTGAACTCACAATTCTTGCACAACTCAAAAATTGCAATATGAGCACTGGTAAAAATGGTTGCTGAAGACATTAAGTTTATAAGTCCCAGAACTTTATATACAGATGTTCTTAAGGACACATGGCACAGTTAGATCCAGTGACAGGACCCAAAGAGTTGTGAGAAAAAGTTCAAAAGGCAAGTGAAGTTTTTAAGTTTCAATTGAACTTTGAAAATCATAGAACTGTGAAACCAGTAAAGGTACTCTAAATAAATATTCTTAAAGTCTCCAATTGCATTTGCAACTTTTGTCATATATATATATATATATATATATATATATATATAAGTGGACACTGAGATCAACACCAAGAAGTGACAGACAGTTTTATGTTTTGAATGCTATGTGTGTTGCGTGTTGACTCAACTATTTATGTTGGTCAATGGAGCATTATTTTACTCATAATGTCACACACACAACCTGAAGTTTGCACTCAAGCATGAAATAGAATGTCGCCTTTGGGTGTTGACTTCAATGTCAACTTTGATATTTACATAAGTTCTATCCCTGATAATGAGCACTTTTACCCATAAATACAACATACCATAAAACTATATTTTATCATTCATATATATATATATATATATATATATATATATATATATATATATATATTCTGGTATTGATCACAGTATCGAGATTCTGGTTCTTCCTCAAAAAATACAAATTATAAAATGACTCACATAACATCTGAATCTTCTCAAATATTGATTCTTGCAATTTTCTTTGCTTTCTACCAAAACAAAATTTTGACTTTCAAAAAAAATTTCTTTAAAACAAAATTATCATCTAAAAAAATATAAATCATTATCTGAACTTTTTTTTTTCACTTTTTTTTTGTTTTGTTAATACAAATACATTTACTCTACAAAGTGTACATTAAAACATTAATCAATATTTTTATTAACTCACAAATCTTTTTCGGATAAATATATCAAGAATTAGTAGAGTGCCTAATATAGAAAACAGACTTATTTCTAATGATAAATCCCCAAAATTTGGTTAACGTTAAAATCCAAAGCATGATTATTTACAATGTACAAACTATGCTCGATCTCTGCAATTTCAGAAACAGAAAAAATATGTAATTTATTAAACTTAACTTATTTAGAAATGAGTAAAGGTACTCTAAATAAATATTCTTAAAGACTCCAATTGCATTTTCAAATTTTCATATATATATATATATATATATATATATATATATATATATTTTCTCGTCTCGGATGGTACTTGAATTTTACCAAAAACAAAATAATTTGCATGCCTGAGGATGACTGAATGTACAGTTGAAAGTACTTGTGAAAGACCTTATAAAGTTTATAATTTTTAAAAAACAAGGATCATAACATTCATCAATTGATTTGTACGTTAATGCACCTTTAAAATTTTGTTTGCAAAAGGATTTCACCATTTTATATCATTAACTTTACTAATCTACTTTTTTTATGAATGATTCATTGTAATATATATATATATATATATATATATATGAAAAAAGTTGAAAATGCAATTGGAGCATTTAAGAATATCTATTTAGAGTACCTTCTTTACCTATTTCTAAATAAGTTAAATTTAATAAATGATATATTTTTTCTGTTTCTGAAATTGCAGATATTGAGCATAGTCATATACATTGTAAATAATCATGCTTTTTGTTTTTAATATATATATATATATATATATATATATATATATATATATATATATATATATATATATATATATATAAGTGGACACTGAGTTTTATGTTTTTGAATGCTATGTGTGTTGTGTGTTGACTCAACTATTTATGCTGGTCAATGGGTCATTATGCTACTCATAATGTCACACACACAGCCTGAAGATTGCACTCAAGCATGAAACATAATATTGCCTCTGGGTGTTGACTTCAATGTCCACTTTGATAATTACATAAGAAAAAAATATATCATTTATTACACTTAACTGATTTAGCAATTTATAATTTGATAAAGCATCATCATCATCATCATCATCATCATCATCATCATCATCATCATCATCATCATCACCTTTGATTTCTGTTGTATACCCATTTTCTCCTGGGTCCCTACCAAATACTTAAGGTCAGAAATTGCATCATGACATTTTCCATGGCACATTTGTGCTAAAACACAAACTGAAAACACATAGCTACTTTACATAAATAAAGCCCTTTCTAGGCTGTGAGCTGTGCATTTAGGGTCAACACATTTTTTCAGTATGTTTACTTGATAATTTGTGGTTAGCCAGCATTGGTCCTGTGCTGCAAGAATAAAAATTCCAGGTCCAGTTTTTTACTCCTACATTAATGATGAATATGGGGTTTGTTTCCATCAGCTTGTTTGGCATGGGCAGAGTATTGACCATGAAGAGGTTTATCTTGCTATTGTTTCTGCATTTGGTATATTGCATTTGCATTTGCCTTCTTGTTTAGGTTCTTTGCTGCTGCAGTAAGTGTATTATGGCTTACTTGCTCTTCTTCATGTACATGGAATTCCCTTTTGAATTTATCAGCTTCCTTTATCATGGAATAAAGTTTATTATTATTATTATTATTATGATGATTATGATTATTATTATTGCCTTTGATTTCTGGTCTACTTCTGGGTCCCAAACAGAGACCTAAGGTCAGAAATGGCATTGACATTTTTCACTGAGAATTTAAAAAAAAAATAAAAATATAAGATAACTAAACTAAACTAAAAATATAAGATATAACTAAAACCCACACATTTTACATAGATAAAGCTCTTCATAATGTGTGACCCATATTTGTGAGTCCAATTTTTTTAAGGTTTGGGCTACCAGGGATCCCTTCAATGAGTCTATCGGAATTTTTCCAATCAAACCGAGGACTCCAGCTACAACTGGAATTGTTGATGTCCTCACGTGCCACATTTAGGAGATTTCAATTTCAAGGTCCTTGTACTTTGATAGTTTTTTGAAGATTTTCAAAGACTCATTACAATTTGATAAGACTGCCATGTCAATAAGAAGGCTTATTCTGTTTATCGTTCTCTGATCATAATGACTGGGCAATTAGTTTTGATCGATTTCTGTCCATGTATTGTAAAGTCTCATAAAATTGTTACAGGTTCGATCTCTGTAACCGGGTCTGGGTGGTGTTCATACCAATTTCTTGCAGTTTCCTTTCTGTAAAAGTTTCATATTAGCCAATGTAGATATTGGCCCACTCTTATTATTATTATTATTATTATTATTAATATTATTATTATTATTATTATTATATGAGAAAGCATCAATGCCAATCAAGTGATGCTAGTGTACAAATATGCAAAGCCCAATATACACATCATGGTTGCTATTTTGATAAGGGTATATCCAGCATGTGCATCACAACCAAATGTGTGCAATATAGTGACAGGTTTAGATATAAACAGTGTATAACCTTTTAGGGAGGGGTGGCATTTTGAAATACCTTCAGCTCAGGTAACCCAGTACGCTCATACTCCAGTCTCCAGTTGAAGATGATATTTCCCAGCATCTACGTGTGACTCTCAGGGCACCTTGGCTGCCTCATCCTCCAAACATGAAAAAAAAAAAAACAATCTTCTCAACATCTGGCCTTGATGTTCCCCCAAGAGTCCCACTTATGAAGAAAGATGTACGAGGCATCAGTCCCTAGAGGACATGCCCAGCTTGTTGAAATTCTACATGATCAGAAGAATTAAGAAATCCTGGGATTGTGAGCAAGAAATATTTTACAAAATTCTTATAAATTCAATAAGTAGTCCGTTAAGTGAGCTTGTTCTGTACTCTTTCACACTAATGCCCTTGGAATAGGCATGAATCTGTTTTTTCTACATCCCCACTCTATCTAGGGGTTTAAAAAAATGAAGTAAACTGGGTTTTCTAGCCTTGGGTAGCAACCAACAAGGGAAAAACTCTGAATTCCAAACTATAAAGAGGACAATAGGAAACTAATCCCTTATCTTTCCCAAGAAGTCATGGCATTTCACAGATAATAAAGAAAAGGAATCTGTAACAAGTTATGATTGCCTATGTCTTAAACGGACACAACATTTAAACAAAGAATTAAAATAATTAGTGCCATAAAAAATGCTAGAACCAATTTTTCAGTTGGTGTATTATTTTAAAATCAAATGCTTTAATTCAGGTATTTATTATTCATCTGACACAAAAGTTAAAATAAGGTTGTAATCATACAACACCCTCCTCAGTCATCCAAGACTTCTAACACAGTGGCTGAGCAATGAAGATCACTTTAATCTCAGACCTGCTATATCCCATGTTGGGATTTACGTTTGATCATAAGGAGGTCAAGATCAAATCGTCACAAGTATCTTTGTGTTAGGTTAGTCCAAGCAGGGCAAAGACATACAGGAACAAAAAAATAACACTCTAATAAATTGAAAAAAGTAAATACTGTTTTTATATCAGTCCTTCATACAATAATTGGTTTATGTCAGAGTTTTCATGCAATTAATTATCAACCCAACCTACGTCTAAATTGGAAGTGATATTATTGTTGACCTGGTAAGGTTAGGTTTGCTGGTTTTGGTAAAGTTTATCACAAGGTTGAAGTCAGGAGGTTCTCTTTGGCAGGCAGTCATGTGGGGTGTATCATGACCAATGGCTGGGATGAACTCTCTGCCATGTCTCTCCTGTCTCTGTCTCTATCTTGTCTCTCCTCCTGTCTCTCCTCCTTTACTTTGCACATTCATATTTGTTGACATTCACTCAAACTGGTACAAGGCATGGTGCATAGTGGGATTTCGGTAAATCCCCTTTGTTGTTAGCTTACTTTGTAATTCTGGCAAATTCCCTTCTCCCACTCTCTCTTATTATCACCTCTCACTAAATCTCCTCAGTGAATGAGAATGGGTGGCTCATCTACCCCCCCCCGGTATTTCAAGTCAACTTTTGACCAGGAGAAATCAACTCCATTGTTTACAAAAATGAAGTTTTCGCTTTGCAGCTTGCATTTTCAGCTGCATAGAACACATGTCAATCATCATTGCCCTCTATGTCTTGGTCATTTTCCATTGTTCAAATGCTCAACACAACAATTCCAGGTGTTGTCTATGTAAATTAAATTGTCAATCTTTTCCCATGGATTTTATGTATTAACATTCCTTGTTTCAAAGTCTTTTCAATATATAGTTCCTTCTATCCATAAGAAAACTTTCCTATGTTTTACCGCAGTAACAACAAATAGTATCACAAGGTAGGAAGATTGTGTTGTAGCAGATGTCCAAACAAGAAGAGTTTGTTGTAGATTTGAATCAACCCATGACAAAGAAAGAGGCAAAAATGTTTTCTCAATATAAAAATATAAATTATTTTTATTTTCATGCTTTTACAACTAAATTTTTCTTAGTGTGTATGAGTGTTAAAGTTCTTATAGTCCTTGTTTGTAGTTGTTTGTTAAGATGAAAAGAAATGTGATTTCTTTGCATGTATGCATGAGAAAAAAGAGACAAGGGAAAAAGTGAGGAGAAAAGAGTAAGTGTCACATAGCTTGGTGAGAAGGAAGGGTGAATGAGTAAGGGAATTTTCTTTTAAGCCAAGCACAGGAATTATCGCAGTCTCTTGCCATCTGTTTTCCTTCTTCTTTACTTAAATACTCTTCAAAGGGATCACAAAGCATGTTTTTATTGTTGTAGGGAACACAACCTGTTTGTTTGAAAAATGTTAAATATTTATCTTCACAGCATTAATTTATAAACTGGAAGAAATACGCAATCCACTGACTGAAACCATTTTTTGTCCTTACTGTTTGACTGTGTTGGTGTTTATTTCTGTCTTCACTCCACAAGTTTGCCTACCTTAAAAATCACAATTAGAAAGTTCAGGCTTATTCAAGTTTAATCTCTGGTACAAATTATACAGCAACTGCATCCATGAAGCATACTTTGACTTGATTTCTAATTTTGAATAATTTTGAATATTTTCAATATGAAAGAAATGTGGACAGAAATTTTATGAGAGTCTAAATAGATACAAAACCAATACAAATAGAAAAGTTTAATTTTAACTTCAACAAAAACACATATAATTCTAAAAGACACTTTGGGGTAAGGATCTTATTCCTCAGCACACCAGTTTACCAACCCACAGACTTTTTAATGAGTCTAGTATCAAACATTAGAATTTTGTCTCCACCCTCTCTCTCTCTCTCTCTCTCTCTCTCTCTCTCTCTCTCTCTCTCTCTCTCTCTCTCAGTCTATCTCTCTCTGTATATATATATGTATGTATATACCATTGAAACCCAGGAAATAGGTAAGTGTTTGTTTCAGCTTAGGCTCTACCCATCCCTTACACTCTGATTCATCAAAGAATAAAAAAAAATTGTAGGAAGAGAAAAACAAACCTGCGACAGGAAGTAGAATGACATCACCAATTCAGGACAGCTAAACCCCTTCTTCCTAGCCGTTGCCTCTCCCCTAACTGTATGCTGCCACTCCTTACATACCCTACCATCATCGTTATTTTAGCTCATCTACCTGAAAGTGTCAATAAGAATGCCACTTTTTGTGTCAGTTACATTTCTTGTGATTTTAAGAATGAACTTGTTTGAAATCTTCCGTTCCCCCCCACCACAAAATTTAAGAGACAAAAAACAAATAAACAAATAACTGTCACTTAAAAATGCTCCCACTCCCACCACCTTTTTAGAAAGATCAGTTCTAGTTCAACCAGCATGTGGCTAAATGGAAAGTAGAATGATTGTATTGTGCCAATCAGTTCAAATCAGAACATAACTCAGTATATAAAAATCTTTTTAAAAAATAGTATGGAAGTCTGAAAAAACAACAAAAAAAAAACAAAAAAACAATTTCTTTCTTTTTCATTTCTGCCCAACCTGAAAATCCTTAACCTAACCCTAACGAAGGGAGAATAACATAATAAACACAAAAATCCTTATTGTTTATGAAAATGTTGCTCTGGTGAGGATACTTTAGGGTTTTAGATCCATACCTTGCCTATATAGTGTTCATTTTTTCTTATTTCAAACTGTTGAACTCTTCTTCAAGCAAAGCAGAAAAAACCAACAATTTAACCAGAAAACAACTCAAAAATATAAAACTGACCATTGGGGAGATAAAAAAAAAACACCTGGCTTCTGCCTTGGGCTCAAACACTGACAAAGAGTAGTGGGGATAATCTTTTATTGAATTTGTACTTTTTTTTTCATTCTTAAATCCCCTGTTAATGATGGTGGTGTCTGTGCTGCCACGATTTATTAATCTTTTGGTCTTCTTTTATTACATAGAATTTCAGATGGAAACATTAAACCTGAAGTGTTTTTAAAGCTTGTCCATCAATTTAAAAACATAAATGATAAAATAAATTAAAAACAAAAAACACATCTATAGACAATGAATAATGTGTAAGTATGACTACTTTTGTTAAATATTTTTTGAAAGTTAAGCAAATAGCAAACTATTATCTTGTTTGACAACATTGCTTGCCTATTAATCAAATATTCATTTTTCTCATTTTCATACAATTCAAAATAAATATATATATTTTAGGGTTTATATATTTATACTACAATGTTCCCCATGATATGATATTGTTTTAATATTGGATATATATTTTTACTATTGTGGGTAATATCAGATTTTGTCTTTTGTAGTCACCCATATATCAGAAGTTCCATGAGACTCACATAACTTTAAGTGGGTTTTCATCACTTATGCTAAGAAACAGTGACTCAATGCCCACTTGACCTTTGAACTAAGTTGACAAGAGACAGATATCTTCTGTAAATAAATTTATTTTTCACTATTAAGTAAAATATAATGTTTTATCAAAATCTAGTTAAATTAATTAATTTTCACTGATTACAATTTAAAAACTGTTTTATTTGTAGAAAATGTTTTGATTAAAGAATTTAAATTTTTCTGTCAGCATACATCAATTATAGCATAATTTTGGGTTTGGGTAACAAAAATTGACATTAAGAACAATACAAAACCTACTTAAATTATACAAAAGTAATTTTTCTTTTCATAGCGTTTAATTCACACAGAGTTTTGGGGATTGTGTATGGAACATATGAAAAGTGTTACTGGTTTACACCCTTAGAAACAAAAACATAAGACATGTTTTAGGTGTTATAAAGCATTTTTAAAATTAAACACAAATATCTACAGATTAGAGAGTTATTGCAAAGTTGTCTTAAAAAGTAAATAAAGAGTAAGAGCTAAAATGAGATTATAGGGCAATTTTTTGATAAAAAAAAACTTAGTGTCAAAAAATGAAAAATATTAATGTTTTCGTTTTTTCTTAATTGCAGTAAAAGATTTGAAAAGAGAAATTGGTAAAGAAATCTAAAAAACTCACTTATGATAAAGAATGGCAGAGAAATATTTTATATATCTCTGCCAGAAATTGTGAGGTCATTAGTTGAATTGGTTGGAAAAGCTTTAGTGTACTATAAAGTGATGTTTAAGTTGCTTGAGATTAACTAGTGGGTAAACAGACTGTGAGAACTGGCTACACAATGAATGTAAAAAGAAACAAAAAAATGCAGCATGTACCTTTATAGGTTGAAATGTTTTAAGCCACATGATTCATTTCTTAGCCATAATCTACCAATTGAAAATGACCAGGCTGTGAGTAATAGAGTCTGGCTTTGTCAAATTGCCATTTGAAAGAGTAAATGAAAAACAGTGAAAACACAGATCAATGGTTAGAATAGTGGATTGGAGAATATAAGGCTGATAGTACATCTACATTTCCTGGTAGGTTAGTCTCAGTGCCACAAGAAATTAATTTAAATGATTAAAAAATAACAATAGCCACAATGAGAGAACAGCTCAATGGTTAGTGTACAGGATTGGAGAATATAAGGCTGATAATATATCTACATTTCCTGTTAGGTGAGCCTCATTACCACAATTAATTATCAATTTACATAATTAAAGAATAACAATAGCCACAATGAAAGAACAGCTCAATGGTTAGAAGTCTGACTCATACCCAACAGATCCTAGCTAATCAGTATTTACTAGCCCCTCAATGAGGGTAGATGTGGCACAAGGCCGAGTTTAGCGTGGGTCTTCTGAGCCCATAGGCTTGGCCAAAAAATGCCCGTAGGTCAACCTCCCCAAACGAGACTCTGCTCATCCGGGTTCCTCTCTGCTCAGAGACAGAGAGTTCGACTGTCTAGCTGGAACAGATCACAGCTAGTATATTTAGCTACCCCACCACGAGGGTTGCATGTGGCACAAGGCTGGTTTAGCGTGGGTTCTCCAAGCCCATAGGCTCGACCAAAAATATTCCCTTTTGAACCCGTATAAATGGGTTCAGGGGCAGTCTATCTCCCCGAACGAGACTCTGCCCTTCAGCGGAGCTTCGTCCGGGTTCCTCTTAGCTCAGAGGCAGAGAGTTCGATTGTTTAGCTGGAACAGATCACAGCTAGTCTCTGTAGTCTGTAAACTTACAGCTACTTATAAGTAGTTACTACCTATAGTGTAGTCACTCATGGGGATGACAGGTTATTCCATTACATCAGAAATCTATTTGTAGAAAATCCTCAAGAAATAGAAGCTTTAGACTGGTTGTAACAAAATCCTTGTTTTCAATGTAAATTCATTTTCTTTGCACCTGGAAATAGTCCTAAAATTCTGTAATTTGTATCATCTCAATTTCAAAGCACATATTGGAAGTTGTACATTCTACAGAGCCAACGATGATTCTTTTAAGATAATTAATCTACTAAGGTTTAAGGGTGATCAAATATTTTGGACAGTGTTCTTCACTATTCAAACTATCAGTACTACAACTGAAATTTTAAAAATGTTTCATTCTCTTTTCATTTCTCTTAGCTTTTTCTGGAAAATGGAAAACCAAAGAGAAAATATAGAAAATGAGAAAATGTAAAAGTGTCTTACAGTGCAACTATCAGAAAAATGCCATCAGATAAAACAATGAAAGAAAGAGAAATAAAAGAGGAGAGATCGAAAGGGCTAAAAATAAAAGAAGTGAGTCTAAATAAAAGAAAATTAGTAGGACTTTCTAGATAAAATTTAAAACAAGCAGTGAAGAAGATAGAACAAAATTCAAAGACTGGTATCATCAATTAAATGCAAGGGAAAAAATTAGTGAAATATAGATAATTAGAAAAAGAAGATTCTGCTATTCAACATATTGGAAATCCTAGAATCATAAAAGCGAGCAAAATAAAAAGAAATTGGCTCTTCCTTCCACTACTACTCGTCCTCCTCCTATTACTCCTCCTTTCCCTTTCTTCTTCTCTCTATCTCCTCTTCTTCCTCTCTTTTTTCTCATCTGTTTTCTCTTTATTCTCCTCCTTTTCCTCTTCCTTTATTTAATTCCCTATCCTATTCAAGTGGATGCGTCATCTGAGACAATTTTTTTCTCAAGTGTGTTCTGCCAGGAAATCCTAAAATTTCCTGTATTCCCCTCACTTCTCTGTCTTTTAGAAGCCATCATCATTTGAACTAACATCCAGCAAGACTGCCAAGTGCTATGAGCATTTGTCTGGCTTATTCTACCCTTCAACATTTTAAGAAGACGCCAATAACCACCTTAATTAATGAGTATATTTTAATATGTTGGTCATCAAAGGACTATTCCATGTGTGGCAGTGTTCTATTTCTAATTGCTCTGTCGACATTTCATAGGCTAAGTAAGAAATAATGAAGACAGTCTAAAAAGTAAAAAGAATAAATTCTGTTCCAAATGGTACATTTGATACAAAAAATGAGTCTGCCCCTAGAGTTTGATAATTGGGAAGATGGAACTATGGTTTTCACCTGAGAATATCCAAAAGACATATGAAAATGCATTCCTTAAATAAGTATTACTTTGTTCGTAATTGTGTGGCCCTTGTTCATAACATGTCATTTATTTTTACTATCTAATAACCTCAGGATGATGAAGTTGTGGTGATTGGCCAAATACCTGAGAGGATTGAGGTTATTCTGTCTGATTTTCCCTCAGCTAGTATTCATATATGTGGAGATTGCAGTGTTTAATGTAAGGAGTTATAGGAATTTTTCTTGGTTGCATGTATCTGTGTGTGTGTGTGTGTGTGTGTGTGTGTGTGTGTGTGTGTGTGTGTGTGTGTGTGTGTGTGTACGCGCTCAGCAATGAGAGTGGAAAGAACAATACCCAAGGCTCAAAATAACTGTTCAACAGCTTTTATTTGTGGTTGAAAGAGAAAGAAAAATAGAAGTATTTTGTAGGAAAAAAATGGGGTTTCCCAGTTAGCATCTTGAGCAAATGTTTTGTAGAAACATTTCTATGACAGGTAAGAGTCTTCTACAGCATGGGTTGTGTGTAATTTTTCCTTTGGGTAGGTATCTCAACAGGAAATTTCTTCATCTGTTCCCACAGGAAGAACAAGAAATCTGAGTCTGAAACTGCTAAGACTGGTATGAGTTCTGCAGCAAGAGTTGTGTGTAGTTTTTCCTTTGAGTAGGTATCTCGAAGGGAGATTTTTCCACCTGTTCCCACAATGAAGAAGGAATCTGAAGTCAAGCTTCCAGGGCAGGACCATGGGTTTTCTGCAGCAAGAGTTGTGAGTAGCCCTTCAAGCTGGGCTTGAAGGTAGAGCTTGCTGAAAGGGGAAAAGTGAAAAAGAGAGCTGGGCTTGAATGTAGAGGCTGCTGAAAAGGAAGATGGAAAAGAGGCCAAACTGGGCTCAGTCAGTGTTTTTATGATTTCTGAGACTTCTAGTTGTACCCTGGTGATTACTTCTGTTGCTACTGCTACTTAATCAGGCAATGTAAGGAAGCACCCACATGCTACAATAGCCAACAAGTGAGATTAGTTTCTTTTGAGTGGTTATTCTATTGAAACAAAATTGAAGAAGTTAGACACTTCTATGACTTCTTCATAATACTGAAAACTTCCAGTTAAATTTGACCCACATTAAATCATATACTTTTGCATCTACTAATTGCTAATTTTAATAGCTAATATTTATTTTATTCTTTGTGTAAGTATGTATGTTAGAAAATGCATAGATGGGTAAAAGCTTCAACAGAAGCAAACTCTATGCAGTAAAGAATTAGAGTGCCTCTCTGCGCCTGCTTGGTCTCACACTGTCCGCTGACCTGAGATGAAACAAATACATTGAATCAATAGGTTCATCTACTGCAAGGAAAATTCATTCTATGTGTCACACCAGAAAGTTTTTCTCGCCTGAGTCAATCCTTCAAATCTATAAATCAACTATTCACCCTTGCATGGAATACTGCTGCTATATATGGTCTGGAGCCCCCACTGCTCATCTCAAGGTCCTTGACAAAATCCAGAGACGGATGTGCAATGTGATTGGTCCTGATCTAGCATCTTGTCTACAACCACTTTCTCATATATGTATTGTCGCTTCCATTTGTCTTTCCTACAAATACTTTCATGGTAACTGCTTTGACAAGCTACTTTCGCTGGTTCCCAAACTGCATGAATTTAAGTGTTCTACTAGGTTGGTATCTCATTCCCACCCTGTCACTGTTGAAACTGTTAAATGTAGCCATCTCTTCTACTCCAATAGCTTCTTGTCTTGCACTTCCCGCCTGTGGAACTCCCTTCCTCTTACTTGCTTCCTTGATAGCTATAATCTTCACTTATTCAAATGCACTGTCAATTGACTTCTTCAGATGCCTTGATCTAATTCCTTGTCCTTCTCTTCATCCTTTCCTCTATCATGCCTCTTTACTCTTGCTCCCACTCTCTGTAACTCCTTGTGTGCTTGTGGCACTTCTGCCTTGCTTGGGGTGAAATGCTTAAGAAAAAAAATTATAGATCAATGAATAATTGTTCATTCATTTTATTGTCTTTTTGCATAAATCTTATGAAACTCCTAATCAAAAACAAAGTCTTACTAATAAGTAATATATTAGTAAAGTCTTTAAAAAAAAATGAACATTTAACATATTTTGGGAGTGTGGGAAATTTACCAAAGTTATTTAAGTTGTATGCAAGTAATATTGGGTTGGTGCATAATTATAAGGCATTTTAATCAATATTTATTAACAAAAATGCCTGATAATTATGCAGCAACCCAATATTCATATATAATACATTTTTTTTACAGCCCCTGAGATTCTTTTTATGGTGAACTAAACAATCACAAGTCCATCTCAAAATTTGTTGATCTTTGATAACCAAGACAGATTTGGTGCTGCGATTCATTTTTGTCAAAGTTATAAGCATTGATTCACTGAAACAAATGATAGAGATTTGAGGAAAATTATATAGAGCCACCATTTTTCTACTATTGGGTTGGTGCACAATTATCAGGCGTTTTTAATATTTATGAAAAACGCTTGATAATTATGCACCGACCAAATATTTACAGGTTTTGATTTGATCTTTGATTGATTCAAAGAATTGTATCTTAGTTATAAATTTTTCAGTATTTCTAAAATGTAGGTAATCTGTGAAAGTGAAGAAAACTTAGATAATTACATAGCCTATATAAAATTTATTATGCAAATCTGTTTTCACAATAATTAAGCTTATCTAAGTAATATTGATAAAGTTTTTAGTCTATAATATCTGTTGTTGTTAGCATTATTTACAATAAATTATTTGATAAAGTTTTTAGTCTATACTTATATTTATATGATAAATAAACTCTGTGAACAGCAGCTTATAATATCTGTTGTTGTTAGCATTATTTACAATAAATTATTTGCTGGTGTTTATTATGCAACCCTATGATTCTTCACCATACTGTAAATATATATATATATATATATATATATATATATATATATATATATATAAAAGTGAACATAAAGTCAACATGCTTGGAGGCGACAGTCTGTTTCATACTATATGCAATCGTCGAGGCCACGTGTGCCTGGCGATTGCATATGAATTCTCAATGTTCACTTTATATTATTTTATACACGCTCTATCTCTGATATTGAGCACTTTATCCCATAAATATAGCACACCTTAAGACTATATTTCTTCATATATATGTATATATATATAATTTGTAGGTCTGATGAATTGGATCGTGATTACGACTCCAATGTAATAAATTATAACCATGGAATATTAGTTTGAGCCTTTTATATTATATTTTTACTCTGTCCTGGACATTGAGTTCTAACTGGATTCTATCCTTTTGGGAATTTATTTATTTATATATATGTGTGGGGGGGTGTATTGACCGCTAATATTATCTATCTATATATATATATATATATATATATATATATATATATATATAATAGTATAGTTTTCTATATTTATTTTATTTTTAAATTTCAGATATATAGAGACTGTTGTGGGTCATAAAAAATAATCTCAGAAAGAAACAAGATGTAAAATTATTGAGTAATGGGAAAGAAAATATTGAAAATTAAGCAAAAAATTGAACAAAGATCAGTGAAGAATCAAAAAAAATTGAAAGAAAATTGGTAAGAGGCAAATAAGAAAACAAAAAACTGGCTTTAAAAATGAAACAAAAAGAAATTTGGAACAATGAAAAGGATAATAGGCAAGAAAATTGAACTGATTATCAAGAAAACATTTGAATAAATGAATATGAACAAAAAGAAAAACACACTTGAGTAAAGAAATGAATGCAGCTTTAAGCAGTAGTATTCAAATAGAGGGTGCGATGGCCCCAGACATCCATATTGGGAGGACATCAAATCAAAGAGTGAAATAAAAATTTAGTTTATATTTAATTTGAATAAAGCGTTTATTTAATGTTTCATCTATTTTTACATATTTAAAATGTCTTCCATTCTCACATTTCTCAGTATTAGCATGCTCCCCCCCAACCCACTACTTGAGTCTTAGGGACATGCAATGAAGGAGTCACCAAACCTCTTCATGCCTCTAAATAAATATCACAAAAATAAACATGTAAGTTGAACAAAGTACATAAAAACTGATTTCTTAGCACTAACTTATAGTGATGGATGTAGAGCTAAATTGGTTGGACCTGGTGGCTGAGCTAAAGTTTGGGTCCTTCATGGAAATAGTCAACCAACAAGTGGCAGGTAGAGTAATGTTTTGACTTAGTATTATAGGCAATATATTCATAGGTTCCCTCAAAACTGATGGCACTATAAAGATAAATACAGAGAAGAAGACTTTTTTTGTTTTCAGTGATACAAGACACAATCAGGGAGATTTGAGCTAAAGTGCATGAAAGACAAAGTGCACATACATGCAAGACAAAGTACCTTAACATTCTATAAAGCTACAGCAACAGGATGTGTAAAATCCTCTAATTTTTATTATTTTCTCTCAAGCTAAGTACATATTTACTAATTGGATATATTATTTGGAGTATCTTTTATTTTTATTATGATCAGAACTAATCAAACTTTAAGAAAATTCTAAAGATATTGACAACTAATATTATCCATTATATTATGCCTATATCTTCATTGCCATATTCACAACATTTCAGCCGTTGTACACTCCGGCCTTCTTCAAGTGATTGGGACTTCTAACCGAAATCCCAATCACCTGAAGAAGACCAGAGCATACAACGGCTAAAACATTGTGAATATGGCAATGAAGATGAGGATAACAGTCCAAGTAATGTAAATAAGGTAAATGCATATATTTATATTTTTTTAAAAACCTCTGAAAGTAAATTGCATGTCAGCCAGATTTGAGCATGATTTCTTGCTTTTATAGCAGTTCCTTGAAAATGACATGCATTTTTTTTTCCAGATCACTTCTGGAAATAGTTCTTCCTGGTCTTTTAGGAATTCTATATTTGCTAATTTTGGTCTCATGTTGACATTTGGAGGGCCACTGTTGAAAATAGTTCTCTCTGGTCTTTTAAGAATCCTTTATTTCTCTAATATTGGTGACAGTCTGAACTTTTTGTTCCACTTTTGAAAATATTTTTTTCAGGTCTTTTAGAAATTTTTTATTTATTTAATATTGGGGATATGCTGAAATTTTGGTCTGGTTTTGAAAATAATTCTTTCTGGTTTTTAGAAATTCTGTATTTCTGATGACATTTTTTGGTGACATGTTGGCCTTTTTGTTCCATCTTTGAAAATTGTTCTCCTTGGTTTTTTATGAATGTCTTTTCTAATGTTGGTGCTGGGCTGACTTTTTGGTATGCTTTTGAAAATAGTTCTTATGGTCCTTTTGGTTTTTATTTATTTATCCAGTGTTAGTGCCATACTGAATTTTCTGGGCCACTGTTTGAAATAGTTCTTCTTGGTCTTTTAAGAAGAATTCTTAATTTTTGGAATTAAAAACTTTGACACTTTTACTAAATTTATTTCTCCATTTTCTTGTCATGATTTTCTTACTGCTTACTTCTTTTTATTTTGTTGTCCTTTTAAAAGAGCAAAAAACATTTACTGTCCGAGGAAGAATGTAAATAAACATTGAAATATTAACAAACCTCACTTATACATTACTTTTTTACCAATCAAGTATTGATTATTGACCAGTTTACCAATGCCTTTCAAAATGACAGCTTACTTTGGTAAGTCTTCACTTATTGTTAGATTTTCATTTATGAAAACTAATTCCATATTATTTCACATCCCAACTTTGTAACATTTCGAAACAGCCCAACATTGTTATAAGAAAGAAAGACACTGCTAACTAGTGTCACCAGAGCAAAGGAGATAACTCTACTGTAGCAAAATATTACAAACCAAAAATATATACACTTTGTATATATATATATATATATATATATTATAGGAGAGTAAAGCAAAAACATGTTAACATGTTTTTGTTTTAATCTCCTATAATAAATATAAAGCTCTGCACTGTACTGAGCCCTTTTTAAAATTAAATGCTACGAACAGTGGAACTATACTCCATTTGTTCTTATCTTATACCTCAATATATATATATATATATATAAGGTGGAGTAATGGTTAGTGGCTTGGATTGAGGAATCAGAGAGCCAAGTAATATGCTTGGGAAAGGTATTAATCCTCTTCTTCTCCCTCCAGCTATGGGTAAATATCAGGACAGACTGGGTTCTATAGCCTTGGATGGCAACTGGTTTAGGAGAAAGACAACTCTAGATTCAAAACCTGCGGAGGGTTGTTTGGAGACCTTGTGGCACGTAGTGCACCAGGTCTCTGTATTTGGCCATCAAAAAGTGTGGATAGTTCTGGCAAAAGCTTCCACCACTATAATAAAATCACATGTGCTGGTGTCTAGCTTTCAGTTCCTAGGAACTGAGCTGCTTGACCTCATATGTTTACAACAGGAGAATCGAATATATATCTGAACTGCTGTCCAATGCTTCACTCTCACAATTCTTGTGGAACTCATTTTTACACTCAACTCTCAAGTTTTGTGACCCATTCCACTGATGAGCGGAAGCATCATCCAAAAACTTTTGCAACCTCCCATAGAGTGGTTCATCCTCAAAGTCAAATTCACCTTTATTTAATTTTGCAAATTATTTCTACAACATGCTTTCACTGAATCATTTCTATATATTTTATAAGTCATCTTCTTCACTTCTGGTACTGTCTTGCCTAATTTGTAAAGAAACAACAGAACACTGACAGTTAGTTTTCAGCTATGGATTCAGTTTCTACTTATCAAAAATCAAAATGGATACTGAGAACTTTTGCAGTCAGATAATATTTTTTATTTATTTTTATTCATTTTTCAATATTTTTTGGCACTTTCCTTTCCCGTTCTTTAATATGTTCGAATTGCTTTTTATTGGACATTGATTTGAACAAACTGGTAAGAATAACAAGTCTTTTGCTGATAAACACAAATGTAGATTCAACAACTGTTCAATGAAGAATAATCATTTTGGAGTGTAAATTGGGTTCATTTCTTTTGTTAGGGAATCAAATAACAACCTTTCCAGTAACTTGAGTTGTACCAATCCTATATATATATATATATATATATATATATATATATATATATATATATATATATATATATATAAAAGTGAACATAGAAGTCAACACTTTGAGATGACAGTCTGTTTCATGCTACCGGTGACCTGCCGATTGTGTATAGCATGAAACAGACTGTCACTCTAAGTGTTGACTTCTATGATCATTTTTATATTTACACACACTCTATCTCTGATATTGAGCACTTTATCCCATAGATATAGCACATCATATTTCTTCATATACATATATATATATATATATATATATATATATATAGCTTCCTAAAGAATACCAAGATGCAAACAAAAGAATTCTAACTACCACACAGACACCACATCAGTTCTTGGTAACAAATACAAAAGTTGAAAAGACAGACTGTTTATCCACAACTTCAAACACAATACTCAACAACTCATCTGAAAATTGGGAAAATATATTAAAAAAATTAAAGAGACAGACCTTGTTGCTTCTTTGTAATCAAACTTGTTTGGATATATATGTCTCTCTCTGTATATATATATATATATAGGGATTGGTAAAATATATATATATATATATATATATATATATATATATATATATGAAAAATTTCTCAGAGTTAACTTGTAGAAAAAAGACAATATGTATAAAGGTAAAAGACAATAGGAAAACTGTATTATTAACCAATGTGTTTTGTCCAATGTGAACTTTTTCAAGGCAAAAACAAAATATATTTAAAGAAAACTATTGTTCATAGTTACTTTGTTTTCAATAAATTAATTTTGTTTTTGCCTTGAAAAAGTCCGGATTGGCTAATAATACAGTTTTCCTATTGTCTTTTATCTTTATACATACATGCATATATTTATATATATGTTGTCATCGACAGACAGACTGTTTCACTGTATCACAGCTCTTCAGTGTGGCTAGACTGATTGCTTCAAGCTGGGATTGAAACCTGACCAATTTGACATCAGTCAGAGATCCTACCCCGAGGCTATCGTCACACACCAGAGAGAAAGGGAAATTTTAATGTTTTCTATATGAAATACACCAGAGAGCTCAATTCACTTGAAGAGCAATGCATTAATAGCTGTAGCCAGGAATTGAGTCAGGCCATGATCTTTTCAGCACCTCTTCATACAAGTTATCCCAATCTTCACATTGACAATTTTGTGTCTGTAGAGATTGAAATCAAAGCAACTCTTCCAGCAAACATAATCAAGGGAGATGTAGATTTAAGCTCTGAAAAAGGGACAATTTTTGTTAAAGGTTTTTCAATATGTCACTCAGTATGAATAATCTGGGGAAGTTTATTTTAAATGTTGCAATAAATTGATTCTTGATTGTTGAATCATTCCTGTATATACAGAACCAGGATGTGTGAATAATTTTGACTCATTTTTTTTTACCCCAAAATATGGGTGTTTAGTTTCCAACTGCAGACTCATTCAACAAGGATAATTATTTAAGAAGCAACAGAATAAAATTTATTTCACTTCAAATGAATTATGACTCACATTGGGTGTCTATGTCCAGTCAACCAATGATTTAAGAATAACATGTATGCTTACTCTTTCAGTTATCTTCCTTTCCAATGTTCCATAATGGTTGGTGTAACTCCTTTTGATACTAGTTGAGATTAAATATAGTGGTGCAGCTAGTCTAATGGTTAAAGGTGTGAAGAATAGGATTGGCAAACCAAGTTCAAACTCTGGCCAAGACATTTTGCATTCACTTTACACTAAAGATCTTGGGAAAAGCATGAATCTTGTTCTTTCCACAATCCTGGGTAAATAACAAAGCAGTAGAAGCTCTTTAACTTTATAAAAGTCAACCATCTTGGCATTCAATAATAAAACAGATCAGGGATTGTTCCTTGCTGTTGATAGCATGTAAACAAAATTGTCACATTTGAAGAGGAAATGGGTGCTGCCAAGTAATCCCCATTGTCTTGAGAGATGCTTTGAACAGAAATTACTCACAGTGACATCCCATAATCGAGAAACATCCTTGTTCATTTAATATATTCTTCAACTAGCTATACCCCAAAATATACAGAGGTTATGTTTTTAAAAAAATAAGTATTAACTCAAATTGCCTTCAATGGAAACCCCTCCATCTCTTCCAGTTGACCAAGTATAGTTGCTCTTGTACTGGATTTAAGAAAATTCAATCTCAGTCAAATGCCTCTTTTCTTCAACTAAGAATCTTAATTTGTCAACCTCAAAACACATGATGTTCACCTTTGAATCTGATAGTAGTTTGGGTTTGATTTTGTCTTTGAATGCTAATCTTTTTGAAGCACACTTATGCATGAAAGAATCTAGTGTAGTGGTTATTGGTACAGAAAGTGTAATCAGCAAGTCAAGTTCAAATTCCAGGCTAATCTACTGAGTTCGCTTATGCACAAGTGTCTATGGGAAAGGTATGAATCCATCTTCTCACCCTTCAGTTATGGGTTAAATAACAGGGTAGACTAAGTTCTCTAGCTTTGAGTCACAACCAATCTAAGACAACGAAAATTCTGACTTCAAAACTGTGGAGAAGCCAATAAGACACCACTCCTCTATCTTTCCAAAGAAGTCATGGCAATTCACAGATAATAAAGAAAAGGTATCTGTGGAGAGCCATGATCACCTATATCTTAAATCAGTGTTTCTCAACTTTTTTAAAGCAACAGCACACCTAGGAGCAAATGAAAATATCACGGCACACTTAGCAAAACTTTTGAACAGTATATATTTAAATGTTATTAAATAAAACCATAGATTTAAAAAAAATACACAAATATGAACTTACTTTATTTCAGTATTTTTATTCAACTATTTCTGCAGCTTATTTAGTGTGCCTGATGTTTAATATAACTGAAGAATAGTGAAAAGAATTATTTGAAAAAAAAGTTTAATACTTATTCATTTATTAAAATACTAATGCCGTACTATTGCTACTTCCGAACATACATATATATGTATGCTGTGATAGTTGAGAATCACTGTCCTAAATGGACAAAATTAAAAGAAACTCATGCATTCAACACAAATAGTTAATATTTACTATGCTTATCTTAGTCTTTTAAGAAATTACTAAACAGGAGGGTCACCCATGTGGATTAAACTCTCTACACTAGTAACAATTTTGCTAACCACTGTCCTATAGCAGGTGTTTGTGAGATGTTCAATTAGAAGTTGTGGTGGAACAATTAAAATTTTCAGACAAAAGAACAATTTCTTAAAAAGGCATTTAGTCACTTATTCTGTTTTATTTACCACCTAGAATTCACCTACTGAAAGAAAAACATTATACCAGAAGTTTTATATTCATACATTTGTTCATACCTACCTATGACACATATAAAATTTCTTATACTCTCACAACATTGCTTTTATTGTCACATATTACCTTGCTACTTATAAATCCAGTAATAATTCAAACAAACAGAAGAAAAAATATATATCATTTAATATCAGTAAATAAAGCCCAATGAAAAAAATTTCAGATTAGAATTTACTTGCCAGTATTTAAACAGTATATATTTTGCCAGTATATACTTGCCAGTATTTAGCCATAGACAAATTTTCAATTTGAAAGTAAAATAAAAACATCCTTTCTCATCAATTATTACCCAAGTCAACATTATTCACCATGTTTTATCAATGTTTCATAAAGATTTAAACTTTCTGTAATAATATGAACATATTAAGGATGAGAATTTTAATCTTCTGGTTTAATTCTAATCTTGTGGATTAATGACACATTACATGACATCTTACTGACACTAGTGACTGAACTCTGTCTGAACTTCTAGGATGAGGAGTTATCATTATTTACATTTAATCTAATGTCCTCATCTTTGTTGCTATTATCACAATGTTTCAGCTGTTATGCCCTTCAGGCTTCATCAGGTGCTTGTCGATCTGGGTAACCTTCAGTGAATTTTGCAAGTTAAGTTTAAGGTTCCAAGCTCTTCACTCAGTATTGTCCCATGGTTTGTGAATTTGGTGAAATAATAATTGTGAGTTCAATCCTTGGGCTGGGCAATGTGTATTTGGACTCAGTGGAACTGGAGCAAACAATAACTGAGCAGCACTAAATTGAAACGAGATGAAATATCCCAAGACATGGTCAGTGGAACAAAAATAATCTACCCTCATAGATTGAATTAAAAAATTCCCGCATGTAAATAGAAATTGAATTCAATCAACACTGAACTTGTAAATGGTACTTAACTGCATACTTGTAAAATCTATTGGTATAATAGTACTTAGGGAGAAATCCAAGATTTTAAGCTGAATGCAGTTCAAATGGAAAATTTTATGGAAGATATAATTTAGAAAAATTTTATGGAAGGCATTGATAAATGTCTTAGTAAGAATTTTCAAAATTCAGTTCAATTATGCTTTGCCTGAGTTGCAGTGGCATGTTCAAAAGCCTCCAGATAATTAAGAAATTCATAAATAAAATATTCATGTCTATCTTTTCAATCAATGTTCCAAAGTTTTATTTTGTGTGTCGTATAAACAAATAAATGAAAAACAAATGAGTGTATGTGCTGCTTTTAAACAAGAGACTTTGGTAAACAACTGTTTTTCCTATTCATCATTACTGAAAGTTCATCTTGTTGATATGTATATATGCTTTTCACACCCAGTAAAATTCTGCTCAGATATGACAAAAAAAAAAAATATTAAAAAAACAAAAAATTAAAGATAAGACCAGGTCTTTAATGCCAAGAATTTATAGGCATATAAATAACTAGCAGTAGAGCCCGGCGTTGCCCGGGGATGTAACAGTAAGAGATAGATCAAGTATCAACCATCATAAAGACTGAAAAATAAAATTGACAAAGATTATTGTTTAAGGTTGATGGACACATGTCTTAATTAGTTTTTTTTTTTTGTTTTTTTTATGAATTGGTCAAACCCAAACTCAAACAAAAACATTGTTTTCAATCGTTATGAGTCTATCGATTGAATAGAATTTTATTATAAACAATTGTCTTGTAAATGGAATTTTTAAAGCATTCTGAATGTAAAAATAAAGTAAAAAGTGTGCAAGACAATAAGAAACACTACCTGCCAAAAAAAAGTGAAGTTTTGTTGAAATCGGTTGAAAAATGTAGGAAATCCGATCCCATATATAAACAAACACAGACACACACAAACAACCTGGGTTTTATAATAAGTATAACTTGATATAAGTTGTCCCCCTTTCATTCTGGCGACAGAATCGTGTTTTTATCGTGTTTTCAAATTGATTTCATGCAAAAACAATTGTGTTTTTCCTATTTTTGGTGCTGTCAGAACCACCGCAACGTAATTTTGTGCAGTCCTGCAAAGTTTTGTTGAAATCGGTTGAAAAATGTAGGAAATCCGATCCAATATATAAATGTACAGACACACACACACACACACACACAATCTGCGTTTTATAATAAGTAAGATTACAGTTTGTACTGATACAAGACTTAGATAGTTCCTCTCATTCCCTATCAAACATTGGGCTCATTTTTAATGTTTCCTTCTCCTAGACTGGTTGCCACCCAGGGCTATAGGACCCAGTCTGTCCAGTTATTTTACCCATAACTGGGGGTAAAGAGATGAATTCATACCTTTCCCAAGGTTATTAGCATGTAAGTGAATATAATGAAATCCACTGGAATTTGAAATTGGCTCTTTCGATTCCTCAACCCGAACCACTAATTATTACTACACCATGCCTCCACAAGACTTTATTTGATTGTAATAGAAATTAACATTAATGCTTTGAGAGTTTGTTTTGTAAGAAGAATTTTCAACAAACTACTACTTTGTCCAGAGATAATAAAAATTTTAAATTTTGTTCCAATTAAACAATACCTCTTGGTTGATAATTTTCAGTGTTTATTAACTTGCATGAACATTTTCACATTTAATTTTTTTTTAAATTTTTTATATGAAAGGCTAACAGTTCAATGTTTACTTATTTAAAATGAACATATATTACATTTAAAATAAAACCTATATTGAATAATTAAATATTTTATTAAATATATAAAATATTTGAAATATATATTACATTTAAATTTTCAGTTCAATTGATAAAGTTTTATTATAATTATATATATCATTTATTATCTAGTAAAAATAACTTTTCAGGTTTTATTTTTTTTAAATAAGTTAATAAGTTTTCTTTTATTTCTACTGACTATCAGGAATTAAATTCCTTATTCTGGAGAAATGGAAAGAAAAAATATCTCCCAAATTTCTCAAACGTTAACAGAAAAAAAAAAATCTGATTCTACAAAAATAAATAAATCTTTGATGTCATATTACTTTCACAACAAGATGAGGCAGCATTTTAATCTTAGCTAAAATATTCTCTTACATAACTCAAACTCGAGTGGCTTCTTTACCACTATCGCCAAAATCTATTTCTTACATCACCGCTTTCTCTACCCCCACCCCTCCAAGGAACGAACCCTCAGCTGTAGACATTACCCTAGCTATCCCCTATCCTTCAACTTTTCCCCTTTTCTTCCTACCCGCTTCTAAAGCTGAAATTAACGTCCTTAGTTAGTGACGGTATCCGGCAGAGGTCTCCACTGGTTCTGCTCCATCCAACTGCTACCTTCTTCTTCTTCGTGTGCGTGTGTGTCATCTTTTTCCATATAACTGACTTGTGTTCATTTGCGTTCGGCTCTTTAACACCGCAATGGCACTGGCGTGGACGATAAGGTTGTATCTGGGTATGATTTTCTGAGAGAGAGAGAGAGAAAAGAGAGAGAGAAGGTTAGAAGGGGTAGATAGATTGGGAGAGAGATATAAAGAGATCCTGCCTGATCGTCTCCCTCCTGCTTGCGCTCACTCCTTGCTCTCCCTTATTCCTTGTTCTCCCTTATTCCGTGCTCTCTCTCTCTCTCTCTTTCTCTCTCTCTCTCCTTGCTCTTCGCCAAGTACGCACACACTTCTACCTCCTCCCACCGCCACTTCTAATACCCTTAGTATCATTCTAGTTCCTCCCACCACCTCTGCAAGTAATAGAACAAGGTACTTCTACCTACAGGACGGACGGAGCTACCTTAACAGTCTTTCCTTCTCTCTTTCTTTCTTTCTCTCTTTCCTTTCTCTCTCTTTCTTTCTCTCTTATTTTAACTAGTCACTGCCTGCCTGGACTTCTTGTGGCTTGGAGAGACCCTGGTGGCGTGCTAGGTGCAAATCGCACTCCTTATAGTCTCAAAGAAAAAGCCTCCTGCCGCCACCCGTTTTACTTGAAAGGATGCAAAAACTTCGATTATTAATCGACTAAACACATTGTTGTATATCTCACATCTGGACATACTATAACAACAACAACAGCAGCAGCAGTAACAACAACATACCCCCCCCTAAAAAAAAGATACATCTCTATACACACGCAAAAAAACGTACCTACACACACATACATATTAGTACGGCATCATGCATGGTAAGTAATACTTATTGCCTATATTCAATACAATTCCAATAAATTTTTTCTCTCTTCTGTTTTAACCGCCATCCTATTTATTTTTTTCTTCTCTGGAGACTAACAAGTAAAATCTTATTCTTGTGCGGTATGTACATGGTGTCAGGAAATGGGGGTCCAATTTGTAATAAGAAATATATTATAAATTGATCCCTTATTTTATGCCCGCCTAGAATCTTTGAGACTTGCTGCCCCTATACTACTTAGTTAAAAGTAATACAATCTATTCTATTATTATTAAACATTGTATGTCTGTATTTTTGTTTGCATGTACCTTCAGACGTTATTTAACTGGTTTGGTCAATAATAGTCTTTAACGATGGATATTTCTGGTTGGTACATCTTTGCTTCCAAATACAAAAGATTTATCTATATACATTGTATATTGGGTGCGTGTGTGTACATACAACACTATATTCATCATTAGAAAGACCGAGTCTCTAGCAGCAGTGGCAAAAGCAAAAAGCACCATAACACGTTGTATTTATTTCCAGTGTTCGTATTTTGACTATTTATTATTCTTATTAGATTGTATTTATTTGTCCCAAATTATCTGAAATGTTTAAATCTATATTTTTAAAAATCTACCAAATCCCTAGCAGCAGTAATTTTAGGTAACTTTTTCCTTGTCCCTTAAATGGGGGATCAATCCGAAGAACATTTTATGTAGTAAAACAATCCCCCGTGAAAATTTAGGGGGGTTGGAAATGTAGAAAGAATTTTATTTAACACTTATGTGGGATTCCAAAATTTTATGATCCTGATATAGATAAAGTTGTTTTGAGCAGTAATTAGCAAAGAATTGGTGTGAATTTGCAGGAATTCTTGGAGACTGCGATTGATGTTGTTTAAATGAAGAATGGATGTTGTTTATTGTTGTGATGATGTTGTTGTTGATTTGCTACTGCCATTCTTCTGAGCTACACTTTGAGATTTGTTATGTTGTCCTTATGGAATCAGGAACTTTCACTTTGGTATTGTTTATTTTTCTGGGTAGGTTTGGGGTGGAATCTGGAGTTTTGGGGATTATTTTTTTCCTTTAAAACTACTTTTAAGCACGTGTATCACAAACATGTGGTCAGTCTTGTGTCCTTATTTTTTTTTTTTTTTTTTTTTTTCTAATATTAGTCGAAAGAATATCTCGAAATCATAGCTTCACTAGTAAAGAGAAACACTTAAAGAAAAATTCTACACTCGACGTCTCTTCTCTTTTTTTCCCCATCCTATCGTCATTACTTCTCTTTGTTTATCAAGGACAAAATTATTTATAAAAAACAAACAATGTTAGCTAGTGTTTTGGTTTTTCATTTTATTCAACATTAGGGACTGAGAAGTCAAAAAAAAAAAAGAATAAAGTAATTTCTCACTGATAGATTTTTTTTATTAAGGGGGTGGGGGAATTTTTCCCCTTACTGCTGCTACAAATAAAAAGGAAATAATAATGATTGTTGTAATTATTTATATTAAAATGATAATTCTATTGAGCAAATTTTGTAATTTCAACCATAAAACACTAACTACTAGTCTAAATATAAAAAAATGAAAAAAAAAATTTTCTCTACATAAATAAAAAAATGCTTCTTGCTTGTGTAGTTGTGTTTAGCAGTAGTAGTCACTAATTTTTCTTTCAATCTCTTATTTTTAAACAGCAGGTCTTTATTTCCTCTATAATTTTAAGAAATAGATCTTATTTTGATTAAAGAATGACAGTCCTTAAAGATTGTTGTTATGTTATGTATTTATTATTTTGGGCAAATGTTTGACACTGCCCCCTTCATTTTTGTGCACACCCACCCACCCAACATTGAAGATCTTCATCATCGTCTCTGTTTCGACTACTATCCAAAAGAGGGAATTCAGTCATGGAAAACAGAGGCAACACTTCCTTGTTCTTCAGGAACAAACTGTGACGTACATAACATTGTTGTTTACTACTAAATCGCTAACTCCATGCATTTCGTCGGGATATAGAAAAGTGACTATATACTATAGTAATTAATAACATTCCTCTATCTTCATTAAAAGCATAATAATAGGTATTCCTCTCCCTGGGGTCAGCTGTAAATTCTATATTTAACTGTCTTTCATGAACTCCTTGCTTTTTCTTGAGAGGGAGATATTGTTATTTTTTATTTATTTATTTTTTATTTTTTATTTTCACTAAATAACGCTGGCCCCTTTTACATGATGAATATATCATTCAGGTATTTCCCCAAAGCATTCACACCATCTGTTGACGCGATTTTAAGGTCAAAGTGAAAAATATTTTGGTCGGAAAAATAAACAACGAAATGAATCATTTTGTTCAGAATTAAATAACAATTTTTTTTCTTGTTTTTTTTTTTTAATTTTATTTATTTTATTTTTTTTTAAATCTTACTGTAATATCTTGTTCTTAATAATAAGTAAATAATATTTTTATATTTCCTTTTCTTTTAACACTACTTAGACTCTGGCATCAACAAATAATTTGAACTTGAATCATAAAAAACTCAATTTATTATTGTTGTTTTTTTTTGGTAGCAATCCCCCCCACCCTCAAATGTTGACGTGATGTTTCCTGAGGAGAAACCTTACAATTTTGAATCAAATTTATCGTCGATAGTGATATTACCAGTATTGGTAGTTTATCGTCATTTTATATATATATTTTTTTCAGTAAATTATCCTCTTTCCTTTTTCTAAACTCTATGGTATGGTACCTTCTGCCATTTTGAAAATTTTGGTAGTTTATATGAAAATTGTTGTATAAAAATGACCAAAATATTTTTTGATTCTCAATATTCAGAAGTCCCCCTTCGTTTTTTTATTTAATATATTTTCCCTTTGCAGCAAGATTATACAATTCTGTTAAAATATTGATACTAAAATTAATTGCAACCATTTTATTTTTATTATTTCAATATTTTTTCACCTGAAATATTTTCAAGTTTTGTTTGCGCCCCCCTCCAATTATTTATGTTGCGTGTGTCTGGGAATTTTGATTTTAGATTTCAAAAATTTTGGTCGGGAGTTAAAATTTATTGCATATTTATTTTTTTCATATTTTTATTAGTCTCTGTGGTTTTTTTTTTTTTTTTTTTTTCACAATTTTTTACATAAATAAATAAAATTAGCAATATCAACAAGCATGAAAAGGAATTTTTTAATTATTAAGATATTTTGAATCCTTCTTAAACCAAGATTATTAATTTCTCTTCTCCCCAAATTTCGATCGACATATTCTCCGGCCACTGTTTTGAGTAGCAACAACGTAACTCTTCTATGGGAGTTATTTCTTCCCCTCGGGTTTTACCCTTCTTCTTCCTTCATGTCTGTATTCATGAGACTGACAGATCATCTCTACTCTACAGCATGTCATCTGCTGGAGAGAATTGTAAAAAGTGAAGACTAATGCCATGGACGGAAATAACAACAACAAAGATAGGGATATTAGTTGGAATTTGATGGAAATCGAAAAACTTCACCTGTGAAATTTAAGACAGAATGCAGTAGTAGTAGTGGTGGTAGTAGTAGTAGTAGTAGTAGCTGCATGGTGTTTTAATGGGTCAACGTGTAAGGTCAGCTTGTTGTATCAATCTATAAAGAAGGCGGATTGTTTGTTTGGCAAACCTTGAGATTTTTTTCACCAGTATATATCAGTTTATATATGAATTATTAATTTTACTTAACAATTCAAAAATAAATAAATCGAGGTCTCTTCTTTGGGAGAAAGAGGTTGCAAAGATAAAAAAAAATCTCCCACGAATCTCTCACGAATCTAAATTTAAAGACTTACATATTCTAACAGAAATATTGACAAGTGTTTCAGGTTGTGGGTGGGTGAGAGAGTCAGAGAATCCTGAAAAACAGTTTTTTGGTTTAATTTCCTCTCCTACGATGAATTTGGTTGTCAAAATAGAACATACCAAACTCAGGGCTTCATGACCCTTTCCGAAGGCATCATCTGTATGCCATCCAGGATATTTTCTTAGCAAGAAAACCAATTTCTAAGTGAATATCTCAAGGAATATTCTTCTATTCAATGTTTCCTACCCATCACCAGAGAATGGCAGAATACTAATAGTTTTGCTTTTTCTTCAACGTTTAAAAAATGTCTTTAAATATGACCCTAAACACGAAAAGAAATCTTGAAAATAATTGACGAACAGTAACAAAAAAACTCAGTGATTTCCATAATGAATGGAAATGAATTTGGTAAATATTTTTTTTTATTTTTTATTTTTTCTTAAAAGTGTACAGTAATGAAAACGTTTTTAGGAATCGAGATTTTACTTAAATGAAAACATAAGGAAATATTGTATTCAATATTTATATAGAGAAACTAAACATCATTTTGTCCCCCCCCCAAAAAAAAAATTGAAGGTTGTTTGTTTACTGCACTTGTTCATATGGTTTCCTTAAGAAAATCAACCCTTAATGTTTATTTATTGACGTACGTATTGTTCAAAATGGAAATTTATATAGAAAAATAATACATTATTATGATTAAAGATCTCTAACGCAAAATCTTTCACTTTCTATATTTATTCATATTGAACAGCTATTTTTTATTCCTACATAATTAAATTATGGATATCAATTCTAATTTGAGTTGAGACTTTTTTTTTTCTTTTTTTCTTTTTTTTCTTTTTTTAAGCTGTTGCTGAAAATGAAAAATAATAAACTTGCAACTACTGTTGTGCTGATTGTTCAGTCTTTGGTTGGGGGAGTCATATGGACCTTGGGCAAATCTCCAAACAAACAAATAGATGGTAAGGAAGAAGAAAGCTGTATCTCTTGTTACCACGTGTTAGTTAAGAAGTAGTAGTACAATAATGTGTCCTTATCCTTAAGCAAAAACTATCAACATTAAATGTGAAAAATTTTAGTCGTGATGGTGACCTCTTTATTTATCTTTTTAATTACGGGATGGCATCAATCAGATTGACTTAGAGATGTCTGTTAGTGTGTAACCTAGCCACGTGGTGGACTGACGGGCAAACCTGGTGAAATCTTAAATTATTATTGTTTGCCTCTCACCTTTTTAAATCCGCTACCATCATCACGACCACCACCACCCTTTTCTGTCGGCTAGCTTGTTGACCATTTGATAACGAGCCATAGTGTTATGATGCTCTTTCCTTCAGACCCTACGACGGTGATGCCGATCTTGGGCAAATAAGTTTTTGCTACTGCTGCTACAAGATGACAAGCCTTCTTCTTTCAAATGCCCCTGCTTGCTTGGAGTACCAATGATTCCTGTTGTTATTGGAAAATAAAGAATTCCTTTATTTCTACTTTCTGACAGTCATGATATATTGTGATTTGTGCTACAGGTTCAAGCTATGACATTTAACCTGTTTTAGCGAGGGGTTATTTGTGATTTTTCTTTCCCCTTTTTATGCCACTGGTAGTAGTAAAGTAGAGTATTTGTTGTAACGAGAGGAAGATACAGCTTATTTATCTGTTTTGTTATGGGGGAAACGGTAGTTTTTAATCATGATAAAAGATTTTTAAAGATAAATTGAAAGTCTTTGTAGTAGTTTATGGAAAACCATCTTCGATTTCAGTGCCATAGTCGTTTAACTATCATAATTCCGTAAAACTTCTCCCTACCCACCCTATCTCTCTCTCTCTTTTTCTACTCTCTTTCTTTATCATTGACCTTCTTTATTCTAGCAGTGGGCCTGATCTGTTTGTGATTTCACTTAAATAAATAAATAAAAACTCCAGAACCACAAAATAAATGAGATTTTTTTTAAAAGGCATAGCATTTTTTTTTTAATTATCTTCGCCAAAAAATGTATTTCTTCAATCAAAACAAGTTTTGTTTTTTTTTTTGTACATTTCCCTTTGATTCACTCGTCATTATAATTTATAATAATCTCTTTGATTTATTTATGAACAAGAATTTCCCCCGCGGATGTAAAAGAAACGAGTAAAAGTTTGTAAGAAAATGGTTTTGCAATATATCCATTCTCTCTCTATTCCCCAACGGCTGGACACGGTCCCTCTCTTATCTCAGCCGACATCCCCCACACACACACGTACACTTCCCCCACCCTCAAAGATGTCATCACCTGTTGCTTTCGCACGACATTCACGTTATCCTTCTCGTAATATGACAGCAAGTGGGGAGATGTAGAAAGAAAGAATAGAGTATATTTACAAACATGGAAGAAGGAAAAGCGTGTGGGTCTGTTATGGCGATATAAAGATAACTGCTGTTGTGGTGTTGCTAAACAGACAGCATCAGATAACATGGCTTGTTTTTGTGTTCGAATCTTGACAACAGCAGCACAGCTTTTCTTCTCGCCTAGTTAAGTAAATCATTTTGGTTTACGAATCACTAGTGATTGAGGATCAAAAACTAAGACAACAGCGAATTATTATGACAAGATAATTTTTAACTACGAGTATCGTCGATTTTAACGTCCGAAAATATTTCTGTATTCCAAATACTGAAATTAGTGAAATTAAATACCTTCCTTAAATGTCATTACCTACGTTTATATTCTTCTTCTTAATCTTATCCCACATATTTTCTAAATGAAAAATGAAATTGAAATATAATTCAAGTTTTGTAAACAAGGTTTAGAATTCTTAAAATAAAGAAAAAAAAAAAAAAGAACCTATCTTGTTTATAATACCAGCCGATCATAGCAAAATTAGTGTAGTTGCAAAAAAGATCAGAATTTTTAAATAATGTATAAAAAATTTGATTTAAAAAAAAAATAATCCTTTCCCCCACCTCAAAAAGATTAGCTGGGATTGAAATTCATTTTAAATTGATCAGATTAGAAATTTTATGCTTTACAAAAGAAGTTCTTATGTTTTGTTTTTAGTATCAATCAATGAATGCAGGTGTTAGAAATCTTCCCACCTGTAATTATCAATACTTTAAAATGGAACATGTTTCCCTCCCACTATCAGACAAATTTTACTTGCAATTTTTAACAATACTTACAAGCATTGAATGCAATTTGACAAATTAAGGCTTTTATGAAAAACGAAATTGTTTTTTTTTTTTTTTTTTATAAAGTTAATTTGTTTATACAACAAGTTTTAAAATTTATTACAAACTGGTTTTGCCTACAAAAATATATCTTTTCTGCTTACTGATTTTTGTTTATAAGTTCCCTTTTACTTAACAAATTGAGATACAGTGTAACCCGGATATAAGAGAGATTTTCTCTGGTCCCAAATTAGAGCCATACTTACCTAAACAAAATAAACCTAACCCGGATATAAGAGACTTCTTCTCTGGTCCCGACAACTCTCTTATATCCGGGTTACACTGTACTTTCAATGACTGACATGTTTCTCATGAGGTTATTGAAAATAGTTTATATTCTGTTGTCATCTTCAGACAAATTTATTAGCTGCACTTTTCTTTAAAACTGATATAACATTGCCTTTTTCCAGATAACTAAACTTTCCAATTTTAAAAAATAAGACTAATACGATTTTAAAAAAATGTACAAGATGATTTTTGATCATTTAAGCTTTCCACTAACAGCAAAGATTAAACAATAAGACTATTATATTTGACTATGCTGCTATCATCTTTTAGTTGTTGAGGAAGTGTGTCTTTTACTTTTTAGGAAAAAAAACCTGCCAAAGAATTGTTCCAAATTAAAACTGAACACTTTTATATCATTATTTTTACATTTTAAAATGTCTTGTTTACAGTAACCCATACAAGAAAAGCATTTGAAACATTTTGATGTGAAATGGCATAACAAATACTAAGGACAAGTTTTGACTCACAAATGTATTTCACTGACTTGTGGAAAAACTTTAAAGCTATTTTGTGGAACCTGGCTATTAGCAAAGGACAATAACATACTGTGTCAGTTTTGACTAACAACCTCTAATAATCACTATAACAATAGTCAATGAAGTGACTGAGAGTTTTGGTGTATTTCTTTAATAAATATTATGAGGATTTAATGGTTACCATTGTAGTGGCACAACAAATTTAGGTCGTGGTCAGATCAGCATGAAACAATTGTATTCTTAGCACCAACTTCTTTAGAACCTGGTCAGTGTTGACTTTTCCTATCAGTGTGTAAAGATGGTTGGAAATAGCTATTTCTTTTCTATTACAATTATGCAACTTTTAACCTAAAATTTATTTGAACAAGTTTTGATGTTCAGTCTGTATGCTTTACATCAAAAATTAAGGTGAAAGGGCATTGTCAGTGGTCAGAAATCAAGGTAAATTACATTTAAAAAAAAAAATATGACAATTTCAGTTTTGGACAAGATATAAAAAAAAAATGATCTCAAAAGAATGGTTTGCAACCATTTGCAGCTGAATGCTCTCCTTTTTCATTTTTCTAAAGCAAATAGAACACTAAAAATAACTGATAGAATTTTCTAACTTCTGGAAATGTTTTCTGTAAATAACTTGTCAAAATCTCTGTCAACTACTGAATTGCCAGATTATGACAATCTATTGATATAACAAAGCTGACTAGGATGACAGCTTCAGATTCTGCATTGCAAAAGCACCTATCTCAGCTCTCTTCAAAAATTGACCCTCCAGGACAGCCTCCCTCATTTTCAAGTGGATTCTCTCCAGCACTAAAAAATTTACCCCTCACAAAAAATACCAACAAAAGTCAAATAGCCAACCCTGATTTACACCTGAATGTATTGCAAACATGGCCCCACTATAACTACTACTACTACTACTCTCTATCAGAGGGAATGGTGTAGCAGAAACCTTGTCTCATTCAGAACTGCAAAAGAGTTCTGGAAAATGCAAAATAGCAGGTGGTCCAAGCCAAAGTATAAAACAAAAAATTGGATCCTGCTAGTTCTGGAAAATTGCAAATGCAATATACAATGAAAGCAGACCATTAGTGTGCGCCATTATAAATGGCCTTGAGGATATCTCATCTTCCTCAGATAAGACTAAGCTCTTTGCTATAAACTTTGCCTCTTACTCTAAGTTAGATGACAAAGACCGTTCCTTACCTGACCTTCTCACAAGGCAGAAGCTTTGTCATATCTCTATATCAGGAGATTTTTAAACTTATCAAAAGCGAAAAACGAAAACTACCAATCCCCTTAGTTGTAGAACATTGACCCAGAACTGTGACTAATTTTGGTAAATATGTTTCTCAATCTCTTGGAAGGTGTCTAGTGTGTGCCCTGTGTATAAGAATGCAGGTGAGGCCAATACAATATTGCCCATCAGCCTTTTAATATCATTAACAAACTTTTTGAAGCTATCATTGTTGAACACCTCAACAAAAAAAAAAAACTCTTGAGTGACAAAGTGTATAGTTTTTGCTATTCTAGGTCCACTGTTGATGTCTTAACAGTTATCACATATAGAGTGAAGCACTGTTGATGTCTTAACAGTTATCACATATAGAGTGAAGCACTGTTGATGTCTTAACAGTTATCACATATAGAGTGAAGCACTGTTGATGTCTTAACAGTTATCACATATAGAGTGAAGCACTGTTGATGTCTTAACAGTTATCACATATAGAGTGAAGCACTGTTGATGTCTTAACAGTTATCACATATAGAGTGAAGCACTGTTGATGTCTTAACAGTTATCACATATAGAGTGAAGCACTGTTGATGTCTTAACAGTTATCACATATAGAGTGAAGCACTGTTGATGTCTTAACAGTTATCACATATAGAGGAAGCACTGTTGATGTCTTAACAGTTATCACATATAGAGTGAAGCACTGTTGATGTCTTAACAGTTATCACATATAGAGTGAAGCACTGTTGATGTCTTAACAGTTATCACATATAGAGTGAAGCACTGTTGATGTCTTAACAGTTATCACATATAGAGTGAAGCACTTGATAATAAAAACATCTCTAGCGTGTTCACCCTAGATATCTTTGACAAGGTTTATCATAAGAGATTGTATTATGGTGAAACACACCTATAGTTAATAGACTCTCCCACCTAATATAAGTAGGAGTAGTAAGAGAAACGAGAGTCAGTCGATTTCGGACAACCGGTTGAACGGTTGAACTCTCTGCCTTCGGGCGGGGAGGACCCCAAACGAGGCTATGCCGAAGGGCGGAATCTGGTTCGGGGAGGTAAACCGGCCCTGAGCCCATTTATACGGGTTCAATGGGCATATTTTTGGGTAGAGCCCACAGGCTCAGAGAACCCACAATAAATAACCGACCTTGTGTCACATGATGCCCCAGTGGGGGGGTGACTGAATATCCAGTCGATGTCGGATGACAGTAGTCGACAGTTAGTCAAATTCGAAAGTAGTCAGCGACCACAACGAGATTACTTTGTGTAATACCTATTATATCAAGTTCCTAATGTTTTGTATGTCAAACTATTTAGGACCAATTTAGTACAAATACAAGCCTCCACTGCGAAATAACTCCACAACAGATTGCTACACAAACTCGCCAGCTATGGAATCTCTGAGAGAGCCCATTTTCTCATCAAGTCCTTTCTGTCAAGGTCATCATTAAGGGCCAGTCCTCTAAGGCACATGAGGTCACTGCAGACATCCCTTCCCCTAAGGCTCACTTTTTGGCCCTACCCTCTTTTAGTTTTGTATTAATGATCTGCCTAAGAACATTCTGAGATCCTTAGTAAATATATATGCAAATGATAACATGATGTATGGATGCACCTTCAAATATCTAGATACCCAGTGCCTGACAGCTGATTGCTTTCACCACAGCTTAACACATGTGGTATCATTTAATACTTCCAAAACAAAACTAGTAACATTTCATCACCACTGAGTAGACTCTATACCTGCACCAATCCAGATGAGTGGTCATAACCTCAAAGATGGTTCTTGCTTTGAACACTTAGTCAGTTTAAAGTTCAATTAGAACATGTATATTTGGTGCCATTGCAAAAGATCCTGGAAGAATGGTTTGTCCAGAAAATACCCAATTCTTTGTGCTATGCTTTATCTTTACAAGAGTCAGATCAGACTAAGAATGGAGTATTGCTGCCATATCTTGGCTGGTGCTGCATAATCCTCATTGTCCAGCCATGACAGAGTTCAAAAGCAATTGCACAGCCTTGTTGGTGATAAATTATTCTTCACCCAGCAACCCTTTTCCCACAGATGAAATGTTACTAGCCCCTCATGAATCTATCACTATTACTATGGCAGATGTTCAGATGAGTTAATTCCTCAGTTGTACCAGCTGAAACCTTCACAGCTAGGATGTGTCATGCCATGTTCACAGTGGCAAATAATCTCCATTCCCTTTGTGTTCCTTTGATAAGGAGTAAGTTCCATTCAGACAGCTTCTTCCCCAGAACTGTTACTTTGTGGAATGCTTCCCTGACAAATACAATCTTGGCCTCTTTAAGTCCAAGGTCAATCAATATCTATCCTATACATAATGTGTACTTTTTAATCCCTCCATTACAACAATCTCAATCTATAACCCTCTACTTTGAGTGGCCCTTAGGCCTTGTATTGTGTGAACTAACAATATAAAAAATCTGTCTTATTTCTGAAATGGTTAAAGTTATGTAATTCTGATAGTATATTTCCTGAATTGAATTAACTCTATTCTCATAAATGAACACCACTTGTACCATTTTAGCCATTATTTCATTATTTATTGCTGTTAGCACTGCCAAATCTATAGCCACAGTTCATGTAGGAGTTCATCCTGGATAAATCAAACTTAATCAACTTTTTAGCTCTAAAAATTTGAATTCTGAACCTTATTGGTTCTGCACACTTCTGTAGCCATTGGACTATTCCCCATGTTTATTTGTAAACAAGTTCTTAATTTAACTGAAGATACCTTTGGGATGAAGGCTTAGTGTTTATCATGTTATATCATCTAATGCTACTTAACCATGATAACAGCAAGTTTAGATAACCCCAAGTTTATGGTTTTATACCAAGAAGTAGCAAGGATGTTAGGTTAGACTTGTGCACTGAATGAAAAAAAAAAAAAAAAACAGCAAAAAATAAACTCTCTCTTTTGATTTTAAAAATAGAACTAAAAGTTTTGACCAATAAAATGGTTGAGAAATGAGTTGATTGTTTTTGTTGCTTCCAGCCAATCCTAAGAGAAAAACATTCTAAAGATTGTTCTTCATCATCAGTTTGGCGTTCATATTCTCCCAACTTTACATTTGGAGATAATTCAATACATGAAATAATGTTCTATTTTTCCCCCAAAGTTTTTTCAGAAGTAGCTTGCACCCACGATTTTTTTTTTTTTGTAAGATAGATGAACCAGGCAGAAATAAATTTAAGTTACACATGCTTTTCATAAGAATAAAGATTAATGTTTTTGTGTGTGTATCTCTCTCTCTCTCTCTCTCTATATATATATATATATATATATATATATATATATATATATATTTCTTCAATGTTCCTTCAAAAAGAGTTTTATAATTTTGAAAATATCTAGTGAAATTGTGAAGAACTTTCCCATCCTCTTCCTTGTAACTTCTATTAGTCACAATTTCTGCAACTCATTAGAATCATAAGGCACCACAAAGTGGTGTGTCTTGAGCAAGATAAAGATAGCCTGATGGAGCCCAAACCTCTCCAGGCTGATTTGAATTCTGAGTTTTCCTTCTTCTAGGCCTGTTGCCACCCAAGGCTATAGAACCTAATCTGTCTTGCTATTTAGCCATAGCTAGCAGGGTGGGGGGGCGGAGAAGAGATAGATTCACACCTTTCCCAAGGGTATTAGCACATAAGTGAATGTAATGAACTCAAATGGAATTCAAACTCGGCTTTCTGATTCCTCAATCTGAGCCCATATCCATTACTCCAGTGTGCCTCCATTCCTAT
Organism: Acanthosepion pharaonis; assembly: GCA_903632075.3. Taxonomy (NCBI): domain Eukaryota; kingdom Metazoa; phylum Mollusca; class Cephalopoda; order Sepiida; family Sepiidae; genus Acanthosepion; species Acanthosepion pharaonis. The sequence goes on from CAHIKZ030004831.1 coordinate 397,413, forward strand.
TTATTCTCTCACATAAACATTGCATTCTGAAGAGGTTTAACATTTGTCATAATTCTATTTCTTTCTTTCCCAGTTCATAGCTTGTTGCCATATTTTCTCTCATAATAAATTTGCCGGTGGGGGTGCGAAATAGGGCATCAAAGAGACCATTATCCTTGCCCAACCTTTGAATTTAAATGACAGGGAATCAGCAACCATAGCCAGGTTGGGTAATTCACTAGTCACTACTTTCATCCCAACACTTTTAACTATGGACCTCTTTAATGGCTATTGCTGAACGTAGTAAGGTGGTGACTGATGAAGAAACTCTTTCCCCTAAAAATCTCTAATGTTTGGTTAACTTTTGGAAAGTAGGCCATGCTGAGATATTTCTCTTATACAAAAATACTGATTTATTGGATTTGAATTGGACTAGATGCTCAGTTTAGTTATTTATTTTTCATTTTCAATAACGTCTTTGTCATGATGACTAAAGTTTGGTATCTTTGGTTAGAGAAGAATGTTTTTTTTTCTTTTTCATTTCTGATTTAGTTATTTATTTTTCCTGTGTGAGACAGAAAGTTGCTTTGCAAATGCAAACTAAAGGAAAAACATTTTAACTCTGAGTAAAAATGAGTTTGTAATTGTATATAGAATAATGCCCTCATCATATAAGAAAGAGAAAGGTTGCGATTGTTGACGCAATAAAACTTGCATAAATAAATTAAAGACTTGGCATTTAAATGGATTTTTATGTTGTTAAAAATGTTAATACGACGAAAACAGGGGCAAGTAACTCTGATTTGTTATGGTGGATCATACACATTTCTCGGATGTTATAGTGGTCGCTTTTTTAAACAATTTTTAAACAGTATGTCATACTGTGTAGTGTACTATGAAAGTATGTATGTGCATTACATTTCAGTAATGTGATAATTTTGCTGTCTGGATAGATTTTTATTTTGTTTTCATAATAGAAAAAATAAAATTATTTTATTGGCTTCCACTTAAAAACTCAAATTTGACACTTGAGAAAATTTAAATGATATTTTTTTTATTTTATTTATTTATTTATTTTTGACTTAATATGGTTGGTCCTATAACTTAGAGATTTTTGGAAGTGTCACGTTATTTGGGATTTTTGTTTATGCTCTACTTCATGGGTTATTTGTCAGTATTCATCTCTTGCGTGTCAGTTTGATTGGTAACAGGTACACAAACACAACCAAACTAAAAATTAGACTATCAGTAAGATTACATTATGATTACAATCATTATTTGTTAGTGGTATGTCAGTTTCAAGAAGCTTAAATTCAGGGAGTGCTTGATTCATGCCTCTTTGCATGAAGTAAAAACAAGTAACTTCAACAAGAATTGGAACTGTTTGCCAACTCTGTTTTCCCTAAAAATTACTATTTTTCATGTGCAATGAAATAAAATTAAAATCAACTTTCATTATCTCAAAATTTTTTAGAGGAATTTATTTATTTACGCTCTGCTCTTCTGATTAGCATTCTCATCTTTGTTGCTAAGTTGCATTTCGACTTTTAACTTTGTAGTCGGTAGGTAACCTTCCTGTCTTTTTCAATTGAACCTTTTTTTATTAAATCCATAGAGATACACTTACACTGTGTAGTGACTACAGTGTTCTCACTTCGCTTTCCATGTTTATGATGTCAACTAAATAATCTCCAGTCTTGTTTACCTTTAAGTGTCATTTGTCCTTTTCTTCCACTGAATCAGAGTATGTTGCTTTGGCACTACTAAACTCAGAAATTGACTTACGGCTGCCATGGATGCACACTTTTAGTTTTAAATGCCCTAGTTTTTTCAGAAATAATTTAATTCATTTGTGAATAAGACCTGAAAATTTAATTAAAATCTGACAATTATTTGATTTTTGTAAGAATTTCCAAAACAATGTGTTTTTAACGCCAAAAAAAATTCCTATTTCGTCCATCCCGTTGTTGACGCAAGGAAAAAAAAGATTTTAAGCAAAATTTCTTACATGTTAGAGAAAGGAAAATTTAATAAACAAAAAAATATTTTGGTTTTTCCCCTTATAAAAATTTTGACGATAAAACTTTCTTTTATCAAGTTTGGGGCTTTTGGGGCCTTTTTTCATCATGCTATGCTCTTTAGAAAATTTTTGGAATTACCTACTTAATTTTAGTGACTGACCAGAAAAAGCAACCTGTACCTGTGAATAAATTTATGATAGAAGAAAAGAAATTGATATGTTGTCTAATAATGAAATAAATTCAAGATAATATTACTACTAGATACTAGTAGGGAATGATTGTAAACAAATCAAAACTGACTGTATCGGTTATTTTGGGGGAAATAAGGAAAAAGGCTGTACGGTTTGATTTTTGGTCTTCTGCCGCCATTATTTCAAGCTGTAAAAAGCAGCTGTGTTTGTAAACATGCTTTCCATAGAAAAACAAAAACAAAGGTGAGATCAAGTCTTGTTGATATCTTTATTTCTGATCCGTACAAACAGCTGTAGAATAACAGGTGTTGGGATTAAAAAAAAAAAAAAAGTAATTGAAATTAAGATGAAAGAAATCTTGAACAAAAAGCAATCGCCAGCATGTTTTGTAAAATAATTATACAACTGAAAAAGTAAAAACCAAGTACTTCTTTTTAACAAAGAACAAGCAGTGACAAGTTTGTTTTATAATTTAATTAATAATTCATTAATTAATCCAATCAGTTTCTGTATATAAAAACATTCCTACTTTCATTTTATTTGCTCATAATCTCTGCCTTTTTTTTATTTTTTTATTTCCACTCCCATTTCTCTGGTGCCAAAATAAAAGTAGCAATTCCCCTCCTTTATCCCCACTCTATTCTCCCTGTACTTTGGTTTTGTATTTCCTCTTGCATAAAAAAAGAAACACTTGTAACGTGCACTAATTGGCACCATACATATTGTCTTGTAGACGCGGTAAATTATAAAGACGTAATTAATTGATAGAACTTTCTCTAACACTTTTTTCTTTATCAAGTTTGTTATCTCGACTCAGATGTCAACAAAACAAAAAATGTCTAGATGACTGGGAATATACAAAAAAATCTTATTACTTTTAAATTCACACTTCGCAGTAACTGCCATTTTAAAAGTTAGATGACATTTTATTTTAAGATGGAAACAAATAGAAAAAGTAAAACGATGGTACGATGGTTTGGGAGGATAGTAAAAAAACGTGTCTGAGGATGAGAAAGGCTAAAATTATCCTGTAAAAATAAACTTCTTAAAGTTCGTTTTTTTTTTTTTACTTTGGCTGAGGTTTTTTTGTTTTTTTTTAAATAATCAAGTTAAAGTTTGATGCTATTTCCAATACCTGCTATAGAGGTACTTAAACTCAATGAATGTTTTTTAAACTTACTTCATTTATAGCTGACCCCACCTCTACAAAAGTACAATTGAGTTTTCTAATTATTGTACTTTCACTTAAACTGATTATTCCTATAATTTACACATCATAATAAAATGTGTTAATTAATTTTTAAAAATAACGTCGAGAATTTCCATTAGTCTCATTTGCAACTGTACTTGTGAGTCTCGATTTCGCTCTTGGAGAAGTTTTGCTTTTTTCTTTTCCTTTTTTATCGATTTAAAAAAAAAAAAAAGAAAAAAAAAGTTAATTTGAGTGCCTTGGCAAGAATTAGTAATTTTAATGTTTTTTTTTTTTTTTTTTTTTTTTTTTTTTTTTTTTAACAATACTGAGGAATGAGGAGTGAGTTTGATCCTTTCTGGGTACCTCATATACGTATGGCCTTAAAAAAAAAAAAAAACTAAATAAATATCAATCATGATCACAAGGTCGATTCTGAGATTCATTCTTCAGTATTGAAATTGTCTTCATGATTTGTATATAGGTAAAAAAAAAAAATATTTTTTTCACATGGAAAATAGAATCCGTTTTAAAATTATTGAATTAATTTTAAACCCTTCACCCCCGTTTATAACAAAATTTTTATCAAAGATCCAATATTTTTACACCCTAAAAAAAACTGGTAAATTTTGGTTTTGTTTCCCGAGCACTAATATCACTTAAAATTTTTCCAAAATCGCCATAATTCCGTGCAAATGTACATGCTGAACTCGAATTAACAATTAAATTATGAAGAAACCCAAAATTTTGGCGTTATCGACTAGAAAAAATTGAACTTCTTGTTGGTCATTCGTCCCCTATTACTGCCATCATGATTATTCATTCACTGCGTAGTACCTACGCAAGCGTAAGCAGAAAAATTGGCCTATTTATTTCTTTTACAGATTTTCCTTGCAGAAAATCGCTACGCACTAGCGTAAAGAAATGTAATTTTTTTTTTGCTATTCAAAACGGGAAAAAGGTTCTGTTGTATTATTTAATTTGTTTTTGTGATAAATAAAACTACACTTACCAAAAAAAAATTACATTTCTTTGCATAGTGATTTTCTGCAAAGAAAGTCTGTAAAAGAAGTAAATAGGCCAAATTTTCTGAATTAGTAATCATGATGGCAGTAATGGGGGACGAATGACCAACAAGAATTCCGATATTTTCTAGTCGATAACCCCAAAATGGTAAGGTTTCTTCATAATTTAATTGTTAATTCGAGTTCAGCTTGTACATTTGCACGGAATTATGATGATTTTTGAAAAATTTTAAGGGATATTAGCGCTCGAGGAAACAAAACCAAAATTTACCAAAAAACTTGTAGGCTAAAAAAGAATGGCCTCAAAAAATTGTAATACAGATGCTGTTTATATTTTTATTTGACTAAAAATGTTTAAAAAAGTAAAAAAAATTATTACGCCAATTGTAGTGTCGAAAACTAAAATATATCACGCACTGTTAGTCCATAATTCAATAATCACATATTGGTCACATCAGTTTTTCTTTAATTTTTTAATTTTTTTTTTTAGAGAACATCTCAAAAATATATAAAGCTTTTTTCTTTTTACTTTTGTTTACTGTCTGTTTTACTTTTGTAGGTCAGCCGTGAAAATTCACTGTTGCTTCACAATCACGTGTGGATTAATTACAAATTGTATATTTATTAATTAGGCATGAATGATTTTTCTTAATTTTTACTAGTTTTTAGTTAGTCACATGGATTTTTAAAAGTAGTATTAGTCTGTGTTTACTGTTTTTAATACTTGCTAAAAATGACTGAATTTGTTTGCAAGAGGTCACCTAGGTTAGATAAACAAATTTCAAGACTGGATTTATGGGATGAAGAATTATCAATATCATTATTTATATTCGAACTAATATTCTCATTTTGTTATAATGTTTCGGTTGTTGAGCTCTCCACTCTTCAATAGGCACCTGAAGAAGGCCAGAGGGCAAAATGACTGAAACGTGATAACTAAGAAAATTGAGGACATTAAATGTATTTACATTTAATGTCTTAAATTTTCTGTTTTAAAATTTATTTAAATTTCAAAACTCTGTGTGTGTGTGTTGCATTTTCATTTGGCATTCTGCCACTGACAGAAAATCAAAGTCTGGGGATAAGGTATTGTTGGGGCTCTCTGGATTAGTGGTTGTTAATAATCTTTCTGTATTGAAATCCTGCCTAACCTCAGGGTCTTCATTTAATAAAGGTTTTGTTGGCAGCACAGGTGATATTTTCACAGTAGTATGTTTATGAAATTACACAAGTAACTGGACTTTATGAGTACAAGATAGTGTAAAAAAACTTTAGTATTTGCTAGTTTTTTGGGGGTTCTTTTTTCTTCAGTGTTGTTAGTAAGGCTTTACCAAAGCAACATCTAGTGTGGAATCTGACATTTCCTTGGTTCTTCATACTGTAAACATTTAAATCTTTGATGTTGTTGCTTTTTTTTTTCTTTAATTACTAATCTCAGTCAAGGTAGATGGTTACTAAATGAGGTTGTTGTAAGGGTATAATGGAAGGGAGGGAGCAACAGGTGCCTACTATGAGGATATGTAGGATAGATAACAGCTGACCCAAAACTTGAAATGGTTGAGATTGTAGTGATCAGTGAAGCATCCTCTCCGGTGTCTGTTCTTTAATACAACTGTTTTGGGGAAAGAATCTGCCTGAGTGGAACTTATTCCTTACCATTGGACCATAACGGTAACGAGGATGAGTTGACATGGTGTACACAGCCTGGCGGGTCCTACCTGTGAAGGCCTGAACCAGTAATACCAAGAAATATATACTTCACCTGAACATCTGCCTAAAAATAGTGATAGTAGTGAGAGGTTAACTACCTTTTATTTGTGGGGAAAGGGGTTGTGGGATGGAAAAACAATTCATTACCCACAAGGCTGCATAAATGCTTTTGAGCTTTGTCAAGCCTGAGAAGTGGGGATTGGGCAGCTCCAGTACAGATGTGGCAGCCATACTACATTTTTGGATCTGATCTAGTTATTACTATTAATTGATCAACTAAAATTAGTTTTATTAAATAACCCAATGTTTGGTTCTTGCATTTCCTGCCTGATATAAAGGATTGATATGGTGAGAGATGCTGAGGATTAAGTTATCTTAAGATTACAGGTGAGACAATAGCAAAAGGCAACTCCTTGTCAGTATATAAAATCATTGCTAAGAAAATTTAGATATAACATCTTGATGAATGAAAACTATGTTCTGATTTCAAAGACTGTGCTAAAATATGATTTCTCTCTTTCACGGTCAAAAAAAGAAAGCAGCATTTTGAACACAAGTCTTAATGACCAGTTTGATGTAATCTTTAGTCAGTAAGGTTAATTATATATATTTCTAAAGAATTAATGGATTTATTTTTAATCTGACATTTTTATTACTTCAGGCATTATTAGTGGAAATCGTATTTATTTTAAACAGTGTGTTTACATCTACCGGTCTATGCATTTGAGAAAACTTAATAGAAATAAAAAGAATGTACTAAGGGGAATATTCTCCTTATTAAGTTTTCTTGAGTGCACAATTCTTGAGAGTACAGACCAGTAGACATAATACACACTGTTTTAAAATAAAAACAAGGCATCTACTAAAATACAGGTATCCACTAAAAATAGTTTGAATTGATGTATTTATATATATTTCACTTTCATATTTTGTATTGGTATGAGACTTTGAGTATTCTTATTGTAGTAGTCAAATTATAATTCCTAACAATGCCACAAACTTTAATTCTTTAACTTTAGATTAATGGAATGACATCTAAACTTTCCAGTTATTAATTCAATAAAAAATTGTAGACCATCATTAAAGTGTACACACACACACACACACACACACACACACACACACACATATCTATATATATATATATATATATATATATATAATTAGAAATCAAATAAGATCTTTGGGAGCAAAAAAACTGTGGCAAATGTTAAAATAGAAACACTATAACAGTCAATGAATGAAAGATTGATAAAGGTTGTAGAATGTCAACATGTATTAGATATATATAATTTATTCAGGTATATGGGATATTGTCTAAAGTAAATGTTTTTATGATTAATATCTTTTAAATTTGTTTGCTTAATAAAACTTGATACTCCCAAAACGAATCCTTACTAATAATTTTTATAAGGTTAAAGTTGAAATTCACATGATATATTCCTCATATAAGCATATTCTGAAAAATTTAACACTAAAATAAAATTTTATTAACTAACTGGTTAATATAAATTAAATTATGAAAACATTGACATCTGTAACCTCTGCCATTGTGCATTATCCCCCTTGGTAACCCCCTACTCCTCTACCTAGCATCATTTCTTGGCAACATGTTTGTGTCGCACGCAAAACAATACCTAAGTTATAGGTATCTTCTTGGTCACAAGTCATTTGTATTGAAATTTTAACCACTTAGTAAATTGAAACAAAGGAAAAGTTTTGTTTTTGTTCAGGAAATGAAATCCCAGAATTTCTTCAAATTTTAAAACTCATCCTTGAAAAATAAATTTCTATTCATAAATCCTAATAATTTTTTTTTTTATTTTATACTTAAAACTCAATAGTTTTTCCTCTTATTTTTCACCCTCCCATCAAATGCACATTTCATTTAACTCTATAATCAATAATGATTTTATTGTAAAAACATATTTACATATTTTGGTTTATAATTTTGATTTTAAAGGATTTTAATTATTGTATATTTTTTAAATGATCTGCATTTAAAAAATATACAATAATTAAAATCCTTTAAAAACAAAATTATATTTAGGTTCATTTCATCTGTGCCTGAAGAAGGATGTGGCCCATCAAGTTACCTTGCGCTAGACACACCACTGCTACTATGGCTGCAGGACATGGGGTGCCCCAATGATGTTAATGGGTTATGAGGTTTGTGACTTGGTTTAAGGTTACAAATATAAAGGCACTTAGCCTTGTGTCAAGCTGTCAAATTCACTATCTTGTTAAGAGTGCATGCTATACTTCTATCCTTGAAAATAAGCATTTAATATCCTGCCCCTTTTACTATAGGCATTAGGACATTCCTCTGACTTCCATCACTTTTAGTGAAATGGAGAAATGCTGCCTGGGAGATGAACCACATTTTTAAGATTTTATTTCATGATTTCACTGAAATAGCACTTTTCTAATTTTTCTTTATATATATATATATATATATATATATATATATTTTGAGTAAAAACAGACCACTTTAAGGTTCCATGTAATAAGTTATTTCACCACAACCCCTTTAACAGGGCTCTGGATCATCAGACTTTACTTCCAAAGGTTGAAATGAAAATGAAAAATTCACACGTTTTTGACGCATTTTACATATGCTTGATGCGGTCCGTCAAAAACGTGAATTTCTTTTTCATTTTCATTTCAACCTTTGGAAGTAAAGTCTGATGATCCAGAGCCCTGTTAAAGGGGTTGTGGGTGAAATAACTTATTACATGGAACCTTAAAGTGGTCTGTTTTGATTCAAACATATCGGCTCTGAATTTTACATTGAGCTCTCCGGATATCATCCTCCTTGGGTCTACCCATGCGGATTACCTAGTTTTGCATAAACTATATATATATATATATATATAAAATATGTGGTGCAGTTCAATTTATATTACAATGAATCATTCATACAAAAAGTAAATAAGTAAAGTTAATGATATAAAATGGCAAAATCCCTTCACTAACAAAATTTTAAAGGTGCATTAACTGTACATTCACAAGCAACTGCATGCTCCAAAAGTTTGTATCCATTATCAATAACACATTTCACAAAAACATATTTCAATTTGCATTATATTTTTTCATCTCAGATGCTATCTGAATTTTACCAAAAACAAAATAATTTCCATGCCTGACTATGACTGAATGTATAGTCAAATGTACTTGCATATTTAAGAAAGGCCTTATACAGCTTATAATTTTAAAAAACAAGCATCATAACTTTCGAGTGATCAGTAGGTTCATGCACCTTTAAAATTTTGTTTTCGCCATTATATATCATTAATTTACTTTTTGTATGAATGATTCATTGTAATTATATATATATATATATATATATAAATTTTTCTTTGCTTGTTGATGGTAATTCTGTTTTCTCTCATCAGATTAATGGAGGGTTGAGGGAAAAGTATTTGATTGTTTCTCTGTGAAAAGACTTTTTTTCTTTGTTAAAGGAAAAGCAATTTCTCAAGTGACTTTTGAATTGTTCAGTAACAATCCCGGTATAAGTCATATTCAATATAATCTAAGCTTACTTAGTTAATCAGATTATAGCTATTGATAAGTAATTGCCACTTGTTTTGAAAATCCTGACCAATTAAATGAGCTAAATATTCCCAGAGATTTAATTAACTCTATTCATGATAATTATTTCTTAATAAAAATGAGTGTTAGTAATTTTAATTTTGGAAAAATTGTTGAGGTTTGAATAACTTTTTCTATTTGGATTTTGTCTCTGATCTCATAAGAGAATTACCTTTTTAATTAAAGTGTAAATTAATTACCATTAAGCTCTTGTGTTACTCTTGAAGATATAATTCAGCCTATCAAGTTATAGCACTTGTCCAAAGTGCTATAACTTGATATTCCAAATGGCTTTGAATGGCTTTAATAACTTTGAAGACCTGAGAATGTTCCTAAAAAAAAAAAAATTTATTTGTACTCAATTTAACCAAAGCTTATTGCCAATGACTGGGAATTGAGAGAGGTGTTGAAATCTAGAAGTAGATACTTTTTTTTATGGACAATCACAAGAATTTTGCCCCATCCCCTACAATATTTACTTGTCCAAGTACATTCAGAATAGCAAATTTATGCACCTGTTCAGAATGCATGAAGAAAAGTTGAATCAAATTTTTTTTTATTATTTCTGTCTCCTACCCACATGTTAAAAAAAAATGGAAGCATTGATAATAAAAAAGAAAAGGCCAACTCTCAATAACATCAACTATAAATGTGATCACAACATGCTGACCATGTTCAGAAAACAGAAAAAATATTTCCATAACTCTCTCTCTTTCTCTCTCTCACTATATATATATATATATATATATATATATATATATACATATTCAGTTAGAATTAAAAATAACATACTTGATAATAGCTAACAGAATAGTTGAAGTGCTCAAATGTGCAGAACTGTTGGACAATTTTTACACACTTTATATCCAGAAAAGGAAAAAAAAGGTATGCTGCCCAAATATACACACATACAATATGTATAAAGGGTGTATCAAAAATACTTTTACAAACATTGGGAACAGATTCTTGACATCAAAGCAAGGTAAAATGTCCATATAAACATATGTCCAAAAGGCCATTGTTGCACTTCAACATAGCAACTCATAACAAATGTTCAAGATGTCCTCTGCTTGTTTCTGCATATACATGCTCTTGTCAGATCATTGAAATACTCCCACACAGTGTCGAATGGTTTCACAGGCCCCATGATACATTGATGATGTTTCTTTGAATTATTAATATCTGCTGCATAAACCAATTTTTTTAGGTGGCCCCACAGATAAAAATCCAATGGATTGAGGTTAGGGGTGCACACAAGTCATGGAACCAGTCCTCCCCTACCAATCCAACTTTTATGGTAGATGTCAGACAGTGCATCACAAACAATTTGACTAAAATGTACTGAAGGGCAATCATGCATGAACCACATATGTCTTCGTATTAGCAGGGGTACATCCTCGAGCAGGTCTGAAAGTGTGTTCGAAATAAAGCCTGTAAACAAGACTGAAGAGACAAACAGATCAGCAGTTTGTGCAATAAACCATTGGCAAAAGTTCTCCTGTGGTGAGTGATCAGACCCTGCACACGTTGCAGATGAGAGGGATACCCTCCATGTCATACTATGAGATGTACAACATGCTAGGGCCACTTGATGGATTATTTCTGACAGCCTGTGGAATGTGTTCTTTGTGGTCAGGCATACAAACTGATCTCAGTATTCCTTGATGTAAAAATCATATCTGCCTGCTCATGATATGAATATCCTGCCATTGATAAATGGAACACTTCTCTGTTAACACACTACTGCACATGTTAAATGTTGAAGTCAGACTAGCCACAAATGTACACGAATGACAAATGTAACCTAGTCTATATGACAACGCAGCAGCATCTACAGTAAACTTTTTTTAACCTTAATAACTCAAAACGAAGGATTTACAATCATGTTTATATGGACTTTTTTCCTTGTTTTAGTGTAAGGAACCACCCCCAAAGGTTGTAAAAGTATTTTTGATGCACCCTATATATATATATATATATAATATGTGTGTGTATATATAATCACATGCACACACATTAACTTTAGGAAGAAACAGTATTAGATGGTTTGCATAGCGAATATGTTTATATTGTTCTATGACAATGTATAGCTTTCTCACTCTCTCTTATAAGACAAGGGGGTGCTGAAAAAAACTGTAACAACAAAAAATGGGATTCAAAAAAAAATTCTGATGTATGATCATTTAATCAGATTTTAGGAAGTGGGTTGGGCCCAAAAATTTTATACATACTTTGCAATAACTTTCAAATTTTTCTTTTAATTTTTTACAAAAATCTTAATTTAGGCTACTATATTTTACAAATTGATAGAAATGAAAGTGTGCATTTTTTTTTCTTTTTTGTATCTTTAATGCTTTTTGCTGAAAACTACATGAATAAAAGTGTTGGTTGATCGATCTAAAAAGTGACTTGATCCAAAAAGATGGGAGTTCAATCCCAGACTTCAGCAGAGAGAACAAAAACATGGCGAGTTATCAAGGTGAATTAACTAAAACTGAGATATCTAAAAGCATGGTACATGGAATTAGAACAATCTACTCCCATGAACTAAATAAAGCATTCCATTTGGAATTCCAACAAATATTACCTGAAGAAGGCCGAAGCATACAACTGCCAAAATGTTGTGAATGTGACGGTAAAGATGAGAACAGTCCAAACAATGTAAATAGTGTAAATTTTTTTGTTTTCTCAAATTATTTGTTAAAACTCTAGGCAGACCACATTTTAATTTTTTTTACTTATTGAAGCTTTTTATGGTGAGACAACAAACAATTCTTCTAAATTTTGACAATTCTAACTTCATTAGGGGTGCTGAAAAGTTCTTTGTACAACAAAGGGATTCAAAACAATTCTGATGTTTGGTTAGGTTTTGGGAAGAGTGTTAGGTTGAGAACTTTTCAATATGTCTTCATAATTTCCCATCTACCAGAAATACCATGTAATTTTTATGAAATGTGAGTTTTTTGTTAGTTTTTGAATGAGAATTCCAGATATGGACAAAAAAAACTTGTCTATTGTTTGAGAATAAAAATTCAAGAAGAACCTGCTTTACACTACATTACACATAATTAACCACTTCATGTTTTATTGATATATAGAATATTTATTGGAATGTTTATTTATTAAATAATGACAGCTCATATCTGGGCTCATAGAATAAAAGCAGTTGTAAGTAGCAACCATTTGAATGGAATTTCCTGAATTTCAAAGTGTTTTAATTCAAGTCACATTACAAGTTTGAAACCTTTAAAATGAGTTAAAGCTGATTTGATGGATAAAGAGAAATGCTTAATAACTTAAGAGTTTTCAAACATTTAAAGAACTAGTATTTTTTGCAACATGCTGACGCATGTTAAAATCCTCACAGTATTTAGTATTGTTGAAATTATCGCTAACATTTTTTGTTGAGATTTACAAACTCTACGTCTTGTTCAATTTCACAAACTAATTGTGTGTGTGTGTAATGAATGCCCATCTGCAATTTTCGACAGATTTGCACCAAAGTTTACATGCACATGCTCCAAGTTAGCGGGAAGGCCAAGACTGACTTTGCATTTCCCAACTCCTATCGATAATGGAAATAATCGATTTTTTTTTCATGTTTCTATGGCAGTTTTCATGTAGTTTGCGGCCATTTTGTAGTGGCCAGAGCCTATAGCTGGCTGCCACGAATAGGCAGTAAAATTCTATTGGCCAGCATGAGAGCCAACAGCTGACTGACACGAATGTTAACTAGCATGCTAGCATGCAAAAAAAATCGATAGCTGCATTCATCACAAGTGGGAAAAATTTAAATCTGCATGGCACTTTATTCCAATTGGCTCATTCGCTTGCTTAAACTCAACGTTGATTCTGTTTCTGCAGAACTGGGTTGGATGTGAAAAAGTATTTGTTGTAAACATTCTTTTTTCATTCGGTTTTTCCAGTTATGAGTCCTTTTTTAAAGCTGATTGTTTTGTGTTCATTTTGTTTAGTTCTTTTTTCATAACAGATTTAATATTTAGTATAGAGCTTAGAAAATATTCGCAGTGTGAGATAGGCAGGAAGTAAGGCATGTAGCAACATCAGCATGGCAAAGGGCACTCCTTTAAAGGCAAGGAAGGGCAAAAATATTTTAAGTCAAGTGATAGCGATTGCTGTATGATTTTTGAATCAAGCACAGGCAATGCCGGGCCATGCTGCTAGTTAAATAATAAAACTTTTAATTTTTAAAAAAAATTAATTAACATTTATTGTACAAAGCTACACTCCCTAGTAAAACCAACTGTTCTTTGTACTTCCTTACTTGTTTTCATTTCTCCCCAAAATTTGGTTTCAATCAGTCACTGTATGGTTATTTTAGAGGGTGTGATGGACAGACTAATGTAAATCACAGAATTTTATATATAGATGCTGGAAATTGGATAATGATTAACAGGATCCACCAAACTAAAATATTTCATTAAACATCGTTGAGAAATTTATCTTAACAATCTTTGACTGATATCAAAGAAAGTTGTCAAAAATATTTTTTTGTCAAATTCAACAAAATGAACATCAGGATACATGAAGACTGACTTTTATTGAATTATTCCCTTCACCAAAGAATGCAATACCATCGTTGATGGTCAAGAGAGATGGGAGAAAGGCTGGATTGCTTTTAGCTGAAATCGCTGTCAAAGGCTGATACATTAGCAAGGCAGGTCTGATGTCCTGAGATGGGATTACAGGTGGTGAAATGATGTATCCTTAGAAAGTTCCAGATAATGTTAACATGATAACACAGGCATACATTGTTTCTCCTCTTCCCAATTATGGACACACATGGAGCCATGGTTCAAGAAGCTAAATGCTTTCAGAAAGATTTTTATACATAATAATATTTAGTCACATTCAGCAAAGAAGACTAATTAACTGAATAAACTCTTAATCTGATTGAAAACTTGTGTGGATAATTCTGAAGAGAAAGGTCTATTATGGCAGACAGTAATTTACCAACATTGGTGAATTTTGAAATGCTCTTCTGGATTCTGTGGAGCCCATTTCACATGAAAGAATACAATAACACAAAAGCAATGGCTGAATGACTTCTCAATAATATTCATATTATCTATGACATAGTTTCTTGTAATTTGTACATTAAAAAAAGAAAAAAGGCTAGCCACTCATACCCGAGGATGCCCATCTACATAAGCAGCTAGTCAACGCCTGTTAGGCCCATTTGTGTTTGTTCAACACCCACAGAGCCCATCTGTGATTTATACTGCAACTATGCTGAGTGGGCCTTAATTACCGTTTCTGAGAGAGAGCACATTATCTAGCATGATCAACAGTCTGAACAAGGCTAGCAGCTCTCAAACTCTTTGTCATGATGACTTCCCAAAGAGTTTCTTACTTAGTTTCACTCACAAGGCTTAGGTCAACCTGTGATATGATTTTCAGGCACTTTCCAAAGGTGTTGCATGTTGGGATCATCCTCCTCCAGACCGATATCATCAAGAAGTCACCTTCTTTACAAATCGACAATGGTGAGATTCGAACTATGGTCTCTTGGTCAGAAAGCAAATGTTCTCACCACTTGACCACATGCTCATAATTTATTAATCTAGTTCTTTTTGAAAGACACTTTTTCCTCTTTCAATATTATCTATATGACTTGAACATCCGATCTTTTTATAGATCGGACTTTGGTAAGAAAGCTAAGCCAATATCCCTAATGAATATCTGAAGTTAACCTGAAGACAAAAGAATATTCTGATTCTTCTTCAAGAAAATTATTTTTTGCCCTCCTGTTATACTGGAACACACCTATTCTATTGTTAATAGACTCTCCCACCTATAATAAGTAGGAGTAGTAGCAGTCGCTAAGTCACGCAGTGAGTTGGTCAGTGAGTCAATGTCGGACGACCGTTAGTCGGATATTAAAGTTTCAGCCACCACAACTAGATTGCTGCGTCATTACCTATTATATCAAGTTCCTAACGTTTTGTACATCGAACCTATTTTAGGACCGACTTAGTGAAATACAAGCCTCCACTGTGAAACTACTCCATAACAACTTGGCAACCAGGATTCGAACTCATACGAAGAGAAAAAAAAAAATTTGTTCGCCATATGCAACACTTGGCGATGAACGTATTCAAACTCGTATGGAGGAAAAAAAAAAGTTTGCCATATACAACACCTCCCCACCTCCAAAACTTGTTTACAAAAACTTTTCTATTTCAATAAAGACAATTTATGACAATGTTTGAAAATCTCATGTCATTTTAAAGACCTCAAGTTTGTTTCTGCTCTTATCTGAATTCAGCAGACTTTTTTTTGCATTTTTTTTGGTCTTGTGAGACTCCATTTTTTGGTTTCTCTATTAAACCACCAGATTTTAAAATCATCCAAGATGTAGAATTCAAATTTAGACTCTAAGTTTTCAACCCAAACAAATTAGTCTCTTCATTGGTAGGCTACAGAATTTTGTTGAAATTTTAAATCTTTCAAAAGGGACTAACCTATTCTTTTGCAGTTATTAGCCATAAACATCCTGACATCAGAAAATTGATCAATTTGTTGCTCAAAAATCTACATATCAGAAAATTGCAAAGTTACATATAGATTATTTCATAAACTTCTGCTTGAGTAACTGTTTTAACTTTTACAAAAAATTTTTAAGAAATTGGGTTAAAATTTGAATATTTATTTGGTAACTTTTTCCTAAATGTTATTAGAGTTGACTTGCAGTTAATGGTTACAGTCTGTGTAAAATCACTAATTTTCAAAGTATCAGACTGGTTGCATTGGGGGTTGGGGGTGTCAGTCTGAAGTATTTCCTTTTCCTTGAGTGTAGTAAAGCCACTAGATAATTAGGATGAAGTTGCGGGTCACTTAAAAATTTGTAAATAGATTTCATTGCTATAACCATACAACTATATCTTAATATGATGGTTTTCCTTGTATATGCCATATGAATATCAGAGACTTCATGAGAGAAAAGATTCAATGTTAAGGTACACTCTTAGTATATTTTGTTGTGGAAACAAGCTTTAAAATGGAGCGCCCAATGATGTCCTCATTAGCCTAAGGAATGATTTAGCAGATACACTTGCCAATCTTCATTCTGCTGAAGTTCCCACCACAAAACTAAAAATATTTTAGTTCCATTGTCCTCCCCACACCCCTTTTTTATCAGATTATTAAGAAAAAGTAGGAAGTTATAATTGAATACCACTGACCACTTTTCTCCTTGTTACTGAACTTTTTACTGAACTGGATGGGTTGTGAGAGATTAAATTGGTTGATTTTGTTTTTTTACAAGTTATCAACCTTTTGCAGGTTATTTAAAGCCAGAAAATATTTTTAATGATTTGTTTGCTTTAATGGCATATCAATTCCTTATGGATCATTTAATGCCAAAATTTAATTGAAATATTTTGAACAATTTTATGGCTTCAACTACAGATAAAATATATTGCTGGTCATTTTGATTTAAATATGTATTGTTCGTATTTTTTCATATAAATATGTATTTCTGATATTTTTACTATAAATATGTATTTTTATACTTTCATAGTGTTTTGTTTGGGATCCTAACAGGTGCTACCACCCCTTGTCAGAGTGAACCTGAGAACAACAGCAATTAAGAGGTGATTCCATGCTCCTCAAAACCTCCAATCACCCAATCAGCGGCCTTGCTGCCAGATGTAATTTATCGTCATACCCAGGACTGAAAATATTTTTAGGTTGGAAGAATTTTATGGAGATAATATTAATTCACTAATACTAGTACTACTAATTACTGTATAGCTGGAGGGAGATGAGGTGGATTCATACCTATTCTACGTGGTTTTCCATTACACCACTTGGACATCCAATATTACAGTACGTGGTATTCACAAGTGGTCACCCATCTAGTTACTGACCATGCTTGATATTGCTTAACTTCGGTTATTGTATGAGAACCATTGTTTCAATGCAATACAGCTGTAAGCCTCAGTTGTGAGAATTCTTCAGATAATTTGTAAAGCAAAAGAATACATGATATAAAAACAAGTCTTTTTTCTCTCTATATATATATATATATATATATATATATATATATATATATATATATATATATATATATATATATATATCAAAGTATATAATTGGTATACACGGAATGAATTCCAATAACCAACAATTACTATTCTTAAAAAGAGTGCTCAATACAAAGTAGAGCAGATATAATTATTTTTATAAAAAAAAAATTATAACATAAGTATGTTATAAAATCACTACAAAAATAGCCATTTTGTTTCAACACACTGTGCACTTGATAAGACACAGAGTGTGTTGAAACAAAATGGCTATTTTTGTAGTGATTTTATAACATACTTATGTTATAATTTTTTTTTTTTTTTTATAAAATAATTATATATATATATATATATATATATATATATATAAAATGTGTGTGTGTATGTATGTATATGTATGTTCCCCTTAAGTAGCCCTGTACATTTTCACCAACTACTATCTAAACTAAATTCAAAACCTTCATTCTGAGATGGTCAGTCTAGGGCTGAGGAAGACTGGCATATGTCAGCGCTCGTCTGAAATAGACTATACCCACATGAGGTAATTTGGGATTTTTTGCTGTATACGTGTGTGTAAATGGCATCAATATGGATTTTGAAAACGTTTTTCCTTTTTTTTTTTTTTTAATATTTTACACAACTCCATTTATTTTGATTCAGATCTAAATTCTGTCCATCCATTGACTGGCTACCACAGTATTTTTTTTTTTTTTACTCATTCTTTGTTTTTTTATTTATTCTACTTTTTTATTTTTATATTTTGAATAAAGACAGAATGAAAACTTATCTTAGCTGACACATTTCATTCTCTAAGGGACTTTATCAAGACAAATGTAAGGATTTTATTTTGTGACAAGTATTTATATATAACAGCAAAAAAGGTTATTGGTTTTTCAAAATTTTTGGTATAGAGGTGCTCATGAATATTTATCAGGTTAGCAGAAAAGTCGGGTAAGCTCATGGGCCTGAGGTAACACAGCCTAATAAATGAAAGTGAGTAGGATTTTTATTTTGTTTTTATGTATGTATGTATTAATATTTTATATATTATAAAATATATAATACATTTTATTTTACCATGAATTTGTATTGTGTATTTCATTCCTTTTAAAAAGATACTTGATGTTTTTATTTTATTTTTTTCTGAAGATTTTTTAAAATCTTTTTAAATAAGATTTTTATTCTTACTGGATAAATTCAGACATTTTCAGTGATAAAGATTTTCTCTTGTCTTGTACCCAAAAAGGCTTACTTTGTTTTTCATAATGGAAAAAAAAGTATTTACACTACTTACATCGTTCAGACTGTTGTCCTCATCTTTATTATCATATTCATGACGTTTCGACCATTATATGCTCTGGCCTTTAGGTGAAATACATAGGAATTTCAAAAGGAACACTTTATTTAGTTCATGGGGGTAGATTGTTCTAATTCTACATGCCATGTCCTTTCTTGGAGATCTTAGTATCAGTTAATTCCTCTTGGTAACTCAACTCTCAAGTTTTTTTTTCCCTCAGCTGTAGCCAGGAATTGAACTCACAAATGGAAAAAACAAGTTTAAATATTTCTAATTTTAGGAATTTTCTTTTACACTTGAGAGCCAACTTCTTTTTAAGTTTTTTCTTCATGGTACCAGTGTTTTTCTATTTGAATGTTCATTTGTCTATATCTTTGGATAAGTTTTGATAAGGTCTATGCTATAAATTCTACAGTGCATTTAGCTTGTTTGTAATGCCAAAAATGCTTCCTTTCCAATTAATTTCCTGTACCATTTGATTATAACTGATTTTACCTTTACCAAATTCCTAATTTTTTCTCATTTTCTACTAACAAGTTTTTGCTTAAATGTCAGCCATATTAATTTAGGCAATTTTACCCAAGAAAGCCATGTTCAGAATTCTCCAGTCTAGTAAATTTGTTTTTCTGCTTTTATAATATATCTTTACTTTCAAGTGTAGAGCTTGATATGCGTATAGCTTTCCTAAACCCACATTAAGCCTTCTCTGTAAATTGAAAGGATTGTTTTTATGTAACCATTGGTCAATGTTTTAGTATTTGGTAAGAAATTTATAATTATAAAATTGAAAAATTAGAATATATAATATACAGCCAAAAACTTTGAAAATCATATCATTAAAAAAATTTTGACATGGTTCATTGGATAATCATGTCAGTCTTGCTGTGCCATAAATTGTTTGTAATTTTTTGACTGTTTAATTTTTCTTTTAAATAATCCAATGTCAATATTTCTTCTGTTTTTATGTTTTAAAGATTCTAATTGGGCAATTAAAATGGCTGTTTGATTTCTAATTTAAATTTTTGTCAGTTATTTATTCTATAGTCTAACGTAAATTCTGTTGAATGTTTTTGTATTCCCGCAACATCTCTTGTACTTATGTGAAATTAAAACCAAAATTGTAATTTTTTTTTGCCTTTATTTTTATCATTATGCTTTTGTTTTATATTAAGTTTGTTATTTTCAGTTTTTTTCTTTTTGCATTTTGTATTTTTTTTATGCAATTTGTATTACAATTTTATAGTTTATATTCTAAACTTTAAAGAAGCCAACATCTAAAGCTAAAATATTTCAACTGCTCTTATATATATATATATATATATATATATATATTGTGACTTTTAGTATTGCTTTCAAAACAAACCACCATCTCATAGAGAAAAAAAATATGTTCTTTTATTTTTTCTTTTGTTTGTGTTCATTTGCTGCAGGTTTTCCCCCTTCGACACCTACCATTGGATGTTGGTGCCGTAGGCGTTCTCATCAGGTGAAAATGTGTGATGGCCCACATGTTGATGCTTCTTTTCCTGCTGAAGAGGAGTTCATTGTTATGTACAGGATTTCATGGTTGAAGTCAAATCGTTAGTAGTGTGTGTGTGTGTATGTTGTCTATACACATCTGCAGCCAGCAGCATGTGTACACTGTGTGCACGTGCAGTAGCCTGGCTTTCACTACACACCTCCCCAGATGGCTTCACCTCCCTTGCTTCATTTAGTCTAATGCTGCTTTTCACAATCATCATAATTATTCAATATTAATAGCATTAATAGGTAGAATTTTTTTTTCCTGCAGCTACCTTCATACACATTTATATATTACACCTTTTAAGTGCTTTAAAGGCAACAAAGTTCGCTGTTATGTTTTTTTCTCTTTCTTTAATTCATACTTTTGAATTCTTGTCAAACAATTTGCTTTAGTATACACTCTTTCACTTGGGAAAAGGATTATTCAAATCTTCTTGCACTGTCCCATTACCAGTCATCACTACCATTCTTATCTCTGGTATACTTCTAGTATAAGCAAAGAATTGTTTGTTTGCATTTCACTCTTATCTAAATATCTTTGTTTATTTTATCATTTATTTTTCTATACCAAATACAAGTGCTGTCAGGAATAGTCATGCCAGTGGGAATTTCTCAACTTATAAAATTTTCATTCCTGGAACAAAATTGTGTTACAAAGAAAATGCTTTGACGACAAATAATCCTACTGCATCAATGCTGTGAGAGGGCATGGGAGCAGCGGATAAAGAAAATGTCTTCATTTGTATTTCGTAGACATAGTTCCCCAATTCCAGTAAATTTCTTGTTATATTAATTACCAGCCATTCTTTCTTTCTTTTTTTTAATTAAGCAATATCCATCAAAATAAAATGCTATCACAATACGGGATCAATATTTTGAAGTTATATTGCACAGTGACTTCTACGGACGCCAACCTTTTATACTATATAGAAATATTTAGTGTTAACAAATAACCTTTTAAGTTTATAAAACAATTTTGTCACTTTCTTTCTTTAAACATTTAAGTTTTCTCAAAATGATTTATCATGGAAATCTAACAAACTTTTTAAAAATTTGTAAAATCTTTGCACTTAAAGTAAACTGTAAATCAGTCACAACACAAATGTGCTGTTAAATTCTTTTTTGCAAATCAAATTATAATTTGTAGATCTTAGATATAGAGTGGCAAAGCTTATTCAATTATAAGTAAACAAATAATAAACAATGTTTTATTTTTTATATTAACTTAATTGAATGAAATATTCACCATTTTTTCCTTCTTTCATCTACCCAGAACTTTCTCTGGTTTGCAAGATTCTAAGAAATTGAATATTACTTTGAAGAATTCCATATTGTTATAAAGTTTTTAATTTTCCTTCACTTATTTATCATACTTAGAAATTGGGTCTGATAAATTTTTGCTTACTTGATGTGGAAGTCACACATCAAAGCAACTAATATAACCAATGATTGTCAACACTTGATATAGATATTTTCTGTATGTTGACTCTCCCCTTCATTATTATACTCCCTATTCTCAGTGTCTCAAGTTGATTGCTCTTAACCTTGACCATTGTAAAGCAACTCTCCAGAATTAAATTTTGTAAGCCTGTTTTGACATGTTTGATCACAGACAGAACCTTCTCCATATAGTGCACAAATCTATTTTTGTGTTGGGCTTGCATTTTGACTATTTGTAAAATAAAAGTGCAATATGCTGAAAATGTTGCTCATTTTCTTCCAACAATGTTAGAATCTGTAAAGATTTGCTTATGATGATAAAAAATGCACAATGTTACAATGTAGTCAAAGGCAATGTTTTTAAACAAAGTTTGTGACAACTCTATGCCCTTAATACCATCTAATGACAAAAACAGGATGACCAATTTGATATATGGAAATGTCTGCGAGTTTCTTTAGATGACTGAATCAAGAAAGCTCTGAAAATCCCAAACCTATAACTAGAGACTCTTTGGATGATAAAAAAAAATTCAGAAATAGATTTTTAAGGAAGATATGTTCGATGGGTCTCATAATATCTGATCCATAGCAATTCTGTCATATATAGAATAGGCTAACAAGATTTTCACACTACTCTTTTGGTCATTGACCATCTTCAGGTTACACATGCACACAGCGTGAAGTCCACTTGACCCATAAATCCACTTTGGGGCACTGAAATGTTCAGAATAATAAGATTGTCTAATACAACATGGTGGAATGTTGGGGAGACGGAAGAAAGCAACTTGACAAAGTACATCAAAGAAGCATTAATCATATTGCACACCCACCTCCTTTTCCCAATGCCCTGACTCACCTCCCTTCTTCTATGAGTAATTTAGCCGAACTCATTAGCAGTCTCTCTCTCTCTCTCTCTCTCTCATCCATCATCCTTAATTCTTTTCCTCCCTTTGAAAATTGATGCAAGACGTTCCAGAAGAACTAGAATCATTTTCCTTATGCTTTTCCCTGTCAATGCTGATCCATCTATGATCCGTTTACTGTCAAATTCCCAAATGCATCTGCTCCCCAAATTTTTTTTCAATAATTATTATGACAAAAGATGAAGTTTTGTCATTAAATTATTACATTCTTTGGATTTGATAGTCAAGTTAATAATGAAGATATTTTTTCAAAAGCTTTAATAATTTCTCTCTGTCAGCCGATAGGTTCTTTTGCCATCTTCACATCTATGATATATTTTCCAAAGCCATTTCTATCTCTTTTGTGTGTATTATCATAAAAAGAAAGAAATATGTCTGCAGATAAGAAAAGAATTCATCAGCCAAACTTTTGTGGCTGATGACGATGATATTATTATTATTATTATAATTATTATAAAAAAAAATATTTAATCTCAAAATTTCAGACAAATCTTCAAAGAAATTAAAATTGGAAAAATTTTATAAAATATGCCAGGAAATGTATAAAAAGTTTTTCTGAGTTGACAACCACTTTTGAATTGTTTTTAAAAGCTATCACATAATTTTCTGTTTTTTAGAAAGTAATTTCAAATGAGACAAAAATAATTATTAATGTAATTATCATGTCTTCATGCTCATTATTTGCATGTAGTTTCATAAATTGTAAACATTTGTCCCTTGAGAACTTTAATTCTTACACTCTTTCTTTTATGCTTATATTTGCTCCCTGGAGTAATAATTCATTCAGCTTTCATCTTCAGGTGATGTGGCATTTTACTCATTACTATAAATAAAATGGCACACAACCCAATTGTGAGTAATGATTAAATAGAATTTAAAGCTCTAAAACAAAAAAAAAATCTTAGTAATTTAAATGGGATTAACAATTTAAGTATGTTGGATGGAGAGTTGACATTATGACATTCAATATCATATGTAGGCTTTTCCCTCAGTATTCACTCTGTACAAGGCCTGAGAACCACTCCAGGTAGATAGTTACAGAGTAAGAGGCAGTTTATGCAGATATCTAGGGAAAATAACAGTTAATTCAGGCTTCAACAGACCAAGGTTGTAGTGACCAGGGAAGCGTTCTCTTAGGAGTCAGTTCCACAGAGCAGCTGTTTGCAGGAAGAAGCAGCTTGTGTGGAACTTACATCACACAAATAGAATACAGAGGGAATGAGAGTGGTTTGCTACAATGTGCATAGCATAGTGGATCTTAGCTGTGAAGGTTAGAACTGGTAGAACTAAGGAATGTAGTTCATCTGAGCACTTTCCATGGAAATAGCAATAGAGCAATGAGAGGCTTGTGACATTTCATTTATGGGAAACAGGTTGCAAGGTAGAAAATAATTTGTCCCCCACAAGGACCTGGAGGCTATTTTAGACTCTATTGAGACTAGAAAGTGAAGAGTGAGCAGCTCCTGTCCATTTATGTCAGCAGAACTCCATTTTCAGCCTGATCTGGCTCTTGTAAAGATAGAGGATAGCGCAAGAAGTCAGGTATTTACTAGAGTATTAAAAGGAACTGACCATTTTTCCAGCCTCTATGTATAAGTTCTACTCGAGGTCTGGGTTTAAGATTCAAGAGTCACTCAAGGCATAGGGCCTCCCTGAGAGAACATACATTCACCATGATTGATGACAGCTCAGAGACCAATTAGCGATGATGAAATGTAACTAGAGTTTGTCTATATTTCTGAGATGAGGTATTATGTACAGTATTTACATTAGTCGGACTATTGTCCTCATCTTTGTCGCCATATATTGCCTGACGAAGGCCGGAGCGTACAACGGCCGAAACGTTGTGACAAATATGGCGACAAAGATGAGGACAATAGTCCGACTAATGTAAATACTGAAATGTAACTAGTTTGGTTTTTGAGGCATTGAATGTAAGCAGCCAGTTTTTCCCATTGGAGGTAGGTCAGAGAAGAGATCAGATGGTAATTTCTGATCATTTAGCGTTTTGGAGGTGCACCTATATATACTGTTGTATCATCAGCATAGATATTCACAAATGATCAGAGTATATTTTTAGATCATTTATGTAAAGTAAAAAGAGGGTTGGTCCAAGAATCAACCCCTAGGGGACATCTGCGTTGATTACTAGGGACCTGGAGGACTAGTCATTAATAACAACCATCAGGGACCTACCCATTAGGATGGACTTCATAATTGACAAGACTTCTAGTCAGATATAGTTCTTCCTTATTGCCCCCACCCCAACACTTTCAATTTTCATTGAACCAATTAAATGCTTTTAAAAATGAAATCTGTAAACAAAGTTCAGATCCTGGCTAAGTCATTTATGATTACTTTTCTCCCTCCTACTATGGGTAAAAAAACAAGATTGGTTGGGTTCTTGTTTAGCAACCCATCTAGGAGAAAAAAAAATTGAATTGAAACCAGTTTATGGTACTAGTAATGGACTTTCAATTTTCATTGAACCAATTAAATGCTTTTAGATATTATTGTTATCAAAGATATTTTTTGTTAAAAATAATAAAAACCAAATGTTGTAATCTATTCAGCAATGTGGTTTGGCCAAAAGTGCCAGTCTGGTGATAGATGTGGTTGAATGAAAACACATCCATATCATCTAGTCAGATGACTTAAGCTTATCAAGTATGATATCATAGCTTTCACCTTGAGAACTTTATCAACAATTCCTGTCAATGTGTGAATAGCATGATGGTTATCAATGAGCAAAATGAAATCAGTAAAACAAGTTCAGATCCTGGCTAAGTCATTTATGATTACTTTTCTCCCTCCTACTATCGGTAAAAAACAAGGTTGGTTAGGTTCTTGTTTAGCAACCCATCTAGGAGAAGAAAAAATTGAATTGAAACCAGTTTATAGTACTAGTAATGGAGGCACGGTGGAGTAATGGACAGCTGCTCAGATTGAGGATTCGGAGAGCAGAGTTCAAATTCCAATCAAATCCATTACATTCACTTAAACATGCTAATACCCTTGGGAAAGGTATGAATCCTCGTCTTCTCCCCCCAGCTATGGGTAAATAGCATTACAGACCAGGTTCTCTAGCCTTGGATGGCAACTTGTCTACTGTAGAAAGAAATGGTAAGAAAATGGCAGGAAAAAAATCTGCCTCATCAGTCATGTATCAAAAGATAGATGATCGCGTAAGTGTGTATCATGCATGGCACATAACTGACTAACTAGTAACTCCACCCCACTAAACTACCGAAACCATAGCAACATTACCTTACATAGTGGTATTGCATTCCTCTACTCCACTGGAATTCTTCTACAAATCCAAAAAATTATACACAATGGTCAGTTGGAAAGTGTTGCAGGAAGTGCTTGTTGGATTATATAGGATGAGCAGCTGCAACTGCTTAGTTGGTCAGACAATTTCAAAAAAGAAAACCTTGTCACTTTAGTGTCTTCTCTCTCTACTCTGTCCAAACATAATTCCTAAATTAGGCTACAATTAGAAAATCAATCTACATTTGTTGCCTTGCTCTATGGAGCAGAGTTGTGGACTATGACCAAAATCTCAGAAGAAACAGCTGGATGGGTGTTACACAAGAATGCTCAGGATGACACTTAAGCTGTCTTCCTGGAGAAGTCATGCATCAAATGCTGAACTACCAAAAGTAACAAACATCAAATGTCCAGCAAAGTAGAATGTGTTTAACAGGACACTGTATCAGTTATGATGACAAAGTTGCCAGCAAATTAGTACTCTGACAGCCAAATGAGGGAAGAGTAGGCACACTGCTAAAGGAGTCTGGATGGAGACAAAACAAGCAAAATAACAACATGGTAGATTGTGCTGAATGGAAGAAACATGTAAATGCTATTGGGTATCCCAACAGACGACTTAGTCTAGTTCATTTTTGAAAGGTAACTATTAAATTTTAAATTGACTTTGTTTTAAAAAGTCATCTAAAAAAGTCTCAAGTAGAAAAATTCAAAACATTTGCATCACTAGGTTTTTAAAAGTCATTGTACCCATCATCTAGTCAGTCTGTGTCCGAAAGATTGAAAATTTAATTTTACTCATTATAAACTGATTGCCAGGTATGTCACATTGCAAACTGTGTAAAAGACTTTGAATACACTGAAAGATTTTTTAATAAACAAACTAGTAGTCTATTCATGATGGATGTTAATTTTCAGATTATAATCTAATCATTTCAAAAGCAAAGGGTCTTTTTGGAAAATTACTGAAAACTTGTCTGGACTCTGGCCAGTTTTCATGTTAATAACTTATCTGTATAATAAAAATCATTGGAATAGATAAAAACAGTGAAAAAAAAATAGTAATTCCAGCCATGCTCAGCATATGACAGCTTAGAATTAACACTCCTACTAGAATTTAAAAAAAAAAAAGAACACTCAAATAATACACATTACGCAGTCAAAACATGAAAAGAAACTAACATCAAAAACAACTCCCTTGAAAATGACTAAAGAAGTGGCTGAAAGCGCTTAGGACAATGGATGATATGGACAGTTTATGTACTCCCTGACTCCCACCAAACAGAAAAATGTAAGAACACTGGAAAAACTAAAAAAAAAAAAAAAAAAAAAATTAATAAAATTATCCTTGTCCATCATATTTAATGAAAGATGTTTAAAAGAATGGTTTGCTATATATATATATATATATATATATATATATATATATATATATATAATAATGTGTGTGTGATGCATTGAAAAATCATAAGATTTCTGATTAATCAATAAAACTAAACATCAGAAACCCCATGACTTCATACATTTTACTAAAAACAGATTTTCAAGAAATATTTCTATTTTTATTCTTTATATTAAGCTGTGCTTAGTAGGAAAGAAGAGCTGAGAAGAAAAAAGAAAAAGCAATCAAATATAATGTTTGACATGATAGAAGATATAAAATACATTTTTGTATGATTCTAATTAATACAGTATAATGTTTAATTTGACAAAAGTTTAATATTTGTTTACAAAGAGAAATATACTTTTTTTCTTTTTAATGGATTCTTTAATCCAACATTATTTTTTATGATTATAAATGTTATTTTTACTGTGGACACATGTTTTGAGTTATCTCAGTTTTTTTTATTTTCTTAAGCAGTGATATTAATAACTAGCCTAGAACAAGAAGTCCTACTAAAGAAAAATGTGCCTGCCTATAGGAATCAAACCTGTAACCCTTTCCGGAGGCACGGTGGTGTAATGCATAGCAGCTCGGATTGAGGAATCAGAGAGCCAAGTTTGAATTCCATTCAAATCCATTACATTCACTTACATGCTAATACTCTTCAGAAAGGTATGAATCCTCTTCTTCTCCCCCCCCCCAGCTATGGGTAAGTAGCAGGACAGTCTGGTTCTATAGCCTTGGATGGCAACTGGTCTACTGCAGAAAGAAGTGGCAACCTAATGTGAGAAAAAATCTGCCTCTGTCAGTCATGTATCGAAAGATACATGATCAACTAAGTATGTATCACGTATGGCACATAATTGATTGAACCCCTTTCCAGTAAGGAAACCACTTCTATAGCTGAAATATGCCACTACTAGTTTGATCATGAGATACCATCTTGATAGAGTAAGGTTTGAATTCCCTATTTAAAGAACGCACATCTCTCATTGGGACTTCTACGAATCTGTCTTCTAGCTTCAGTTTTGTACCCGAATTGTCATTTGCTAAATTCATAGCAATTTTAATTATTATTTGTCTTCTAAAGATGTTTGAGATGACAGCAATTTGGCTTGGTGTTAATCTAAAGCTCTTTCTGAAGGGCTGTGACACTTGTCAATTGCAAACTCGAGTATGACTCTCTGGGTCATTGGAAAGAAAACTTAAATAACTTACTGTTTATTTCTGTTTCATTTTTATGAAGCCGTTGGCAAAAGAAAATGAGATTTTTAAGCTCACTGTTATAGCTTTCAAAACAAGCCACTGCAATATTTGTTGAAATAAAAAGAAGCCTTCCAGTTCCCTTGAGACAACCATTTTTTTCTCCTAACATGATACACTAGTAAATTCCCATGATACACTAGTAAATTCCCATGATACACTAGTAAATTCCTTATTTGCTTTTGGTGATTCTTATTTATTCATTTTTTTAGTCTTTTTATTTATCATGATTTTTTTTTTTTTCATTTTTGAATATTGACAGTAATTAAATTATTGCACTTTTAATATCTTCTGCTTTTTGTCAGCAACTTTAAATCTGAAGTGAGGCAGATTAAATCAAATTGAATTTCTTCTGTTTTGTTCAACCAATTTATGAAATATTTTTTCTCTTTAATTTCTTAGATGTTTTAATGCTTTGTATAAAATAATTTTAATTCTAAAAGATTAATGCCGTCAGGTTTAAAAAAAAAACTTTTTATCATTTGTTATAACGAAATATATTGATGGCATAGACATATAGAATATTGATAGCATAGGAACATACAGAAAAAATACTGCCAGTCAGATCATAAAGGTTAAAGCATTAGCTTGAGAAAGAGTCTCTTTTTCATAAAGTGTGTAAGGCTTTGTTTTGTTTATTTTGTGGGAGTGGGTAAGAATGTCTTATGCCATCTAATTTTGTAATTTTCTTCTTTTTGCTTTCATGTCTTTTGTTTCTTTTTATATATTTTTCTTTGTTTTTTTTTTTCTTCTTTTAATTTGAAAATATTTTATTTTTACCTGTTAATCATTGGAATAAATTTGTTACCATAGTCAATGTAATTGCAAATTTTATTTTGATGATTGTAGTCAATTTGTCATCTTCAGGTGCATTTCAACTTGATTTGACCATAAATGGAAATGATTGGACAAGATTTAGGCTGAAATAATTTTCTCAGTATGACATTTTACTCTATGTATTCACTTTTAGGTAACATTAGACGTTGCAGATGGTACAAAAACCTATTTATTACATTTATGGCCATTTGTACATCAGGTTTTATTTATTTTTTAAACTTCAAGTCTTATTGCAATCTTTAATCAATGTGTTAATTACAAAATCAGGCAAGATATTTTCCATACTTTTGGCACTTACGACAGTTGATAAAAAATTTAATTTGAGTTAGAAAATCGAGACACCTGTTTTCCAAAGCTTAAAACTTCAGGTGTTGGAATTTTTACCAAAGGAATTTGCTGTTTAATGTTCATGACAATTTCCCAGAAAATCTTCTTAATTAACATATTCCCTTTTTTTAACTGATAAGAAATGCTTAAATGATTCATAAAATAGGAGAATTGTTAGACACAATCATTTTTGTTTGGATGCCATTTTTCAATTTTTTTTTTTTTTTTTTTTTCTCTAATTTTATTTTGTTTGAAATATAAAGGAATGACATTTGTCAGATTTCAAACTTTGGCTTTGAAATCTGCCAATGCTGCTGTTTATAAACATTTGACAAATTTTGATTGTCATATATAAGAGAAAGAGGTTACTCCAAATTATTGCCTCCTATTTTGTAATGTTGGTTGTTGTCAGAAGTTAATATTGGTGAAATGAGAATAAAAATTGAACCCTCCTGACAATAACTTTTTCCTCTCCTTATCAGTCTGTCAAAATATTGTCTGACATGAAACTTCATACAAAGCAGAAGTGTGTCATTGAATTTACCTATAAGGGGCAAAAATTGCACCCATTGACATTCAACAATACTTGTTAAATGTTTATGGAGACCAAACAGTGAATGTGATCAGTGGTGGTGAATTTCTGCAATAAAAGCTGTGCCATTTGTGTGACAAGCTGTATTCTATGTATCCCTTGCACAGATATGTCAACCCTGTAAATGAAGATTGCCTTAAAAATGCATAGTGACTGAAAAAAAAAAATTGTTTTTATAGCTGTACTAGCAGCATGGTTCGACGTTGCCCGTGCTTGATTAAAAAATCATACGACTAATACAGCAATCACTATCACTTGACTTAAAATATTTTTGCCCTTCCTTGCCTTTAAAGGAATGCCCTTTGCCGTGCTGATGTTGCTACATGCCTTACTTCTTGCCTATCTCATACTGCAAATTTTTTCTAAGCTCTATACTAAACATTAAATCTATTACGAAAAAAGAACTAAACAAAGTGAACACAAAACGATCAGCTTTAAAAAAGGACTGTAACTGGAAAAACCGAATGAAAAAAGAATGTTTACAACATATACTTTTTTCACACCCAACCCAGTTCTCATGGAATCAGAATCAACATTGAGTTTAAGCAAGTTTAATGAGCCAATTGGAGTAAAGTGCCATGCAGATTTAAATTTTTCCCACTTGTGACGAATGCAGCTATCAATTTTTTTGCATGCTAGTTAATATTTGTGTCAGTCACCTGTTGGCTCTCACGCTGGCCAATAGAATTTTACTGCCTATTTGTGGCAGCCAGCTATAGGCTCTCACTCTGGCCAGTACAAAATGGCTGCAAACTACATGAAAACTGCTGTAGAAGCATGAAAAAATCGATTATTTCCATTATCGATGGGAGTTGGGAAATGCAAAGTCGGTCTTGGCCTTCCCGCTAAGTTGGCGCATTTGCATGTAAATTTTGGTGCAAATCTGTCAAAAATTGCGGTCGTGCATTCGTTACACACACACACACACACACACACACACACACACCCTGCCTTTTATAGATAGAAATAAATTGTTATGTCTACTGATGTTATTGTATCTGTTGGTCACATGTAAATAAATGGGAGGTATTACTTTTGGAGCATGTCACGTGTGTCTAAATTTAGATTATCTATCTTCCTATTTTGTTACATATAATAAATAACCAGGCCACACCTTGCTTACATGGGATTCAAGATGAGTAAAACTATCTATATTTGACCTCTGACTAAAATAATATGGGAAATAGCTTCAGCATATTTTTTTTTGTCGGAGTTGCTCAAGAATGTGAAAGAAAATGAAACTTTATTATTATTGCTTTTAATTTTCATGGCCTTTTCTATATTCAACTTTTATTCTTATCATAACCAAAATATCAATGTTTCATTAGGGAAAAAAAATCTTCTTTCCTTTTAATTTATTGTAAATATGAGCTAAGTGCTGAAAGGAGGCACGGTGTAGCAATGGATAGCGGCTTGGATTGAGGAATCGGAGAGCCGAGTTCGAATTCCAATTCAAATCCATTACATTCACTTACGTGCTAATACCCTTGGGAAAGGTGTGAATCCTCTTTCTTCTCCCTCCAGCTATGGGTAAATAGCAGGACAGACTGGGTTCTATAGCCTTGGATGGCAACTGGTCTAGGAGAAGGAAAAACTCTGAATTCAAAACCTGCTCTTAGATGAGGGTGAATGGAGTCTCTCTGAGCCTTGGTTGGCAATCCATTTAGTGTTGGTGTCACGATAAAAACACCCTTGATAGCCCTAGCGAAGCATCAAGAATTCAGCTATTGACAAGATTATGAACTACACCAATCAAAGTATTAGTGAGTTCAATCTCGACTGAGGCCGCAAGATGATGATGATGATGATGAAGTGCTGAAAAATTCTTATCCTGACCAAGATGCCTTTCAAAGAAAACAAAAAAAAGCAA
The DNA here is from genome assembly GCA_903632075.3 of Acanthosepion pharaonis. Taxonomy (NCBI): domain Eukaryota; kingdom Metazoa; phylum Mollusca; class Cephalopoda; order Sepiida; family Sepiidae; genus Acanthosepion; species Acanthosepion pharaonis. The sequence continues at coordinate 429,897 of CAHIKZ030004831.1, forward strand.
TTTGGATATTTAGTCAGATTTTGGTAAGTTGGGTTTAGACCATTTCAGCATTTCTCTAGCATGTTTCATGAATTCTGTAACTTATTAGTGTCACAGGGACACCATATGTACTGCAGCTGTAGCAGCAGTGGTGTGTCTATAGCAAGATAACCTGACAGAATCCATTCCTCTTCAGATTGTTTTTTGAATTTAGAGTTTTTCTTATAGACTTAACCTCAAGGCAAGAAAGCCTATTCTGCCATGCTATATAAACCCTGCCTCATGGAAAATGGATCCATGTCTTTTCCAAGAGTATTAGCACAAAATAAACAAAACAGAATCAAGTAGGAATTGAACTGGGCACACTAAATTCACTTCCTCCACTGATAACCATTACACTATCCACACCTCACCAATACTTCTGGTTCACCACTGCTGTAGCCTGGTATTTAACCAATATCTTTATCCACTGGGCCACGCGTCCTTGATGACCTCTGGGTATGAATTTCTGGGACTTATAAACCTAATGTCTCAGCAACTATTTTTTTACTAGTGTTCATATTGCAATTTTTCCATTATTATTATTGCATATTATTTTTTACCAGAGCTTATATTGCAACATAACACCTATCCTGGTTACATGGGGATAACAACACTCAAAAAAGCTTCAGTCTGCCTAACCTATGTGAATGGATTATTGGAGAAAATACAAAATATCTGTGATCCATATAACTTCAGGACAATCTTCAAGAGTGGTTCAATACTTTGCAGACACCTCTTCTGAGTCCCTCTTCCCCCCCCCCCCGCCAGAGAAGAACATGACTAAAGACTGCGTGTACACCGTCCCGTGCAGCTGTGATAAGAAATATAAAGGAGAAACAAGTCACCCCCTTAAGGTAAAACTGCAAGAATATCATAAAGCGGTAACACGAGGGGAAATAGAAAAATCAGGTGTAGCTGAGCACATATTGAGGGAAAAGGGAGATCACCACCCCCTGTGCAATGAGGTTGAGATAATATATAGAGAACATCACTGGAAAATACGAAAACTTAAGGAATCAGCACATATGCTAGGCCACAAAAATCTCCTGATCTGACCAAGCATAAAGAAATGTATACAATATGGGGACCAGTAATGAGAAGTGCTAGAGAAAAGCGATGAATAACAACACGAAAAATTGCAATATAAGCTCTGGTGAAAAAATACGCAATAATAAGAATAACAGAAAAATTGCAATATGAGTAATTGTAAAAGAAAGTTGCTGAGACATTAGGTTTATCAGTCTCAGAAATTCATACCCAGATGTCCTCAAGAACACCTTGCCTGTTGGTTAAATCCAGTGACTAGACCCAAAGAGTTGTAAGTTCAATACCAGGCTACAGCAGTAGTGAGCCAAAAAAACTTGGAGAGTTGAGTTAGAGAAATAACCGAGACATCCAGAAGAGTCATGTGGAACTAGAACAATCTACCCTGATGGACAAAATAAAGAGTTTGGTTTGAAATTCCAGTCACCTGAAGAAGGCTGGAGCATACAACAGACGAAATCTTGTGAATACGAAGATGTAAATAATGTAAATAAATTGTATTTGTAACAGCCATAGAACGAAAAAAAGGATTTAACACCATTTGACCAAAGAATGATTGTTTACGGCCAGAAAAATGGGGCACTTCATATCCAAAGTGACAGTTATAGATTTTTCTTAAACAAGAGTTGCAAGGATTTGCCAAGAATATGTAAAGTCTAACAAACCTTGGTAACACATGAAAACTGGTGTTAGTTACTATCCATTCTATTCTTGTATGATAAGTAACTGACAAAAATGGTAACCACCCAACAAAGAAGGAGCATTATATCTCAATGCAATGTTGGTGCCGCTCAACCTATCTGTTATTGCACTGTGCAGCAACCATTACATTCTATGGTGTTTTGTAGTCATTGATCAACAAGTGCTATTATTGACACCACAGTGTTTACTGAGACACACCTTGGCAAGAGAAATCTCCGTGGAAGAGTGGCATGTGCTGAAGTCATATTTCTAGTTATTTTGGGCAAACCCTCCAGTTTGTGTGTAGAGGGTACAGTGTGAGTCGATGGACCCAGTCTGTCAGCAGATTGTTATGTAAACAGTAGATAGTTCTTTAATGCTATGGGATGTTGGAATTCACAAGGACTGCAAGTGAACCTGAAATATGATTAAAGTTTTGCCTTATAGGATGCAAGGCATACAATGCGAATACAGGATTCATATTTTATTAAAACAAGACCATAACCAGTTTCTTTTTCTAAGCATCAAAGAAAATATTTGCCTTTGATAAGTTAGTTGGAGATTGAAGGTTTCATTTATCGATTTGTTGTAATTGAACATCATGAATCAGGCACTTATGTTAGCTACAGCTTTCTTCTATCAGTCAATTATGTGCCATGTGTGTTATATGCTTAGGCAATCAAGTATCTTTCAATACATGACTGATGAGGCAGAATTTTTTTTTTTTCCCCGGAGTAGGTTGCCATTTTTTTTTGCAGTAGACCAGTTACAATCCAAACCTATAGAACTCAGTCTGTCCTGCTATTTACCAATAGGTGGGGGGTATAGAAGAAGAGGATTCATACCTTTCCCAAGGGTATTAGCACGTTAGTCAGTTATGTGCCATGTGTGATACACAATTAGGCGATCATGTATCTTTCAATACATGACTGACAGGGCAGATTTTTTTTTTTGCAGTAGGTTGCCATTTCTTTCTGCAGTAGACCAGTTGCCATCCAAGGCTATAGAAACTGATCTGTCCTGCTTTTTACCCATAGCTGGGGAGAGAAGAAGGAGATTCATACCTTTCCCAAGGGTATTAGCATGTTAGTGAATATAATAGATTTGACTGGAATTCAAACTCGGCTCTCCAATTCCTCAATCCGAGCCACTATCCATTATTACAAATGGTAATTGTTACCATAAAAATAAATCCATGTAATGACAGAAAGGAGTTTACTGATTATATTTTTTATATTACTTTATGAAGTTAAGATTATTTCTTGAAAAATTCAGTTTTGTAGAGAAATATTTAGTAAGACTGAAGTGATTCATTGATATTTAAACATTTCAGGTTTTTGTCTTGGTGTTTAGTCTTAACTCAGCATTAATACAGTTTAATAATTTTCCTTAGCCTAGTTCAGTTACGTGCCATACACACTGGTATCTTTTGATACATGACTGACGAGGCAGATTTTTTTTTTCCGCCGTAGGTTGCCATTTCTTTCTATGGTAGACCAGTTACCATCCAAGGCTATAGAACCCGGAAGAGGATTCATACCTTTCCTAAGGGTATTAGCACATAAGTGAATGTAATGGATTCGACTGGAATTCAAACTCAGTTCTCACTTTAACTAAACTCAAAAGCTTTTCATGAAATCATAAACATTGTTTGATTTACAAATGACATGTTTACTATCAGAAAGTTATTTTGACCTTAATTTTAAATTCTGTTAAAGAGGCTTGTAATGAACTTCACTATCAAGAAAAATGTTCAGACATTTTTGTCACTGATCCAAAATTGGAAGTATTTGGGATCAAAATATTTTGAACTTTGTTTCCACCCTAATCCTGTCTTCACAACATTTCTAGGTTTTTCAGCAGGTGCTTTCAAGTTTTAATTTGATTTTATTTTTTTAATGCTTGTGATGATCTTGTTTCAAAGCTGGACTCATTTACTTTGGAATTAGAATTTAGTAACTGCTTGTTTTATTATGTAGGCACCCCCACTTCATTCCACATCTATTACTACCACCACCACCACCACAATCCAAGCTCTGCCTTCTCCTCCCTCTATTAACAAAATGATCATCGGATGTGTTCTTTTTGTTATCTCCTTAAAGTCTACTCATCTGCTCTGAATTGTTCTAAACAGTTCTGTTTCTGAAGCGTTACTATTGTGTAACTCTATTTAATACTACACCCCGGGGGTGGAGAGGGGGAACCAAGCTTATTCTATTGTGGGACACTAATTACAATAACTGGCTGATAGACAATGTTGGCAGATGGCACACTAGATTTACTTTCAGGGTAGAATCAGTAAAAGAGAAAAAAGAATTTTTTTATTTTTTTTTTTTAATTGAAGGATAAAATTTTATTTTAATTATTCACCTTTCTACTGATCTCATTATTTTTAATTTTATATGAAATAAAATGACAACTTATGTTATTTGTTGCTACTAATATTGAAATTAATGTTGTAAATATTTTATTACTGTCTTTTGGCCTCACTGAAAATCAAACAGATAAAATTACTATACAGACATTTCAGTTCAAAGGCAAGAAGACATTGTTGAAAGTCTTTCTTTTTGTTTGAAAGACTAACAATGCAACAAAGATTAATTTCCTTTGATGAGAAAGATTTTAATTTTGACACTTACCATTTCTTTACAACTGTTGGCTATAAATTTAATTTTTTTCTTTTTAATATATTTATTTGCTCAGAACTGCACCTTTGATCCTAACCTTAACCACTGCTACAATGATCTGTAAGAATGTTCAATCATTTAACTTATTTAATATAAATATTAAACTGATGTTTGCTTGAACTGAACCTTGCAAAAGGTCAGAAACTAAATAGGACAAAATAAAAATTTACTAAAACAGTATAAATTTTTGCAAGTCTTGATTTGGTGAAAGTAAAATCATTAAATCAGAAAAGGTTTTAATCTGGAATTTCAGAGGCGATGAAAACAAAGTTACCATTTTCTGGATACCATGTGAAATTTAATTTGTGTTATTTGATCTAACATATGTGTGCTTGACCCACAAACAACAGTAGGTTATCTTAACAAAACTTACTAGCAACTTTCAACATCTGTACATAGTTTTTTTTTTTTTTTTTTTTTTTTTTTTTTTTAGGCGTGGGCAGTAGAGCTCTCTAATGATAGCATGTTGGTAGACAAGGAGTTTACCACATGTTTTTTTTATTTTTTTATTAAGAGGATTTATGTAACTGGTTAATTTACATATAAACCACACCTGAGGAAACACTCGTCAAAATTTATTCCATGGTCATTGGGAGAGACTAGTTTTTCACACATGTGCTTAGATATTAATATTATACTCAACCCTATAAGAGATGTGTTTTGGGTTTCCCATTGTGGTTTATTTAAAGGCGAAACATATCTTGGATTGTAAGAGTAATTCTGTTTTTCTTGCAACTTAACAATTTCTTTTGAGAATAAGAATGATTTTTTCTTGACATAAGTCAAATTATTTGACCCATAGTTTTGGGGAGGAGATGAGAGAGAGCCCTTTGTGCCACATCATGGCTGAGCCAAGTAAATATATTAGACACTTTAAGAAATATGTAAAACTCCTAATGATAACACTGAGCATTTTTTTTTATCAACATTGATATTTAGTTTTATCATTTGAATGCTAAACAAAGGCTGTATATAATAAGGCTGTATTTTTATGATGTCCATACCAAGAATGTCATAAATTTTCTTGCCTTGTGAATGAAAAAGAGTTTACACATTGCCTTGCATCTTGAATGGGTGGAGCCTGTGTTGGGTGTATCCAGTGAAAGTAATTATATATTAGCATTTGTGGATCAACAGAATAGTCTCTAAATATCTTGGTAAAGCATTTTATATAACTTCTCTTTTTCACATATACAATATGGACATAGGGATCAATTCTGCATGGAGACTGTCAGCTTCATTCCTCAATGCAATCTTCACATCAAATACTATGCTACTACTCTTTTAGCAGGTCACTGAGATTAATGAGGGTGGGGGAGGGAGATGAACTGGCCCCACCCAGCTCTAACTGATCTACAACCACATCATAAACAAAAAGACTACAATCTTATATTCTAATAAACTTTATTTCAAATATCAAAACTTAGAACCAAAGCAAAATATATGAAAAATGTAGAAAACAAATAAAATAATTATATAGATAAGCATTTTAGAAGTCATGGCCATAAATAAACCTTGCCTATTTCCATGTACACTTCCTCCAACCACTCTATCAGCATAAATAAACCATCTAAAGGTCATGACTATAAATAACGCTAAGCATTAGACCTAAACAAAAGAAAGTGATAAGGATTAGTTTCCTCTTATCCCAGTAATATTTTATATATGGTGGACTCTCCCATCATATTTGACGTATGAGGGTCAAGTAGCTCAGTTCCTAGGAACTGACAGCCAGACACCAGTACATATGATTTGATTATAGTGGTGAAGGCTTTGTGCAGAACCAACCACACTTTTCAAAGGACTGATTACAGAAACCTGGTGCACTACATGCCACAAGGTCTCCAAACGACCCTCCACAGGTTTTGAACTCAGAGTTGTCTTTCTCCTAGACCAGTTGCCATCCAAGGCTATTTACCCATAGCTGGAAGGAGAAGAAGAGGATTAATACCCTTCCCAAGGGTATTAGCACATAAGTGAATGTAATGAATTTGACTGGAATTCGAACTTGGCTCTCGAATTCCTCAATCCAAGCCACTATCTACTACTCCACTGTGCCTCCATTTTATACATATACAGGCCACTAAACAAGTAGTAACATTTGGTCTGAGGGTTGTATTGAGACATGTAACTGACAGGAATCAACACTGCATGGTAACTGTAAACACCTATAAACACTCCATTGCGCACTCTTCCCACACGCACACACACACATATATATATATATATATATATATATATATATATATACTAGCAGCGTTGCCCGTGCTTGATTCAAAAATTGTACGACTCATACAGCAATCGCTATCACTTGACTTAAAATATTTTTGCCCTTCCTTGCTTTTAAAGGAGTGCCCTTTGCCATGCTGATGTTTCTACATGCCTTACTTCTTGCCTATCTCACACTGCAAATTTTTCTAATCTCTATACTAAACGTTAAATCTATTACAAAAAAAGAACTAAACAAAATGAACACAAAACAATCAGCTTTAAAAAAGAACTCGTAACTGGAAAAATCGAATGACAAAAGAATGTTAACAACAAATACTTTTTCACACCCAACCCAGTTCTGCAGAATCAGAATCAACGTTGAGTTTAAATGTTTAATGAGCCAATTGAAGTAAAGTGCCATGCAGATTTAAATTTTTCCCACTTGTGACGAATGCAGCTATCGAATTTTTTGCATGCTAGTTAATATTTGTGTCAGTCACCTGTTGGTTCTCACACTGGCCAATAGAATCTTACTGCCTATTCGTGGCAGCCAGCTATTGGCTCTCACTCTGGCCAGTAGAAAATGTCCAGAAACTACAGGAAAACTGCCGTAGAAGCATGAAAAACTTGATTATTTCCACTATTGATGGGAGTTGGGAAATGTAAAGTCAGTCTTGGCCTTCCCACTAACTTGGAGCATGTGCATATAAATTTTGGTGCAAATCCGTCAAAAATTGCGGCCGTGCATTCGTTAGACACACACACACACACACATATCCTGCCTTATATATATATATATATATATATATATATATATATATATATATATATAGTAAATTTTAAACATATATAATTTGCTCAATCCCTGACATTCAGCACTCTTGATAAATGTGGCAATGTTTTTTTTTATTGATTTATTCGTTTTCTACAGCTTTTCAACACTTTGAAGGTTATTTAAAGCCAGAAAATATTTCTAGATTGTAAAAAATTTGGGTGGAGAGATAATAATGGTTTAATGATACAAGTCTTACTAATTAACCCATAACTGGGGAAAAAGAGGTAGATTCATACCTTTGCCAAGGGTATTTGTGCATAAGTGAATATAACAAATCCAACAGGAATTGGACCTTTGTTCTCCGATTTCCAACTGCGAGCCACTATCCATTACACCATCTGCACATCCAAGCTTGCTGCATCTGGTATACCCAAAATGTCACCCATCAAGGTACTGACCAAGCTCAGCATTGCTTAAATTTGGTGATCGTATGGAAACCAGTGTTTCAATGTGATGTGGCTGTAAATTTTGGTAAATTTTAAACAGTATAAATTTATATATGTTCGTACACACCTCCCTGGATTTTGAACATAAGTAGATTCACCTATTGTTACCTGTTTAGATATCTGGTTCCTTCTAAAATCTACTTCAATTTTATACTCCTAACATCTCCACCTGAACTCTGAAATTTTATTTGCTAATTAAATCTTTGTGTAGAATTAGTTGACTATCCTGTTATTTTGCCCTTTCTTATACAACTCTACCTTGATTGGGCCTTGTATTGGGTGAACATTAGTAAAAAAAATAAAAATTATATTATTACTGAGCAACTTATTTTTAACTTATTATTTCAGGCGGTAATTTTTTTCTCAAAGACATTGATGCCTTATCGCTTAACTTATCCCTTAAGGTTTTGTTGGTATAACAGTTGTTACTTCCAGTCCTTTCACTTTAAGAGAGAATGACATTTTCCCTTTTTTCCAGGCAGGACATTAGCAATTATGCTGCACTCTGTCTGCGTGGTCTCTACATTAAAGACTTTCTCTTGGTAACACAGCCCATCTGCTTAGAGATTTGTCCTGCAGTTGTTAGATGTTCTTATTCCCAGAATTTGGTACTTGTTCACTAATTTAAATCTCTTTCCTTTTGATGTAGATTACACCAATCCTGAAATATCAGAGAGAATATAGCTTAATAACAATATTGAAATTCCTCTTTGATTTAAAGAGAATTTCTTGGAATGACTGTTTATATAATTAAAAAGAACTCTATTCAAAATTTTTATAACTACTTTGAAATACATGCCAACTTCAGAACATTTTTGTGTGTGGTGGAAGGAACAATTGAAATCCTAACAACATCCATCAACTTTTTTCTTCTCTAATCAGATCATTAGATACTGACATGCTGGCAGTGGATGTAACAGTTTTTTGTTGTTTATATTTGGGTATAAATTATGAGATCATGGTTTATTCAAATGTCCATTTGTTCAATGTTCTGTTAGCTATTGTAGCATACTCATGTCAAAGCATTTTGTCCAAATACCTGCTAATGGAACAAAGGACAGGGAGAAATAGATTCATGCCTTTCTGAAGGTTATTATTAGTGTGAATTAAATAGCCGATGCCAATAACTATTACCTTCACCTATTAATTAAATATGAATTACATCAAATTGTGTGCGTGTGAATGCACATCAAATGCATTTTATAACATCTGCAGCTGACTTTGATGGTATTCACATTTTTACTGAATTTGTAATTTTTATTGGTAACTGGATGGTTAGGAGGCATGGTGGAGTAATGGATAGTAGCTTGGATTGAGAAATCAGAGAGCCAAGTTTGAATTCCAGTCGAATCCATTACATTCATTTTGCATCTTAATACTCTTGGGAAATGTATGAATCCTCTTCTACCCCCCCCACCCCCCCACCCCAGTTATGAGTAAATAGCAGGACGGACCAGGTCTTATAGCCTTAGATGGCAACTGATCTACCGCAGGAAAAAATGGCAACCTACAGCAGGAAAAAATCTGCCTCGTCAGTCATGTAAGGAAAGCATGTATTACGCATGGCACATAACTGACTGAACTTCATGGTTGATTTCAAATAACATGACCTGAACTATTTTTTTATTTATTTTTATACTGGCATTGACTATTTTTTGCTAAAATAATGAGTATTCTCCTGATATTACCAGTACTAATTGATTAATTTAATAATGATTAATTATAAGTAAAATAAAATCAGACAGAAGACTTGGAAAAAAAATGAACAGATGGCGGGTATGCCTTTCTTTTTTTTTCTTTTTTTTCCTACTATGAATTATCCTGAAAAATAGAGTAACTAAACACTTTGTCCCCAGGTAGAAGCTAGAAATTAAAAATGTGGGTAATAGACTCAAATAATCATTGAACTAGTCATAATCTTTTTAATTTTTTATTTGTTGTTGTTATTATTTCTTCTAATACTACTACTACAAAGAAAAATAAAATGGCAACAAAACAAAAAACATAAATAAATAAAAAATCCTTTCAGAAATTAAATTGGAAAAGACAGAAAAACATTGATATTTTATCTTTTGTCTTTCTTGACTTTTCTTTTAATTTTTTTTTTTTTTTTTTTTTTTTTTTTTTTTTTCTCAAAGTTGGGGGTATATTTCTCTTTCAAAAGATTTCTGAGTCATTATACAGTGACCTTCACATCCACTCCATGGAAATGTTTTAAATAGCTAAACTTTAATAAGCAACCTTTGAATAGCAAACTAAATTGAAACTATGTCACTAATTTGTTATAATTCCTTTAGTCACTATCAAAATGAAAATTCAGATCAATGACTAATCTGCCTGACCTCAAGGAGAGGATTGGAAATTTAATGAAATATACCCCCAACTCTGGAAAAGAATTACTTGCAAAACTTTGAAAATGTGATACCTAAGGTTTAAAATGATTTTTTTTTTTTTTTAAATGAAAAGTCTTTCTTGAAGCTTTTATTTTAGTTTCAATTTCAAGCTAATAGATTAAATTTAATATTACTAATAATTAAAATACTTTGCTCTATTTCAAAACTGGTCTAAATTCACTGGAAGGATTTTTTTCTTTTTGCAAAAATAGTAGTCTTTCATTGCAATGTAATTCTCTTTATTAAAAAATCTTCAAAAAATAAAATATGCTTCTCCCAAATTTTATTTGAGGAATATTAGCTGATTTAAAATATAATTAATCTGATTTGAAACATATTATTTACTTTAAGTTTAAAATATTGCAGAAATGCATTTTTTAACACAGTGGTAGCTGTTTGTGTAAGGTGTTGACAAATTTGACAGCTTGATGTTTATCTAATGTTGTTCTATGGAGGCTTTAGTCATAAAAAATAACTGAATATACCATGAGCGCCTTTTATATATAATTTTTTATTACTCAGCAATCTTTAAAATTTAAGAAAATATTCTCTATATTCTAATGTTTTATTAATTTTTAGATATGTTCTGGCTTTAAATTTATTATAGTTATCGCTCTTATTTTCTGATAATGTTGTGTATGAACAACCATATCTACAAAATTTGTCATATTTATACACATACAAAGAAAATTCAAATACTTTTTAAAATATTGATGTTTGATGATTTGCACTAAGTTTTTCCATTTATGATTAGTAAATATAGTTTACACTTAATATCTAAAAGGCAGAAATTAATACAGAATTTTAAGATTTAAAACTTTTTGCAATTATTGTAATTAAAATTTTAAAAAATGAAAACAATTCTTGTAAAAATTCCTTATTCATTGAAAAAAAATTTCCTTAAAACTTAATATATCTTATTTATAAGAGCAATTAAAAGCTTTTCTAATTAAATATTGTCATAGTTCTATTGTATTTTTTATTTTACAATTCAGAGCAGATTTTCAGTAAATCGTGTTTCTGTTTGACAAGAACAAATTAATGATTTAAATTCTCCAAAGAGTCCTGCATTTAATTAATATAAATATGAACAGAGTAGAATTTTAATTTCTCAAAATTTCATAAAATTAAGTTAGTGGGGATAACAGAAGTAAAAAAAAAAAAAAATTTCATTCATTTGTAAATAAGTCCTGAAAATTTAATTAATATCTGACAATTATTTGAGTTTTAAAAGAATTTCCAAAACAATGTGTTTTTTACTGTAGAAAAGACACGGAATTTCCCACACTAATCTTCTGGTTCGCCCGCTGATGCAAGAAAAACAAGATTTTTAACCAAAATTTCAAACATGAAAGAAAGGATTTAAAAAATTTAATAAAAATAATACTTTGATCTTTCCTCTTAATAAACATTTTGATGATAAAACTGTTTTTTACCAAGTTTGGTGCATTTTTCATCATGGTATGATCTTTTTTTTTTTTTTTTTTTTTTAGCAAATTAAATTCATTGGTAAATGAGATTATCATAATTATTTTTATTTAATTTTTTTTTTTTTTTTTTTTTAAATAAAAGTTTTCAGTGCTAAACAAGTATAGATTGAAATGTATTTTTCATAAATATTATTTTCTAAGGTAAAGAAAAAAATGTAATTTTACTTTCTCAATTATAGATATTTAATAAACTAACTCAATGTAGCTCAAAGCCAATTTGAACAATAGTAAAACTGACACAACACAATCATACCTCTTTGTTAATCTTTTAAAATCAGCATGTCTTAGCGCAAATATTTCTCAGTTTAAGAAATATTCAATTACCCCAGCCACTACATAAATTCTCTCCACTCTGTTTTATGATTGGGACAAATCATCTATGAAATTTTAGGTCAATGGTTGATATCAAAATACTTTTTCAGCTGTATCATTATACAGTAATATAAAAAATATTACAAACTAATAATTTGTGTCATTAACATTCCAATGTTTGCATGAACAATTTATTCTTTGTGTTGGTGAATGGACTCAATTGGTTAGTTTATATATATTCTATTTTCTGCTCAATATCATGTTCCATTAAAAAAAAAAAAGACCCTGTCTATAGTTACATAGTTCTCCATCTGACTAATGTTGTAGAATGGATCAATTGAAACATTGTGATAAATTGATTTTGTATTACTGATGTTGTCTGAATAAATCTTAGAAACTTATAGAATTCCCAGATAAAACTTATTGTTTTTATGTTTATTCTACAATATAAAATGTATTTATTTTTCTTAAGAAATTTACCTTCAGAGAATCATTTTTCTGTAGGGGCCTTAAGCTTTGCTGTTTTTGTCAATGGAATTGTCTATAACTATATAATTGCCTATAATTATAATTGTCATAACAATTTTCTTTCATTTGGTTCTCATTACAAGTAAGTGTTAAGAGTTTTCACCAGTTTTAATTCCAACAAGTTCTCCCTAATGATTTCACTGATTTTTATTCAATTAGTAGACACATATATATATATATATATATATATATATATATATATATATATATATACCTTTCAAAGAAATGTGATACCCAAGGTTTAAAATGAATTTTTAAAAATGAAAAATCTTTCTTGAAGTTTTTATTTTAGTTTTAATTTCAGGCTAATAGATTAAATTTAATATTTCCAATAAGCAAAATACTTTGCTGTATTTTAAAACTAATTTAAATTCACTGGAAGGAGATTGTTTTTTTGTTTCTTTATTTATTTTTTTTTTAATCACTAAAAATTGCTGATTTTGTTCATTTTTAACTGTTAGCACAATGTAATTCACAATCAAAAATAAAATATGCTTTTCTGAAACATTATTTCAGGAATATTAGCTGATTTAAAGTTTAATTAATTTGATTTTAAACAAATATTACTTACTTTTAGTTTAAAATATTACAGAAATGCATTTTTTAACATAGAAGTATGTGTTTTAATTAGGTGCTGACAGATTAACAACAGAAAGTTTATCTAATTTTTTTTCCTCTGGGGTCCATATCTGTAAAAATTACTTGAGGAATATAACATGAGCACCTTTTTTTATATAATTTTAACTATCCAATATTTTTTGTAATCAAATATTTTATTGAATTTTAGGTACTTTGGCTTTAAATTTACTATAGCTATCATTCTTATTTTCTGATAATGTCACGTGCAGACATTGAAATTTACAAAAATCACAAAACAAAAAATTCAAAATTTTTTTTAAATATTGGGAGTTGCTGAATTGTAGTAAGCTTTTCCATTTATGGTTTGAAAATAGCATTTTTATTTTTACTTGATAACAATATCACCTAACCAGTACAAATTAATACAGAATTTTAAAAGATTTGAAATATTAATTAAAATTTTAAAATAATGAAAACATTTCTTGTAAAAAAAAAAAAGGGGTCCATAATATCTTATTCATATAAGCAATTAAGCTTTTCTAATTAAATAATGTGTTAGTTTTATTGCAACTTGTATTTTATGATTCAGAATAGATTTTCTGTAACTGGGGATCCTCTTTTGCAAAAATAATAAATTGATGATTTAAATTTTCCGAGTTCTGTGTATAACTAGTAGCATTAAGAAGTACAAAAATTAATTTCTTGAAATTTCATAAAATTAAATAAGTGGAAATTAAAAGATGTAAAAAAAAAAGTTTTTGCTGAGATTTTCTAAAAAAAAAGATAAGTTTCTAAAATAATTTAATTCATTTGTGAATAAATCCTGAAAGTTTCATTAAAATCTGACAATTATCTGATTTCTGCAAGAATTTCCAAATCAGTGTGTTTTTCACCACAAAAAAAGATGCTAAAATTTCCTATACTAACCTTTGGTCCCCCACTAAAAGACAAAATTAACCAAAATTTTTAACATTCTAAAAAGGATCAAAAATATAATTTAAAATCCTTTGGTCTTTCCTCTTAATAATAAAGATCTTGATGACAAAAATTTTTTTAAATTTTTTTTTTGGGGGGGGGGGAGCATTACACCCCGGGCAAGGTGTGAAGCCACGAGGATGCAGGGGGTTGCAGAAGATTTGGAGCAAGAGCAGATAGGAGTGATAGAAGAAAGGATGAGGAGAGGGATAGTGGATAGATCAAGGTAGCTGGAGATGTTGATTGACATTACATTTGAATAGTTGGAGATTATAGCTCTCAGGGAAACAGTAATTGGGAAGAGTGTTCCACAGGTGAGAGGTGCGAGGTATGAAGCTATTGGAGTAGAAGAGACAGCTACATTTAAAAGTTTCTACAGTGTAAGGGTGGGAGCGGGATGCCAGCCTCGTAAGGCGCTTGAATTCATGGAGTCTGAGAACCCGTGAAAGCAGCTCATCAGAGCAATTACCATGAAAGTATTTGTAGAAAAGACAGAGAGAGGTGATGGTGCATCTGTGAGAGAGTGACTGTAGACGAGATGCCAGATCAGGGCCAATTATATTACATATCCGTCTCTGGATTTTGTCAAGAACTCTGAGGTAAACAGAAGGTGCCCCAGATCATATATGGCAGCAATACTCCATGCAAGGGAGAATGGTTGATTTCTATATTTGAAGTATCGATTCCGGGGAGAAAAATTTCCTGGCGCTGCACAGAGAGCCAACTTTCCTTGCGGTGGATGAAGCAATTGACTCAATGTATTTGTTCCATCTCAGGTCAGCAGTCAACGTGAGACCAAGCAGACGCAGGGAGTTGCTCTCAAGAAGTTGACTATCAGACATTTTTATTAAGTTTGGGGCATTTTTTCATAATGGTATGCTCATTTTTTAGTGAATTTGTGGAAATACCAATGTATATGTATCTGGTTGTGAATAGCTTGCTTGGTGGTGTTGATTATATATTGCTCTTTTGGCTTTCATGGTTGCACATTTCCTTTTAGCTTTCAGTTACTCTTCAGTTTCCTTTAAAAGTGAAAATTTGATAATTACAGCAGGCATTATTTTCATCTATATTCCTGAAATATTCAAATGCTTTTTGTGTGTGTGTGTGTGTGTGTGTGTGTATATATATATATATATATATATATATATATATATATATATATATATATATATATATATATATATATCTGCACCTTTTATAGTAGGCATCATGCTTCCTTCAATCCCTAAAAAACATGTTAATTCTGAAGTTAGATGCTACCCACAGATCCATTCATAATTTCATTGAGGTGAAAAATGTTATTCAATAAGTCCCAACATTAACATTTTTAGTAGAGGGGCATGATTTTTGACTATGGTTTTCTGTGTGTAACATTATTATTATTTTTTTAAAATTTTTTTTAAGGCTGTGATAATGCAAATTCTATGGGGAGTGGGGACTGATTTTTTTTTTTTTTTTAAAACTTTTTTTTTTTAAGGTAACCATTCACTCAACTTACTTAATCTTTCATTTTATAGGGGGTTAACAAATAAACTAATTTCATGATTGATGAATTCTTTATCAATCATTAAGATTTCCACTTCAAAGTCATCATTTTATGGACAGGGATGGTCATTGTGTTCATTTATGGCAGACAGTTGATATTTAATAGTAACAAATAACCCTTAAGTAGAAATTAAATGAGAATTTGTCTTTAAATCAATTCTTTGGTTAGAGAGTGAAAAGATTTGTGGGTAGAGAAATTTGAAGTTTAATTTTAATTTTTTTTATTTTTTTATTTTTTTTATTTCAAAGTAAAGGGCAAATCATCTGTATATTATTTTAAGATTTTTACACAATGTTGTTTGTTATTCAAACAATCAAGATAAACGATGGTACAATCACCTGGCCGTAAAAAGATTTGAAGAGGAAGAATAACCAATTATATTTGGCTTCATCATAGGAAAGCACAGAAAGACATGCTCCAAAAGTATGAGTTCAAGTTTCAACAGAGGCTATTTTGATTTTACTGCTTCTAGTGAAGGAGTTTTAAATAGTGACTTTCCTATTTTATTGTTTCTTCTTATTAAAGGAATAGAAAAATTCTTCTAAAAATGTCAAAATAAAACTGTTGGCAGACTGAGAAGGAAAATTGCAAATCTTCTGGACAAGATAGCAAAGGAAACAAGAAGAAAAGGCCAACTATTAACTACAAGAAAACAGAATGTATGGTTGTCAGCAAGAAATGACCAAAAGATGTGTGCTACAAATTAGAGACACAAGGAACATATGAGAAAGAGGGCTTGGAGAATTTTCAATTTCACAGTACATATTGAAGACAGGAAAGGCAGAGGGAAACAGCAAGTTTCTGGGATTGGATGGTAGAGCAAAGACAAATAATAAATGGGACAATAAAGTTAAATGTTATTTAGAGATACAAGGAGCAGACAACTTGTGGAGAACTATAATTGTATATGTCCTGAACGGACACAGACACTACACAAAAAGAAGAATCCTTTTAAAATTTACAATATCCTAACACCTTGCATTCAATCTGAACAGGAAAATGATAATAATAAAATACTTTTGCCATAAGTTGTAATATTATACTTCACATCTGTGTAGGCATGGTAGAGTAATGGATTGCAGCTCGGACTGAGGAATCGGAGAGCTGAGTTTGAATTTCAGTCAAGTTCATTACATTCATTTACATGCTAATACTCTTGGTAAAGCTATGAATCCAACCCTTCTCCCCTCAGCTATTGTTAAATAGTAAGACAGACTGGGTTCTATAGCCTTGTGTGGCAACCAGCCTAGGAAAAGGAAAACTCTAAATTCAAAATTGTATATAGCCCTTGCAAAGCAGCTAAAGAAAGGATTGTTCATATTGACTTGATCCCAACTATGGTCGACTGTGTGAATGAAAGAGAGAGAGACAGACAGACAGACAAATGTAAACAATATTTGATTAGCATGTTTCTCAACAAATCTAGATCAGTGACCAGTTGGACGTATGGAATTTATGCTGATTAACTAAGATTAAACATTATTTTATACCTCATGCTCTTCTTTGTCTAGATCTTCTCATTCCCTCTATTATCTCTTCCAATTTTCTTGTTGCCCAGCAATTACTTTTATCTCTGTATACAAACAGGAATTAGTTTCATGAGCAAACAAGGAATAAAGAGTGGACAAGTCTTGTCTATCTTTTGCACTATATTACCATAAAGAATTTTAATCTGTTGATATTTTTTTGGCTCATACCTTTCCATCCTTAGCTGACTTTCATTTTTTTTTTCTATCATTACCTTTTTATATCCATCCAGCCCTTCCCATTATATATAAGGGGTTGCTGAAAAGTTATCAGCCCAACTAGGAAGATTCCCCTCTCAAAGTTTGATGTTTGATCATCAGCCAAACTTTGAGCAATGGGTCAGGCAAAGAAATCTTCTATATATGTTTATTTTTCATTTATTTTTTATCCACCCTTCTTAACACTTGCCTTTACTCCATGGCACTGAATTAAACAGTCAATATATTTAGGGACACCTGTAAGTAAGCTTGTTTTGAACATCATTGATAGGTGAAAGGTTATTTTTTTATGAGTAATCTCCTTCTGATGAGCAGTGAACCATGTCCTTTGAAAAATGATCACATAACCGGATTTTGTTAATTTAGTAAAATAGTTCAATATTCAAATGTATGTTGCTTTGTTTATGCTTGAATGAAATAATGTGCTAATCTACATGTAGAAGAAAATTTTGGGGGTTAAAATGATTTGCCATGTTTATTTCTCATTTCTTGTTATCTCCATTTACAGATTGGCAAAAATGATAATATTCACCAATTTTCAGCACCTAAAGAGATCTTGAAATATTTTTTTTTTGTTTTGGTACTTTCTTTTTCATAAACAGGTAAATATGTGGGTGGTGTAATGGATAAGAGCTCAGAATTGGAAATTAGAGAGCCGGGTTTACATTCCAGTCAGATTTGTTATCTTCATTTGCATACAAATACTCTTGGGAAAGGTATAAATCCATCTACCCCTCAGTTATGGGTTAAATAGTAATGCTTGTTTCTGGAATAATCATTATTAATAACAAAAATTATTTATGCAATATTCACTTGCAAAAAAAAACTATTCATACAATCCAAAATGTTTTGGCTTTAAATAGTTTAAAAAGTGGTTGATATTTTGTTTATAAAAATGAAATATATTTAACCTTTCTACCCTACAGTAATAAGTGATTGTATGAATAAAAAGAAGTGAAATTTAACATTCTATTTACAATTTTTAATCTATGATCACTCATGATAAATTTGTTGTGAGTCATATTTGAAAGTTTTCTATTTAGTAATTTGACTTTCTTTTAAAAAAAATATTTTAAAGAAGCTGTTTTAAGTTGCTTTTATTTCAACTTTACATTTTGCATTTGTGGATTGAACTTAAGTGTTGTAGCATAGCACAGAAAGGTTAGATTCTTTGTTAATGGGTTTTGTGATACTTAGATTCTTTCTGATTTCAAGCAAAGAAACATCTTTAAATTTCTAGAATGAAAAATTGTCATCATGACATTGTCAGTTTTCGCCAGTTTTAATTTCAACAAGTTCTCTACAATGATTGTGCTGATTTTTATTCAATCAGTTGACATTTCTATAAAATATATAGATATATATATATGTACCTGGTAGTGAGTAGCTTGCTTGGTGGTGGTGGTGGTTGCAGATTTCCTTTTTAGACTTTATGGTTGAGTCTTCAGTTTCCTTTAAAAGTGAGATTTGATAACTACAACAGGTATTATTTTCATTTAGATTCCTTCAGATGTTCAAGTGCTTTATTTTTTTTCCTTTTGTACATAACCATCTCCTCATGGTAAGCATAATGCTTCCTTCAACCTGTAAAAACATGTTAATTCTACTTTTAGATGCTACCTTGCTATCCATGGATCCATTCATAATTTCATTGAAGTGAAAATGAGCAAATTCAAGCCACATTAGAGGCACTTTTATTTTCAGCCTGCTTACATTATAATTGTAAAATAACCTGAACAATAAAAGACACCCCACTGCAACTTCTCTCAAAACACAACAAAAGAAAATCGAGTCTATCACTTCTAAAATGTGATACCAATAAGCATCAGTTTTGTCTTTTAGACATCTTGAGTACCAGAATTAGGCCACAAATCAAAACTGTTTTCTATATTTATTGTAGCTTTACCCTTCATGTGTAATGAACGATGTTCATGATTCAATGATTTTCAAGCTTCAGAGCTGACACATATATACGCACACATATACACAACTTGTATTATTCAATTCGTACAGTTCCAGTCAAAGTAGGACAACTTTGGGTAAATCTTTCAGTCATCTACTTATATACTTGTAAAATCTAATTTTCCTTTTTAGTAATTTAATTTAAAAAGAAAAAAACTTGAATAAACTATTAGAAAACTCCACATCATTAAAATAATATGTAAATTCATGGGAACTGATCTATCATTGGGTTTTTAAGTGTGGGGTGGTCCTCTGAGAATATATTGGCTTCTTGTTACTTCCATAATACTAATTAATGGCAAATTGAAGAAAATATGTGTGAGAAGAGTTCTAGAAACAAAAGAACATACTTTTAGTAACCTTTTCTAAACTTACTGACCTTGTCCTTTCTCTTTTTTTCACCTCCGCTTTCCACATTTCTTTTGTTTCTTCACCTCAAAGGTGTTGCATACAGATTTTTTTTTTTTTTTTTCTATAGAGGGGATCATTGTTGCCTGACAAAATAAATGACATGTCTTCCTGGTTTAGTGAAAGTGTGGATTTAAGAAGGGTACAGGAAACGGAAAGACTGAATATTAACATTCTAGAAGTATGTGAAACAAGTATGGAAAAACAATGGGGATTTTACAAGTGGATGACCAGAATTATATATGCAAGCAGAGATAAATGAAAAATTTGACTAATATCAGATTCAGTTAAGAGGAAATGTGTTTTTTGTGGATAGAGCAACTCTTTCTGATGAAACTGAAACTGAAAACATTCAATATGGCAGTCACAGGGATGCGTCAAAGTGCCAAATTAAAAAAGCAGAGGGGGGTGCAAATAAACTGTACAACACAAGACACAAGAAAGTATGGGGAACTGTTGGCCAAGTGAAAAAAAATACATTCTGAAGTGATAAATGAGAGATATGACAACAACAAAATACAAGAGGGCCTCAATAAATCAATCTTGATAACACCTGTCAAAGAAACCAGGTGCAAGTGATTTCATACGCCATCAAACTATCAGATTCATGAGCCACATGATTAATATATCACAAATAATAATCATGATTCAAATGCATAGAGTTCATAGCAGAATTAAAGCAAAAACATTTGTTCACAACACTGGAACAAGGAATGCAATTTTCATGATCAAAATGGTATCAGAGTAAGCAATTTTTAGATTGTAAGAATTTTTAGATAATAATAATTTAATGATAAGTCTTACTAATTAACCTATAGCTGGAAGGAGAACAGGTAGATTCATGCCTTTCCTTTTCACATAAGTGAACTAGAATTGGAACTTGACTCTCTGATTAACAATTCCGATCCATTATCCATTAGATTATCTGCATATCCAAGCTTACAGCACCTGTTATTCCCAAGCAGTTTACTCACCTGACCAAGTTCGAGAGTGTGCAAAAATGTGTATAGCTATGTATATGCAAAAACATTTGATAAAGTATGGCATGAAAAACTACTTGAAATGTCAGGGAAGCTTGATCTACACAGAAAAGATATTCACATAAACTATAATCTGTATTGGGAACAAACAGCTAACATATGGATAGAGAATGTGTTTAGTCAATATACAAAAATAAGAGGAGTATGACAATTGACAAGTTTGTGTTTTCTCACCAGATTTATTTAACCTGTACAGAGAATTGATTCTAACAATTAGAAACCCTACCAAGATTTATCAGTAGATAAACAATGTATGCAATGCAGATGATATGCTGAGAGCAGATTCAGAAGGAAAACTGAAAAAAGTATTAGACAAGATAGTCAATGAAAGCAGGAAGAAAAGACTAACCATTTACTGTAAAAAATACAAAATGCCTGTCTGTTAGCAGAATAGATATAGTGAATGATGCCTTTCAGAAAATAAGCATTAAGGGATTGCTGACCTGCCATGTGAATGCTAGACATTTTCCACAGAGGTGAAAAGAGTCAAATGCAGTTCTGAGAAGAATACCATGGACAGATTATATGAGAAATGAGGAAACATTAAGAAAGATAAAAACTGCAGCTATAATCCCGGGTATGATGATAAACTACATCTGGCAGCAAGACTTCTGATCAGGATTGGAGGTTTTGAGGAGCATGGAACTGCCTCTTCCCAGATCCACCTTGATCTGGGATGATAGCACATGTTAGGGTCCCAGCTAGCAACAAATAGAGAACTTATAAACAAAAACAAAATACTATAAAAGTATAAAAGTACATTTTTATAGTAAAATGACCAACAATACATTTTATCTGTAGTTGAAGGCATACAGTTGCATTCAAAATATTTAGATTTTGGTATTAAACAATCCATAGAGGTTGATATGCTGTTAAAAATAATCAACCAACTCCAGCTAAAATTTCTATGACATAATGAGTAAAAAAATAATTGATAGAACCAAACTGATCTTTTTGGGACCTTAAGGATTTGTTTTTGCAACAAATTGGACCAATAATTTTACTAAATGGAAAATCTAAGATGTGAAGTTGATTAGGTGAGGAGGATTTTTTTCAAAAACTTAAATACAATGTCAATTGATATTTCTGTTTTTTGTTTTTTTATTGTTTTCTCTCCTTAATGTTCTTTTTCTCATTCTATCACACCCAGTAACCCCTTGCATCTTAGTAGCTTTATTGTCTAGCTTGAGGTGAAATGATTTATATTGTAAATGACTCACTGTGAAAGATTTATTCAAGGTTACTTATTGCAACTAGAAGCTTAGATATTACAACAAAATCCTGACTGGTAAGGAATGTGAGATTCGAAAGCTATATTTGTCAAATACATAGGAGACAAAATGACATTATGTAAGGAGTTACTGATTGGTTGCTGAAGGAGAAAAAGAAAACATTAAGGAGATAGAAGAATAAAAGAACAAGAATTAAGAAGACAGAAGAAGATAGCAATTGACATTGTATTTAAACTTTTGAAGATCAAAGTTGACTGGAAAGCAAGAAGTTGGAAGAGAGTTCCACAAGCAAGAAGCATGAGAGAAAAAAACATTAGCATAAAACTTACAGTTAAATCTAGCCATTTCATTTGTAAGATGATGAGACCTAGCTGCACTTAAATTCATAATGTCTAGCTATCAAAGAGGAAAGTTCATTAGAACAATTACCATGAAAATATTTATAGTAAAATCACAAGGAAACTGTTACAGCAGTGGGAAAGGGACTGAAACCAAGATAGCAAGTCAGGACCAATAATATTTCAGATTCATCTTTGTATTTTATCGAGAATCTCTAAATTCATGGCAAAAGCATTAAACTTGATTTAACAGTAATATTCAATGCCCAGCTGAATGTTAGATTTATAAATTTGCAAGATAGATTCTGTTGGGAAAAATTGTCTAACATAATACAGTGAATCAACTTTCCTTGGCAGACCTAGCATTGAATATAATTTTTTTCCATTTCATGTTAGTGGAAAACGTTAGCCTGAGAAGGCGCAATGGGTCACTCTCCTGGAGGTTACCATGTTGATGAAAAGCAAAGATTCTCAGAGATGATTAAAAGAGAGTAGTTTTGGAGGCATTAAAATTCACAAGCCATTTATTGCCCCAATTTACAGATTAGGTCTTTTTTTTTTTTTTAGATATTTACAAATTTATATTGAAGTATCTGTCTATATCTCTTGAGATGAGGTATTCTGATTACTTGCATTATTTACATTATTCGAACTGTTATCCTCATCTTCATTGCCATATTTCAGACATTGTCCGCTCCAACCTTCTTCAGGTGATTGCAATTTTGAACCAGGGTAAATTGTTCCAGTGTCACGTGCCACGCCTCTTCCAGATGCCTCAGTTATTTCCCTTTAACTCAACTGTCCAAGTTTTGGTTCACCACTGCTGTGGCCTGGTATTGAACACACAACTGTTTGGGTTTAGTCATTGGATCTAATCAACATCTTTATCCACTGGGCCATGTGTCCTTGAGGACAGAGAAATAACTGAAGCATCTAGAACAATCTACCCTAATAAAGGGTTCAGTTTGAAATTCCAAACACCTGAAGGCCGGAGTGTACAACAGCCAAAACGCTGTGAATATGGCAATGAAGATGAGGATAACAATCCAAATAATGTAAGTTATATTGAAGTAGTTTTAGGAAGTTACTGTAAACTTTTACTGATGAATTCACTTAGCAATTTTTCTGATTTTATTAATCTTTATCTATTTAAACAATAAGTTCTTTTCTCAAGCATGTTTTAAACATATCAAACAATAAGAGTATCATATACTCTGTGAAATGGCATGAAGTGGATTTAACTGATACAAGTAAAGTTTCAGTACTGGACTTATTCAACCTATATATATATATGAGGTGATTTTGAGAGAATTGGAAGTCCTAGCAGGATTCATTTGTTGTGGGTCATATATTGGCCCACAAAACAGTTATTGAATGACAAAAGACCACAAACAAAACAAAAACTTGAGTAAAAAATATATTGCCTCAGAACGATACTAAGAATACCATAGCCCTAACATTTGAGCAGTGACAGTTTTAGAGAAAACGGAAACAAAAAGGACTCTTTAACATCAGGAAAGAAATTTCTAGGGTACATAATGAGAAAAGCAGGCTGGGAAAATTTGATTTTTTTTTTTTTTTTTCCTCCCCCAAATCACTTTTCCTTCTCTTGAGTAGTTCTCCATCATCTTTATCTAGTTTAATTTGTAACAGTAAAAAATTGAGAGGATGGAAGAGAGAAATTGCAACACTCGTTCATTGAGTTTAAATATTCTAAAAATCCGGTGTATGTGTGTGTGTGTGAAGGATGCCAGGATATAGATGCCAGACATGTAAAATTAAAATATTTGTCGATTGTGCTTTTCTTTTTTCAAAAGGGTAGAAAGGAGGGTGCGAGGGTTTCCAAACTTTCAATTTAATCTCAATTGTTAAAATGTAATTTACCTTGGACTTGAGAAGTGGGGGAAGCTCCCTTGAATAAGTGAGTGCTTTGTGTGGTTGTATGTCTCTGTGTCCCCCCCTCTCTCTCCTTGCTGCCTTCGCGGCATAAGACTCAGCGCACGCAAATATGTTGAAGAAGTGGGGTGGAGATTTTGTGGCAGTTAAATGTTTCCTGTGCAGGGAGGGAAATGGGTCGTGTCTCTTGATCGGAAAGGGGCTAAGGCAGAGCAGAATTCGGTCTGAATCATATTTCACAATCCACGCTCTAGTTGGGAGTTTAAGGGCTTTACACACACCCTACCTATTTTTTTTTTTTTTTTTTTTTTTTTTAAACTTTTTTTTCTTTAAAATGGAATCTTTACTCCCTCCATATACACATATACAACACTCTATTTATTTACTTCTACCTTTTTCACTTCTCAATCTCCCCCCCCACCCGCTCTCTTTAAAAACAAAAAAAAAAGTCCGCAAGTTGAGTTACTTAAAAAATTTCTCTTTCATTTGGCTTCTTTTTCTTCTTTCTTTTTTTTTTTTTTTTTTTTTTTTTGGTTCTTTTTAAGCACATGAAGTTTCCATCTTTTCTTTGTTTTTGTCACAAAGGAAACCCAATTGAGGCGCCAGTCTTGGAGGATGTCATTGTATTTATATACTCAACAACTGGTTTGTCTCTTTCTATTTTCGCAGAGGCAACCCTATTTCCTAGTGTAACAGGTTCGATCCTCACTGGATTGGTTCCAATACTGTAGCAGTATGTGCCACTCTAAGCTACTTTAACATTATTTCCTTGTTTCAAATTTCAGTTCTTTCTTTTTTTGTGTGGGTGGGGGAGGTCAGACTACTGTTTTTTCTTTTCTTATCTTTCTTCACCCACTCTTTCCTTACTTGTTTACTTTATAAACACCCACCTCTGACACTTCCTTTACATTTTTGAACATCACCCCTCTCCTTGCTCTATAAATGTTCTTCTTCCCTTTCTCTCTTGTCTTCTTGTATGATGCAGGAAAAAAGGTCTTTTTGTATTCTTGTAAATTTGTGGATATGTGTTGCCATCCGTTTCTCGTTGAAGAGAGAGAGAGAGAGAGAGAGCTTTCTAAAAATTTAGACAGCTTTCTCCTGACCTCCCAACTTCCTCCACTTGTACAAATCTTGTGATATTTTCTGGGGACTTGCCCGACTCTTTTTTGGTCATTTAGAGGTCAACAACTTTTAGGTGAAGGAAGATGCTGACCTCAAATATCACATAAAAGTATTAGATCCCCATTTCTTCCTTAACCAACACACTTGGTCTGCATCAACCAATTCATCAAAGTAGTTAAACCAATAAGAAAGTAGAAACCATTAGCCTTTTTAAAAGCTGCTATAACCGACTTCTGTAAGCTTTTTGAGTTGTATTATAATTCTATGAAGTCATTGGTTATTTTCCAGTTTATAGATGCAGCAAACTGGAATTTTAAATTAGTTCTTTATTGTATGTACCACAAACATCCGATGAATGGTATGTTTTTTAAAGGGAATAACTTAGAAAAATGATGGTTGAAAGTGAGAAAAAGCTTAATTCTACTAATTTTGTTTTTTTTTTTTCCAGAAAATTAGTATACTAAGGAAGGAGTGTTGTGTGTAAATTTTTAATTCTGCTATGTAGTTGCAGTTGCTGCACCCGTAAACTAGAAAATTACAAATGGGATTCGATGATTATACCAAATTATTGGCTTTAAAGTTTAAAAAACGTACAAAGAGCAAAAGAATTTTATTTTACCAAGAACTGGTCAGATGAATAACATTTTTCTTTTTAATGAAAATCAGATGTATATAATTACAGAAATGCTTTCTAATAAAGTTAATATTATTCAATTAGTAAAAAAGGAAATTTAATTGACTTGTTAATTTCAGTATTTACTGTTCTTGAGAAATGGTTTAGAACTCTCTTAATGCTTCCTTTACCACCATTTAATGAAAACGGTTCAGAGAAATGCTTGGTAGAATTGCATTATAAAGAGATAACTAGTGTGTCTGTATAGACTGTAGAATGTTCCAAAGGAAATTTGAATAAATTTTCAAAAAAAAGGCACACTGAACACTAGTTTTTACTTAAATGTCCTCTTTCTTTTTTCTCCTTTTTTTTTTTTGTCTTTTAAAGATTTCTTGTCCATACTAAAATCAACATTTTGTACAGAAATAACTGCTTGTTATAAAATCACAATTGCTACAAACAAAATTCTTGTGAAATGGCAGAATTATTTTCCATTGAATCTTCTTTTTAAATGGTTATTTCTCCTCCCCCACAAAGAGTTAAACAGTAAAAAATGAATAGAAAAAAATCATAGTTTAATTAAATTACCAATTTTCAAATTTTTTGTTTTTGCTTGGTTATACAGTATTTTTGTAATTTATGCACAGTAGATCCACTGAATTTCATTTATAGCTGTTATAATTTTGCAATATAATTTTATAGTAAGAATTTTAAACAATTTATCCATCCACTTAGTGGTTAAAGAGTAATGCCTGTTCTTCAGTAATAACAAATTTAATAGTAAAAGCAGCCAAAAAAGCATACGAAAATGAACCCTAAAGTCTCTAGATGCCAAATCTAGTCCCCCACATAATCTCCTTCCTTTGCAATTGTAATATTCCACCTTTTGAATGAGGACAATTCATATTTGCATCATAGAAGTTTCTTGGTTGCTTCTTTTTTCTTTTTCCAGCCATGTTCCATCATCATTGGAGAACTGCTGTCCTCTGAGTGTCTCCTTTGGCTCTGACTAATGAATCTTTTGGACAGTAAACTCCTTCAATTGTTTTATGGAACTTGTCAGTATTCTCACTTTCTCACATAGAACTTTTGGGTAGCATGATTCTTCTGTCAGCTATAAAGAGAGCATCATCCTGTTTGGGTTTATTCTCCTTCACAGCAGCAGCTGACCTGCCACTGCAGGTTGTGTTACTAAAGTTAGTTTCTCCTTTCTCTCTAGGATTGTCATTAACTATTGACTTTTCTCTCTTTATGATCACCTTGACATGGATTATGGTTAGCAAGGTTTGGTTTGGTTTGTTTTTTTATTTATTTTACAGCATATCAACCACAATGGGTTATTTAATGCTGACAAAATTTTCATTGTTGGTGATATTTTTTCCTTCAAAAAATCCTGGTAATATTTTTTTTGAAAATGTATTTCTGGTAATAATTCTTTTACAAAGTATTTCTGGTATTAAAACTTTTTTTCACACTTTCATAGTGTTTTGACCCCAGTTTGGGGTTAACATAACTGGGGCCCAAACAAGTGCTATCACCCCAGGTCAGGATGAACCTGGGAACATCAGCAATTAAGAGGTAGTTCCACACTCCTCAAAACCTTACTGTTGGATGTAGTTCATCGTCTTACGTGGATGTAGTTTATCATCATTGAGTTTGATTCTCTTTGAGTGCCTCATACACAATTCAACATTTAAATAACCCAACATGTAAAATCAACCAACCAAAATCATCTGCTTTTCATAAACATTCACTAACCTTTGCTGAATACTTACATCATTTTCTCCTTCTAAAATCAGATTTTATGTTAGTTCTTTAATTTCCACCTGTCTAAAGATGCAACCACTTTGAACGACAGTTATGAATAGAAGGCAAGGTAACACAAATTCTTCACCTCTTTGTGTTTCTCAAGACTTTATAAAAATGCATTACTTTTTACCAACTATGTATTGTGTGTGAGTGAGAGCTATATAAAACGTATGAGTGATGGTGCTGTCAACTTGGCATACAAGGATAACCATTGTTGACAAGTTTTCCGTTTACCTAGGTTTTGGAATTAAGAGTTTTTATTCTAGTCTAGCTGCCACCGAGGCTGAAGAGCCCAATCTGCATTACTATTTAATCTATAACTGGATGGAGAAAAGATAGGTTCATACCTTACCCAAGACATTGTGTGAAAGTAACCACATCCACTAATATATATATATATATATATATATATATATATATATATATATATATATGAAAAGCATTACTTTTTACCAACTATGTAATATATATATATATATATATATATATATATATATATATATATATATGTATATGGTATGCTACTTATTTCCAGGTATACTATGTCAGGGCAACAAGCCAATCCATGTCACAGAATCCTGTTCAGCCACATTTGTGTTTGTTCACTACTCACAGAATCCAACTGTGGTTTATACTACAACTATGCTGAGCAAATCTTAGTTATGGTTCCTGTGGAGAAGTTGCATTATATGCTGTGGTGAATAGTTTGAGCAAGGCCAGTACGCTTAAACCCTCAGTCATGAAGACTTGTGAGTTGATGTTAGCACAATCATCAATGCCCGCCAAACTGTTCCCTCTACCCAATTTCATTCACAAGGCTTGGTATGATTTTCAGGCACTTTTCAAAGGTGTCACATGCTGGAATTGCCCCCCTAGACTGATAGCATAAAGAATTCACTTTCCTGAGAAATCAACCATGATGAAATTTGAACCTGGATCTCATGGTCAGAAATCAAATATTCTATATTTTACTTGGCCATGCATGCACACACACACACACACACACACACACACACACATATGTTTGTGTGTGTGTGTGTGTTTTAAAATTAATGATCCAAGAAAATTAGTAGTCATTGTACACTCTTTATTACCTATAACTTTTCTAATCATTTTTGCCACACTTCAAGTTGTTGTTAGAAGAGAATAAAGGGAAGAATTTTGTTGATTAGTTGTTCTTGCTTGTCTTTTCAATTGAATTCATATAAGAAATTTGAAGGCCAATTTAAAACTTAAATATTCTTATCTTGAAAATATTTCTAGACTAATATAGAAGTATTCTTGAGATCATTATCATGGATAAAACTACAAACACATCTTGGTTTCAGGTTTCTAACACTTTCAAGGTGATATCTAATATCTCACAATAATACTATTTTTTATTATAACATTAACTCTTACCAAACTTCCTGTTCTGTTGACATTTCCGAAATAAGTTCTTGTCATTATGGAACAATATCTTAATTTCCTTTCATTTGACCATAGTATGTTCTTCTACATTATCAATATGTCCATTTGCAAATGCTAACATATTTCAAATAACTGGCCTTGAGAAACTTAATGGTCAATTGTCTCTCTTTTTTTTTTTTCTGTAACATTTTACTAAATTGACACAAACATCTATGAGAATATTTTGCCACATTTTATGTTCATAATTGTCCACCTGTTGCAGATTGGTCTTGTTTTTAAATGTCTTGTCAATGAATCCAGCTAGATTCAATAAAATTTACTCTGTGAAGGCCAAATTAAAGCATTTTTTTTTATATTATTATCCTGAAGATATTTCCGGATTAATATAGAAGTGTTTCAGATAATTATCATG
Organism: Acanthosepion pharaonis; assembly: GCA_903632075.3. NCBI lineage: Eukaryota > Metazoa > Mollusca > Cephalopoda > Sepiida > Sepiidae > Acanthosepion > Acanthosepion pharaonis. The sequence continues at coordinate 459,635 of CAHIKZ030004831.1, forward strand.
GATATGTTGTGGATATGAATCAACCCACAACAAAGAAAAAGGTGATATAGGAGATTTTTAAATATAAAAATATAACATATTTTTATTTTTGTGTTTTTACAACTAAATTTTTATCAGTGTTTTAAAGTTCCTTTTTTGTAGTTGTTCGTTAAGATGAAAAGAAATGTGATTTCTTTGCATGTATGTGTGAGAAAAGAGGCAAGAGAGAAAGTGAGGAGGAAAGTGTAAATGTCACATAGCATGGCAAGGAAGAGTGTTGAATGTCACATAGCTTTGTGAGGAAATCAGGTGAATGAGTAAGGAATCTCTTTGAAGCTGGGTTGTGCACTATTGCTATTCTTTATTGATTTTGTCCATCTAGAGACTTTACTTAAATACTCTTCAAAGGGATCACAAAGCATGTTTGTTTTTTGTTTTGTTTTGTTTTTGTTTTTGTTTTTTTGTTTTTTTTTACTGTTGGCAGGAATGCAACATGTTGGTTGAAAAATGTTAAATATTTATTTTCAAAGGATGTGTGGACCCTCAGACTCCATTTGATGATTGACTGTCTTGGTGTTTATTTACATTTTCACTGTGCAAATAAAATTACAATCATGCCTCAGTTTCAGATTTCTATCAGTTTTGAGTTGCCCTACAATATTTCACAATACTATTTTTTTTTGGTTTAATTATTATACCATTAATTCTTACCAAGTTTTATGCACCTTTTTTCAGATAAATATCCCCAATGTATGATACACCTTCTTCCATGTTTTACTGTGGGGATGGTATTTTGAGGGGGATGAAAGTGTTGCCTTGACATTTCTGAACAAACTTCTTGTCATTATGTCCCTAAAATCTTCATTTTTGTCTCATCAGACAATCATATATTCTCCCAGAATAAGATAGGCTTACAAAATGACCATCTTTTAGAAAATGGTTCTTTAATAAGGTCTGCATGCTTGTCAACCATCACTGGTAATAGTATTTCTTGTTACTTTGATTCCAGCAGCTTCCAAATCATTCCTGAGATCTACTCTGGCTGACAGTTTCTTCCTAGCACATCGAGGTTTATTTGCAACAGTATTTTCCCTCTTTAACTTTAGAATGACATGTCTAAATATATATATATATATAGACATGAATAATTATGTGATTAAAACTATGAACCAATATTCTTTAACAAAATATAAATTATTTATTACTTAATATTCATCATTTATATATGAAAAAAATTATACTTTTCTGTTTAAACTTTTCTTGTGCCATTAATTTTGGAGATTGCATATTATTTTTTTTTCTTGTGTATCTACTCTTAAATAAACAGCTCTAGAAAGTTCTTCTTGTGTTTACATTCATCTGACACACAGATAACATTGCCCCCCCCACCTACTTAAAAGAAGATGCAATGGCAACTATATTGAAAATTTTAAAAATTTTATTCTCCATAAATTAAAGGAACTAACACTGTTCATAACACACAAACATACATACACCATGAAGAAAAACAAAAATCTTGCACCAATAAAAAGTGCATATAAAAAAAGAATCGAGAAGTATAAGCAATCAATTGCTGATATTTCCTGATGAGTGGAGAGACAGGTCTGTCTATGAAATTCTGGAGTCTGGATGCTGAAGGTAACATGAATCAGCTAAGTGACAAACCTTTTACTTGTATTAATTATATATATATATATATATATATATATATATATATATATATATATATATATATGAACAGTGTTAGTTCCTTTAATTTATGGTGAATAACATTTTAAATATGGTTACCAGTTAAATTAATTGCAAAGTGAAATATATTTTCATCTGGCATGTTATATCCTTTAGGACTACATTGGACAAAAGTGAAGTTTGCATTTTGATATAACTATACTTATGGATGAAGGAGAGGGGAGGCTGAAATTTTAAACATTTAAATTCTTATATATATATATATATATATATATATATATATAAAATTGACTCTCCTAACATTTTCAAAGAATGAGTGACAAAGATTTTTTTTTCACCGCATCTTTCACAGACAAAATGCATCCAAATTTGCCTTAGATTACTTATGTGCTCCATAGATATGGTGTAGTTTGCTAAAGCAGAGCCAGTTTAGTGTCTTACAATAGAGACAAATACTAAAATCTAAAAGAGTAAAACAAATAGAAACTTTTTGGCCCTCATGCCTTGAAAATGATGGGAGTCCTTTTATTTATTTATTTATATATATATATATATATATATATATATATATATTAAAGTTAAGTGATATAAAATATGTTTTTTCACTAAAAAAACATTTTATATCACTTAATTTATAATATTTAGGCTCTGTAAATTTACATTGAGCACTGTTTTTATAAAAAATAAAATATCAGTAAGAACACCGGATTATATATCTTACTGTTCTTCCTATTTTATATATATATATATATATATATATATATAAATATGATGTTAATATTTTTAAAAATTCTTTAATTTTCAATTGTGATTTGCATATATCCCCACTCTCTTCAATTCTTAAATTGTTCTTTAAAAGGTTTGCTAAACTTATATTTTTTTCCTTTATTCCTGCTGCTATTGTCAGAGCCTCCTGACTCTTTGGATTCTGGTAAGAAAAATATTGGTCAGAACTTTCTTGTTTCACTTGTGTCTCCGTTGTACAGTAATTTTTTTTTGTCTTCTTCTGTGATATTTATTATATATTTTATTTTTCATTTGTAATGTTAGAATTGAATGAACAGTTTTTTTAGTTCTGTTATAAATGTGCTTCTTGTGTTTGTCAGTTCATGTTCTTAAAGATTTCATGATGCAACTCTCCACCCACAATTACATAATAATTTGACTGCAAGTATGCAAATTTAAGATATCACTTAGGAGGAATGAAAAAAAAACAAAAAAACCTTTGACTGCAAGTATGCAAATTTAAGATATCACTTAGGAGGAATGAAAAAAAAACAAAAAAACCTTTGACTGCAAGTATGCAAATTTAAGATATCACTTAGGAGGAATGAAAAAAAAAACAACCTTTGACTGCAAGTATGCAAATTTAAGATATCACTTAGGAGGAATGAAAAAAAAAACAACCTTTGACTGCAAGTATGCAAATTTAAGATATCACTTAGAAGGAATGAAAAAAAAAAAACAACCTTTGACTGCAAGTATGCAAATTTAGAAGGAATGATAAATGTTAGAGAATCTAGAAAATTCTTCAACTCACTAGCCACCATTTTTTAAGAGGTTATAATTGCTATCAGTCTACTTATGTATTGTTTTTATAATATAGACTTTTAGTATCTTTCCACAGGGGTTAATGCCCAGATAAAATCAAGTTTCTAATGCTGATTTTCATGGAGGCAGACTACCTCAATTTGCAGAATTAATGCAATTTAATCTTCATATCTACTCCCTCCCCTACAACATTTGTGCTTTGTGTTAAATTTAGTAATTATTTAAAATACGTCAAAGTCAGTTTGATTTAAGGAATTTGTTAATGAAATTGAATAATACAAAGCATGTTTATATCAGACTATTGTTAGTTCTACTCTTAGAATTGTCTGTTTCATGTTCTAATCAAAAAGTTATGCTTGACATCTACAACAAATGATGTAGGTAGAGAAATATTTGAAATATTATGTCCCTACCTATTTTTTTAAAAATTCCCTGCCATCTGTCCCAAATGTGAAACACCATTGCACATAAAGGTCAACAATCATACCCGTTTAAAAGGTATTTTTAAATTTTGTCAGATTATAAGCACAAATCTAACAAAAAAAAATATATTTGACCTAATTCAACTTGATATACTCATCCCTAAAATGAATTCTATTTATGTAAATGTGACCTTCTTTGACCTCTTAGATTGAAGGCTGGTTCTTCACTATTATCAGGTATTATAGGTCTCCCACCTCCTATCCTAATCTCTCCCTCTCAAGATCTAATACTACTTAGATGACCAGCCCCCTAATTTAGTTCTAGAGTATTTAATATTTCTCCTGGAGATTTGCTGGACCATCTTTTGTTATTGATGTTCATAAAAATTTATGAGGATTTGGGATTATTACTTTAGTTTTTGTTTGGTGCCCCCAGGATCAATGAAGATTACCAAAGTATAATAGTATACAGAGACGGCTTTTCTTTATATGTTTTTTTTTTTTTTTTTTTTTTCTTTTTTTTTTTTTTTTTTTTTTTAACATACGTGTGTTAGCACGTGCGATACCCTGTCTTCATCAGCCGCCGACCAGGGGTGATACCACAGTTTCGGTGGCTATGGCAGGACCGCCACCCCTGGCACCACCAGCAGCGTTTGCCACCAGGCAGGGTATGAAGATAAGCTAACTAATCGTTCCTTTAAGTAAAATCTATCTGCAATGAAATTTTCTTGAATGCGTTTGCCGTTATTGACGCACTCGTAAAAGTCGTTATAGGATATCTATTCTTCTTAAAAGTACAGTACATGAGATATCATGGCTCTCCACAACTTCGTATCCCTTTTGGCACTTAACACTTTTTCTCCTTCTATACAGCACCACCCCCCGGACCATTCTACCATCCATTCACACAGGTGAATTGTTTCCTTCCCCTATCTCTCTTGCCCTCAATATGAACTGTGAGGGTTAAGTTTTCCAAACCATCCTTCCTCATTATAAGTCCAAGTAATTTCAGCTGCCTCTTCTTGATTCAGAGCATGTGTCCTTTTTTTATTCACTCCATTCATGGAATTCTCACTATACTTCTGTAGAAACACATTTCTGTTGATTCCCCCCCCCATCTGGAGGTTGGGGGTGATTGCCCAGCATTCACTGCCATATTAGAAGGTGGGGATCACAAAGCAATCTAGCACTCTTTGTTTCTAATGAACCAACGTGGATTTTCATTTCTCCTTTAACTACTAGAATTACTATTTTTATTAGTGCTAGAAATGTGATATAAAAATGAACAATATAATCCTTATTTTCTCAGGTACACCTGGTTAACCTTTTCTTCTCTAGTACCCCCACCCCTACTTTTTGACATCTATATTCATGAAATATTTTCACTGATAAGGTGGCGATCTTAAAAAAATAAAAGAACTAATATTTTTAGTTGGCAAAATCAATTGAAATATAAAAACCAAAAATTAGTCTGGCACCAAAGGACAGTCACCTGAATAATTCCTGGAATCATGGTTACTTTTCCATATGATTTCTGCAGAGGTTGTCAATTTTGTTTCAGTTATATTTTTTTTAATAAAATATTAAATTTTTTCTTTTTCAAAAAATTCAAATAAAATATCCACTTAAACATAACATATTATAAAAATATAACAGCTTTATGTGTTATCTTTAAATGCTTTACCAAAATAAATCCTGGTTTATATTCTAGATTGCAATGTCTGGATTTTTTTTTTATTTATTTATATTTTTTTACATAAATGTACAGTTTATTTGATCCTAACAGGTGTGAGAATTTTTCTTGAAAAAAAATGTCACTCTTGTATATTTCTTCATTTCTCAGCCAAATATTGGATGATATTTAAAAACAATTTTTATAAAATCTGCAAAATTTCTCATCTTACAATCACAAAGAAATAACCATGGGCAATTATGAATGACTCACTCATCCAAAAATATAAATAATTTTTAGGATGAAGTTTTAGTTCCTTTTAATGTGGTAAAAAAAGAAAAAAATGAGATGTTTTTCTTTAGGTAAAATACGGAATATCATCTTAATTTGTTTACAAGTTGATGAGTTTGGATGCATAGTAACATTGACTTTATTAAACAAAGCATTGTCGGCCATTAATATTTAGTCATATATTTTTTTCATTTATTGTAACTCAGTCTATAGTTCCAGATAAACAGCACTGATTAGAAATATTCTCTCATTGAGATTCAAACTAACTTTTGCTTTTGTAAGTATGAATCTTGCCAAAAACTTATCCTTTATTTATCATTTGTACTCTTTACTCATTACTGTAGCCTGACTCTTCATTGCAATAAAAAACAATTATGAAAGAAATATTAATGAATAATGGTTGACAATGCTTCATCTAATAAAAATTCAAGATAATATTACTAATACTATTACTAATACTGTAAAAAAGGCAACTAAAATTAAAATGAAAGAAATATAAGCAAAAAAATTAAAATTCTGATAGAGTTTCTTGATTTAGAATTCTTCTTACTACATATTTAGAGCATTAATATATTTTAGCCATGGTCCTTTTAACCTGGAATTTTAGGGGGTTAAAAATAGGGGGTTTATGAAATTCCAAAGAATGAGTCATAAATTGAAAAAAATCTATTATAAAAAGGATAGGAAATTGTGGAGAGTCATGATCACTAATGTCCTTAAGGGGCACAGCACATAGAAGAAAAATTAAATTTGTTTCAAGAAAATAATGAATTATGAAGAAATTTAGTCTTTCTACATTACATATTCCTTGTCTTTCACATGGAATTTGTATTTACCTATTTGTTGTAAAAGAAAGTAGAATATTTGGTATAAGGCCATGAGTTTGAGGTGCTGAACTTAATGCTTATGGTCTGCTAGAATGGCAGGCTGACCATTGCCTCTCATTGTGAAACACTCAAAGGATATGGAATAGGCCAATCAGGAAAGAACACTTTCTTTTCTTTTTAAGAGCCGAGATTCTAGTTAACACTGAAATAAGAGACAACAAAGTGAATGACTTGTCAGTGTATTGCTGCCAGAAAAGATTTTTTGACAAAGAAATATGACATTTAAAAAAAAATGGTAACATTATGTTAGGTACTTGCAAAGATTCACAATACCTAAGGTTTAAAATGAATTTTTTAAAAATGAAAAAGCTTTTATTTTAGTTTTAATTTCAAGCTAATAGACTAAATTTAATATTTCCTATAAGCCAAATACTTTGCTGTATTTCAAAACTAATTTAAATTGTCTGGAAGGGATTTTCATTTTGAAATCAATAACAGTCGCTGATTTTTGCAACATTTTTAGCCATCTTCCATCACAATATAATTCTCTTTATTAAAGCATCTTCCAAAAACATACTTTTCGGAAATTTTATTTGAGGAATATTAACTGATTTAAAGTTTAATTAATCTGACTTGAAATAAATGTTACTTATTTCTAGTTAAAATATTGCAGAAATGCATTTTTTAACACAGTGGTAGCAGTTTTGGTGTTGACAGCTTGAATGACAAATGGAAGTTTATCTAATTTTTTTCTATGGTGGATATATCTGTAAAATTAACTAGTTATCACTCTTATTTTCTGCTAATGTTGTGCATGGATGTCCATATTTACAAAAATTGGCATGTTTATACACACACACAAAAAAAAATTTCAAAATACTTTTTAAAATATTGGTGTTCAATGAATTGTACTAAGCTTTTCCATTTATGATTAGTAAATATAGTTTTTAGTTAATAATAATATTCCCTAACTAGTACAAAGTAATGCCTAAATTTAAAAGAATTAAAACCTCATAAATTATTCTAATTAAATTTTTTAAAAAAAATGAAAAAGTTTTTAGCAAAACTTCATTCATTGAAAAAAAATTCTTTTAAGACAGTAGTGTCCATAATATATCTTATTCATAAAACAATTAAAAGCTTTTCTAATTACATAATGTCTTAGTTTTATTGCATTTTTTATTTTATGAGTCAGAGCAGATTTTTGGTAATGGGTGGTGGTGGGGGGGTCCTGTTTTACAAAAATAAATTGACAGTTTAAATTCTCCAAAGAGTTTTGCTTTTAACTAATATAAACATTAAGTGGCACAAAATTTAATTTCTCAAAATTTCATTAAGCAAGGTAACAGATGTAAAAAATAAAATATATATTTTTACTGCGATTTTCTAAAAAGAAACCTTTTTAAAATAATTTAAATCATTTGTGAATATGTTCTGAAAGTTTCATTAAAATCTGACAATTATTTCATTTTTGCAAAAATTTTCAAATCCATGTTTTCCACCACAAAAAATACATTAAAATTTCTGATTTGGTCACTGGGCTGACACAAAAACAAAGATTTTTAACATTCTAAAGAGGATGAAAAAATATAATTTAATAATGTTAAAATTCTCAGTTCTTTCCTCGTAATAATAATAACAAAGATTTTGAGAATAAAAATTTGTTTCTTTTAAGTTTGGGACATTTTTTTATCATGTTTGCTAATTTTTTAGAAAATCAGTAGTGGTGCCGACATTATACGCAGGTAATGTAACACCTGTTGGTGCAGGAAATGAATCTGTAAGCAAATTTCAAACTGTTGCATTTTGTACTGATACCTTTGGGGAAGAAAAAGAATTTATTTCTGCAGTCAGCTGTAGGTAAAATAGTAGGGCAGGCTGAGCTTTTTAAACTTGGTAAAGCAAATTCTCCAAGTTGATAAAATTCTGAATTCAAAACTAATGAAGGCAAGAACATGCAATTTACAAATATTAAAGAAAAGGAAATTTGGTCATGATTACTTCTCGAAAAGACACAAATAAAAATATAAACAATTTAGTAGTTTAGTTAACTTTCAGCTTATATCCCTTGTACTATTTACAATTTTTGTTTTGTTTTTTTGTTTTGTTTTTTTGTTTTTTTAACCTTTTTCCTGAATGGGTCAGAATAATAATAACAACCCTTTCTTTTTTTGTTTGGCTCAAACCATTTATTTTTTTAACTTTTTTCCTGAATGACTCAGACTAATATCCCTATCTTTATTGTTTAGTTAAAACCTGATAAAACCCAATTGCAGATACTCTTCTGATTGATTCCTGGAATAAGAATATTTCATTTCAGAAGGGTCTGATGCCATTCAGTTTTAGCAGAAAACCCAAAGCTATTGAAGATATGGGTCATTCTTTCTCTTACAAACTTGAGGCCAGGCAAAAACTTAATCTTAAAATGTCTGTAAATTAATTTAGCCTTCATGGAATTTGCCATGTTTCTTTACACTGAGAAATATTTCACAAATTGTTTGTCCTGTATCATCTCTGTTCATATCTCCCTCCCCAATCCTTCTAACCTGACAGAAAATCCTTTTGGCTGGGGTGAAATGTCAGGAGTTACAAATTAAGTCTCATTTTGCAAGTTAAGTTGGGGACTAGGAAATGGGTTTGTTTTCAAGTATTACGGAAATGGAAGAGAAAAAAAAGGAAGTTGTTTATACTTCTAGAAGGAACTAGAAGCTGAAATTGTTTATACACTTGCTAAGGTCAGGTTGAAAATTTGTTTTTAAAATAAAATCTAAATATTGAGATATTAGATAAGTTATTTACCGTTTGTCACATGTGACATTCAGGATTTATTGAACAAATACAAACTTTGATTTGTTCTAATTCAAAGTGAATCCAAAGAGTTATCAGTATCGCCTTGTTCTGATTATGTCAGTCAGTTATGTGCTATGCGTGATACACACTAAAGCAATCATGTATCTTTCAATACATGACTGATGAGGCAGATTTTTTTTCCCGCGGTAGATTGCCACTTCTTTCTGTGGTAGAACAATTTCCATCCAAGGCTACAGAACCCGGTCTGACCTGCTATTTAACTTACCTATAGCTAGAGGGAGAAGAAGAGGATTCATACCTTTCCCAAGCACATAAGTGAATGGATTCGACTGGAATTCGAACTAGGCTCTCTGATTCCACAGTCCAAGCCGCTATCCATTAATCCACCATACCTCCTGATTATGTAATGGTAAATTCTGGGAGCGGGGGTGGGGGGATGTCATATTTTTTAGCACCTAGTATAAATTGAATAAAGGAAATATGGAAACTGAACATGGAATAGTTTTAACCAACACTGTAAGTCACTACAAAGCATTAACCTCAATACTTGAGTCCTGTACTTAAAAAAAAAAAAAAAACTTCTCAGATCAAGACTTTGATATGGAAATCATGTATGGCACCAAACCTGTTAGCAAATATCTAAATTGTCAGCTGTATACAACCATTTTTTCAGATTGGTAGTTAAAAATGGCTTTGAGTGACCGAAACCTGTAGGCCTTAGAGAGGACCATCTTGCTTCAAACCTTGTGGAATGGTGCAACAGAATCAAAAACAAAGAAATTATCCAAAATAACAGAAACCACATCACTTGAAGATTTTCAACAAAAACAACAATTAAAATTGATAGCACAAATAACTCAGAGAAAATAATAACATTATCAAAATCAAGATGTTCCACACTACTTTAAACAAAAGGTTAGGAAGGAAGTTGCCATCAATACGGGAAAGAGTAAAAGCAGTGAGCTTGAGAAACCTATTTTCATGAATAATTGTTTGAATAGAAAGATTTTATAAATTTCGACTGATAGTAATGTTGTTTCATCAATGAATGCAGAATGTTTCCTTATAAGGAAACCACTAATATTACCATTAGAAATGAGAACAGATACTACATTTGTTATTTACTTATCCCACCACCATGAAGGGGGAGTGATGTCACAAGGCCAGTTTTCTTCGTTTGTAACAAAGTTTTTCTGTCTCTCAATCCTCTGCTTAGCTAAAAGATGATAATGTAAGGTTTTTTTGTTTTTTTGGGGTTTTTTTTCCTGAGCTAATGCATGAATAGTTTTTGGAATATGTAAAATACAAAAAGTTAAGTACAACCAACTCTGTGTGTGTATGCATGTGTGTGCACAAACTCAAGGTGTTGAAAAATTCTTGGCTTAACCAAGAAAGAATTCTCTGCTAAAATAGTTCTAGTGTTTGGTCAAATTTTGGGAATTGGTTCAGGCCAAGAACTTTTCAGCACTTTACTCCTGTGATTGTGTATCAGGTATTTATTTTTTTAATATAATTTACTTGTTGATGAACTTTCTCAATATTTTCCATGTCAAATAAATTGAACATTAGACAATGAAAATTCCACATTAAAATTCAAGGACTGTCAGGTTACATATTGATCCATCCTGTGTGTGTGCATGCACATTGTCCCTCTCTCAGTAAGATTGTATGATGACCACTCCTTACTATTTACCTTATTTACGTCCATACTATTGTCCCCATCCTTGTTGTTATCACAATGTTTCAACTGTTGTACTATCTTGAGTAACTTCCAAGGGATTTTGAACTGAACCCTTTATTAACCTACAGTGGTGGCCAAGTTGGAATTGTCCAAGAAATTGGCAGGCCTAGTTGGAAATGGTAGCTATAGTAAGGTGAAAAAAATCCACACTTAAAAATTGAGAGAAAACTGTCACAGATACTAAATGACTTCTTCCTACTGAATAAGTATAGATGACAGCTGACTCATCCCAAAAATTCAGATAGTAATTACTCCTTCCTAAATGGATAAAATAAAAAAATTCAATGTTATAATTAAACAAATCTTATCTAAATTTATCAAAATAAGGATTATTACTCTTTCTAGCAACAAGAAATTTAATTTATAAAAAATAAACATACACCAAAAGGTCTCTTAAATCTACATGATACAAAAAGACACCAATTCTTTGAAGTTTAAATAGTAAAACATTAAGAGACTCTGTAACGTGTAATGTCTCTCTATACCATGAAAGCACTCTACTCCTGTGGTTGTGTATCAAGTATTTAACTCTGAATGAGTACAATAATATTTAAAAATATATATATGTTTTATAAGCTCACATCTGAAAATCTTATTGGTCTTTAAAAGTTGTCTTTCTTGTAAAGATACCCCCCCCCAAAAAAAAAATTGTCACTTTAAAGAAGCAGTGGATATAGCATGGATCTGCGGAATGCAACATAAAACTTCTGCCAAAAACAATGAAACTCTTAAAAAAATGTGAAAGATTATGACAGTATTTACATTGTTTACATTATTGGATTATTATCCTCATCTTCATTGCCATATCCACAACCTTCCGCCATTGTCCTGAAGGACACCTGGCCCAGTGGATAAAGATGTTGGTTAGATCCAATGATTAAACCCAAAGAGTTGTGAGTTCAATACCAGGCTACAGCAGCGGTGAACCAAAAAAACTTGGAGAGTTGAGTTAAAGGGAAATAACTGCAACATCTGGAAGAGGCATGGCACATGGAATTAGAACAGTCTACCCTGGTGGACGAAATAAAGGGTTCGGTTCAAAATTCCAATCCCCTGAAGAAGGCTGGAGTGTACAATGGCTGAAACATTGTGAATATGGCAATGAAGATGAGGATAACAGTCCAAATAATGTAAATAATGATAATACCTCATCTCAGAGATATAGACAGATATCATGACAGTATTTTCTCATCATCATAACTTTTGCAAGGAAATTAATTCATTTCTTGGCATGAGAAATTTGCTCAATTTATTTGACTGAAAATGAAATTTAGATTTACCTTTACCTTTTTCCTTTTCGGCTCAGTTTGCATACTTTTTATTAATATTCAATTCTTGAATATTTCGATTCTGTCTAACATTTGTTCCACTTGCAAAAGAAATGGTAATAAAAAGTAATTTATAAAAGCAGTGACAAACTCAAATTGGAATCAGAATATTTTTTCTCCTAAAAAACAAAACAAGACAAAAATTGTCACTTCACAAAAAATGCCCTCTTCTAATTCCTTATTTTAATGTTATTTTATGTTCAAAATTGTAAGTGCAGAGAATTCTGTAAAATTGTTTTTATGATATTGTTTTCAACATGACAGGTATTGAAGCCATCCTAATGAATATCCAACTTAGGTGGGCAGGATATCTTTCTCATATGAGCGATAGCAGACTTCCAAAACTCCTCTTTGGCCAGCTTCTAACAAGCAGGCCATCTGGAAGGCCATTCTTGCATTACAAAGACAACCTCAAAGATAATCTGAACCAATTCAGCATCTCCTTTTCTTTCTGGGTAAATCAAAGTGTCATAGCAAAGGAGTTGGCGCCTGTCCTGCTTCTCATCTATACAAAGGCTTGAGCAAGGCTGACTTGAACATTGGGATCAACTGCAAGCAAATATTAAAGAAAGTTGGCAGTATGCTGCTCCTCTCAATGATAGCCTTACCTGCCAATATGGCTTTGTCGCACACAGTAAAGCACATGGAAACATGTGGCAATTTATCCTCAACTACATGTCCCATCGGCCTAAAAATTTGCAAAACACCTGCAGGCCTTGGGAGACACATGTGTGTCCATAAAAGTTGAACACCTCTTTATTTTACTGAGCCCTCATTTGTTGTCCACATATATAATCAAAAGAATAATAGTAATATTAGTCAATTCATTATATAGAAACAATTGACATTCAATGTCCGAATAGTCTGTGATATTTTTGGTTGAAATTTATAAAAAGTTTCTATTAAAACAATTTCACAGTTATCTCTATTTCCAATAATAATGAAGGCTTCCTTCCTAAACTTTTTGTTCGAAGTAGTGTGGAATGTCAACATCTTGATTATGTCATCATTTTCTCTTCAAGTTACATGTGATATCCATTTTAGTTGTTGCTACTGTTGAAAGTCTTCAAGTGATGTGGTTTCTGTTATTTATTACAGCTCTTTGATAGTGCTGGTTCAGGTAGTTTGAAGAAGTATGGTCTTCTCTAAGGTTTATCCACTCGAAGTATATGGTAAATGATGTACAATATATACAAAGGGTTACTGAAAAGTTCTATGCTTGACTCACTCCCCAAAATTTTACCAAATAAGTTTTTCTTGCCGAGGCTTAGAACTTTTCAGCACTCCCTTTTCTATCCAAGAATTGAAATGAGTCAAGTTCTTAACTTTTGTTTTGTAAACATTTAAACCAACAGAAATCTTTAAAATTATCTTGTGTATGATGCTATAACTATTTAGCATTCAACCTGCCATAACCTGCCCTATAAATATTGGCTCTCGGTGTCCAACCTGCCATAACCTGCCCTATAAATATTGGCTCTCGGTGTCCAACCTGCCATAACCTGCCCTATAAATATTGGCTCTCGGTGTCCAACCTGCCATAACCTGCCCTATAAATATTGGCTCTCGGTGTCCAACCTGCCATAACCTGCCCTATAAATATTGGCTCTCGGTGTCCAACCTGCCATAACCTGCCCCATGTATACTCTGCTAAATGATAATATCATCGACAATAACACAGGAAGTCGCGCAAACAGTGAGACTTTGAGAGCTGATATTTATGGAGTGGATTTGAGCATGGTGAATCCTAAAGGGTTAAGAAACACTACCAATTTTTTCTGGCTACAAAATATAATAAAAAAATTGGTACTAGAAAATTTTTTACAGTCAAATTATCAAATGTTTGGTATTGAAAATTTTAAGAACAATGTCTTCTAATTAAACAATGGCAAAATATTTCTAAAGACCACTTCCAATAGACACCCATGGCCTTGTGCCTGATTACATATTTTTTATTGATTTAAAAGCCACTTTTTATTTTTAACTAGTTTCACTGGGAATTAAAGAGGATTAGGGTCAGCAAGACGTGAAGATGACTTGAAACTGTGGAAGGTCAAAGTGATTGTGGAGAGAAAAATTATCTCGGTGATACAGTGAACCAACTTTCTTAGCAGCTGACCTAGCAGTGGATTCAATATAGTCTTTCCACTTCACGTCAGCTGAAAATATTAGTCTGAGAAGTAACAACAAGTCCTTCTCCTGAAGGTTAGCATCAGCCATGCTGGTGAAAGGCAGAAAAGGGTCTCTCAGATGATTAATAGGGAGCAGTTTAGTTTTGGAGGTGTTAAAATTAACAAGCCATCCTGTTCCCCAGTTAATAGACTGAAGGTCGTTTTTGACACCAGCTGCCAATTTGATTTTATATTTATATATATATTTGAACAGATTTTTAATGGTACAGAATTTTATAACAGCAAAGAATAAGTAAGTTTTTGATGGCATTTTAACTAAAAACTAAAACAACCGGTTTCGACCCAGATCTTATCAAGTTTATTTTCAGGGTATATCTTAGAGGACTAAAAGGATGAAATGTAATATTGAGTGCGACCTAGACAGAATGGTAAAATGGTTGACACTCAAACCATACACACATTCCCTACTGTGTATAGCATGCTGTGCTATGGAAGACCCGGATGCATTCACCAGTTGACTACCACTAGTGGCCGGATTCAAAATTCTGGAGGGTAAATGTTGTTTAATTTTGAAATCCAAACATTGAGATGTTCTACCTATATAGTCATATCCACAACTACACTCAAATTTATATACAACGGAATTAATATGGTGTGGAGGTAAACATCTTTACAAATGAATGACAATATATATATATATAATACTAGCAGTAGAGCCCAGCATTGCCTGGGGATGTAACAGTAAGAGATAGATCAAGTATCGACCATCATAAAGACTGAAAAATAAAATTGACAAAGATTATTGTTTAAGATTGATGGACATGCATCTCTTAATTTTTGGTCAAACCCAAACTCAAAAAAGTGAAGTTTTGTTGAAATCGGTTGAAAAATGTAGGAAATCCGATCCCATATATAAATGAACACAGACACATACGCGCGCAAACAACCTGGGTTTTATAATAAGTATAACTCGATATGAGTTGTCCCCCCTTTCATTCAGCGATGCCTCTTAATCGTGTTTTCAAATTGATTTCATGCAAAAACAATTGTGTTTTTCCAATTTTTGGCACTGTCAGAACCACTGCAAGGTAATTTTATGTAGTCCTGTGAAGTTTTGTTGAAATCGGCTGAAAAATGTAGGAAATCCAATCCAATATATAAACGTACAGACACACACAACCTGGGTTTTATAATAAGTATGAGATATATATATATATATAGCAATTATTGTATGTTATTGCTGTTAGAAAGTCTTAAAGACTGTTTGCTTTTATCTATTGAGCTTCACTTTATAAGTTGTAAAATTGTTTTGCAAAAGTTTCCAGAAATGTTTAATCATGAAATACATTTTTCCTTTGCTATTAAATCAGCCTAAACAGAAAAAACCTAAACCTAATCTAGACAAGTGTTATTTTGAATTAATGACAATAACCCAGACTGAACCTATGCAGAAGATCATATTACGAAACTGGCCAATATATCCTCTCTTTTTTTATACCCAAATACCTCAAATATTGTCAACAACTCAGTTTCTCTTAATTGAGCTAAACCTGCAAGTTCTGTACAGATGATAGGAGGTCTAGGTTTGTGATTCTTTTTAATGATGTATGTTTGTTTCAAGTTCTAAATCTAAAATTAGACTTACACTTGACAGAGTTCAAAAGTGTTTATGCAGCCTTGTGGGTGATGAATTATTTTCCACCCTACAATCCCTTTTCCACAGTCTAAATGTTGTAGCATACCTATGAGCAATAATGGCTATGTCACCATTCACATAAATACAGTAGTAAATACTGTATATTGGTCTGCAGTTGGAGATTCATTGTGGAATTCAATTGACTCACTTCTAGCAGTTGACTACTACTTTTATGCACTGCTGGCGAATCTTATATGTGCTGTTCTTGTCTTAAGTATTATCATTCATTACCAACCTTCAACTATTCAGTAACCTTCCCTAGGTTACAACACTAAACATTGCTAGTCTTTTACTATTCTTTTGCTGTTTCCATGGCAAATGTTCAGATGAGCTACATTCCTTAGTTCCACCAGGTCAGACATTTACATTTAGGAACTTCCATGGGTCGAATTATCTTCATTCTTATTAGATTCCATTGGTAAAGAGGAAGTTTCACTTAGCTTCTTCCTCCAGAATTGTTACTTTGTGGAACAGACTCCCAAATGGATGCTTCACCAATCACTACAATTTAAACCTCTTCAATTCTAAGTGTAACTGTCATCTATCCTACATATCCTCATAAGATGCACATCTTACTTCCTTCGCTTATGGGATGTGTTAGTGGAGTGAGGGATAGTGGCTCGGTATGGGTTAAAAATGCTGAACATATCTCTGTAAAAAATCATTCTTCTCAAAAATTGTTCATGCAATATTCACTCAAAAAAAAATTTATTCTTACAATCCAAAATGTTTTAAATAACCCATAGAGGGTTGATAAGCTGTAAAAAAAAAAAAAAAAAATCAATCCTACTCTTACATCCATAAAATAATCTCCTTCAGTATCCCTCTACCTTGAGTGGTTCTTGGTTCTTGTATTGGGTGAATAATACTATTAAAAAATAAATGTCCCACTTTAAGGCTCTGTGTTGGTGTTTGCTAGTGATATAAGCTACTAGCATTCATTTGGTGTCAGTCCTGATCTGTTTTCGCTCATCAAAACTCTATTATGCAAGAAAGTTAAACCTATAACAGAAATTGAAAAAAACTGAAAACTGTCCCAGTTTGAGGTTTGTAAATTATGGCAAGCCTAAAATAATCATTCATGTAAGACAAGATCCAAGATTAACGGTATTCCTCAAGATCTTAAAATATTTCTTTGAACTCCTTAAAAACCTCAAAAATAGTGAGAGGGAAAATAACATGTTTCCCTGTCTAGAGAGAACTTTAAAAGAAATCTTTCTTTTTATTCACTGACCATTTTGAAAGTGTAACGATTTCTGAGGGAAACCACTCAAATTCAACAAGTCTAAAAATTCTGATTTTCTTAAAAAATTTTTTTTTCTTTCATCTCCATTGAAACAATCATATTTAAAAAAGGAATATTGCAAAAGTTTAGTATTATGGATTTTATTTACATAACTGACTAGAATGACAAATGATCTGTATTGATGTGGGTGTTAATTTTCTTTTTCGTTTTTATTTTTAGGAGAGTAAGGTCCCAAAAGTCTAGGTGACTGATGAATATGAGTTGACTGTCTCAAAAAAACTTAATACAAATTCAAATAATGACTTGGAATCTAATATACCTCAAGATGAACAGCAGGGGCACCAGAACAGATATGGCAACAGTATTCAATGCCTGGACAAGTGGTAGATTTGTGCAAGATAGTCCCTGATGAGAAAACTATTCTGGCATAACACAATGAACCAACTTTCCTTGCAGTAGATGCAGCTATTGATTCAATGTAGTTTGAAGGGATTTTTCAAATGTTATATTGGATAATGTTTTTCTTTTCTTTAATTGTATTTTATTCATTTTTTTTTTTTTTTAACAAGTTTCCAGACTTGGTTAAATATGCTATCTGTATTTTAATTGTTTGTAGTAAATATAAAAGCAGAAAGGATTGGTACATGAATGGGGTAATCAAAATGTAATAAAGAGGAAATTTATATTCAAACATTGACCTACCTACTTGTTAAAATGCAACTTTTCGTAATTTTTTAATACTATGTCACCACTTTGGTTGACCTGTACAGTGGGCCCCATTGAACTCCAGGGGCAACAACAATTCTAATAACTGTGTGTGCGTGTCCTTCATGTTGCTATGTCCTAATGATGTTTAACAAAGATATGAAAAAACACTACCCCCCCATCTCCCCTTCTCTTTCTTCAGCCATGATCCGTGATCTTTTTTTATCCCCTCTCTTCCCTGCATGTTGTCGACGATCAAAATACTTCTTTGTAGCAAAAGTTTTTCAGTCAGTCCAACTTCCTGTGTTCTCATTTTGTTTGTTGTTATCAAAAGTCAAACCTTCCTCTCTCTTTCTTTTATTTATTTTTTTTTAGCTTTGTGTCTGCGTTGTTTCGTGGATTTTTAGTCTGATTTAGGAGTTAATTTTTTAACTGCTTTAACTAAAGCAGTGACGTTTATTTTTGCCACTTTTTTTTTTTCAACATATGACATGATAGATCACCATGCCAAAGTATTACCTGCTACAGAATTCTGTTGAAAGTAATTCGATATATCAAATTATTATTCCAGATGGCAGTGGTGGTGGTGGTGGCAGCAGCAGTAGTGGCAACGAACAACTGCCCACATGGAAGACGTATTGTAAGTGTTATTTATTTATTTACTATATCGACTTTCTTGTTCAATATTCCATCTTTTGTACATTTTATCATGTCCCTCATTTTGGGGGACAATGTTGCCATTCCTATAGAAGACTTAGTTCACTTTTAAATTTTTAATGACTATAGATCAAATAATTTTTTGTCAAATAAACAATGACATTTGACTTTGAGTTGATCTCACGCTTTAGACAATTGATGTACAAGAACAAGAATAATTCTAATTTTTAAAAATATTTTCATTAAAATTCAGTAATATACTCAAATAAAGAAAAAAAAATGAATTAACACTAGTAAAATAACTATTAGATTGAAACATTTTTTTTTTTTTTTTTTTTTTTTTTTTAAATAAAATCTGACCAAACCGTTTGGAAAGCATTTTTCATTTTTTAAATCCAATTGTTTAACTTCCTGGTTTACACTGACATCTTTTCATCAAATATTGCCATCTTTATTGTTTTTTGTTTTTGTTTTTTTTGGTGGGGGGTGTTTTTACATGTCTTTTACTTGACACATTTTTTCCTCTTTCTGAAGAGTATGGGATTATTTCCTTAGAGCTGAAATTCTTGAAATAATTGAAGGCTACCTTTGTTGTCCTCGTCTAGCAAGCAATTAGTGTTTTGGTACAGCGTGACCATTTTTGTTGTGTTATACAAAAAAAAAAAAAAAGGATGTTCATTATCATCATTATTTTCCTTCATTTAAGTTACATAGAATAAAGAAATTTGAGACGACAAAAGATTTTATTTTGTATATACCATAAAGTACACATGGATAATGAATTTGGTATTTGGTGTAGCCTTGTTCCAGACTCAGTTTATTAAATAAATCTACCTTTGACACACTTGAATATTAAGTTTCTAGTTCAAGGCCAGTGGAACAAATGTGCTAACCATTGCCCTAGCAATCTAACTATACAATACATCTAAGTTTAGAAACCAACTTACAATTTCTTTTCTTCCGGAAAAGGTTATACTTTTTTTAAATTTAAATCTTATTTAATTCTGGTTTTGATTTGGACAGTATTTTATTTTGACTTTAAATAAATTCTGGGGAAAATAATAAGCAACTATTGTTGAAATATTTCTAATGTCATTTAGATTTGTTAGAAATGAATCTTTAAGACATACTTAAATAACATTGTTTTGGGGGTTTTTTGTTGTTTTTTTTTGTTATTGTTTTTTTTTTTTTTTTCAGTAATTGCTGCATAATGTGTAATGAATGACTTCACTCTGTGACATCTTTGATTTTTTAGGCTTGCTCTACTTAGACGCAACCATATTCATTACACATTACACCAAATTTTGTAGCAACATTTTCAGGGAAATTAACCTAAGACTCTTATGAATATCTCTCTTGGATTTATCATACACAACACAATTCTGTTCAAAATCTCTCTCTAACTATTGTGCACTGCTTTCCTGGATGAACGATAGAGCAAGATTTTCCTAGTCATTTGGCATGATGTCAGTTTTCTTCTGGATCTTCATACAAATATATATGCATTGAATTTACAGGGAAGTGAGTGAGTGAATAAAAAAAATATTTGGAATTATACAGGTATACATCTTAAGTCTTTTCATATCAGAGTATAAAGTTGGGGGTTAGTAGTGCACTTACCCATTTGAGCAGGGGTCTCAAACATGAGAATGGCCAAATGTGGTCCATAGGAAACCGTTTTCATGATTAATATTTTCTACAAAATGTAATAAGTTTAATAATTTTGTCCTTTGCCCCTTTCATACTTTTTCATAGCAGTATTATCCTAGACCTACCCAGTAAATGCCAACTGCAGTCGATCAATTTTAAGGTCATCATGGTGTGTTCTTGATCCTATCCAGGGAAGGGAAGAAAACTTGATTTTGGACACTGAAGGACATTAACTGATGTGGGATATATTTTTGCCTTGCATTTTAACAATGATTTTTTTTTTTTTTTTTAATTTAATAAATACAAACAGCTGGGATACATGCTAAATCTGGTTTGTCTGCCCCTTTTCTCCCTTTTTCTTTCTCTCTCTTTCTCTCAAAAAAAATCCTATTATTCAAAATACCAAATTCACTTAATTTAGCTTTGTGTGCCTATGGGACCCTGGTTGGGAAGTTTATCCCTTCTGTGTTGGTAATAACCTGATGAAAATAGCTCTTTTGTGCCGAGTCTTTGAGTATTAATGGCCAGCCACTTCAGGAGTGTGTGGAGTAAATGACCTGGCACAAATCATTTATAGTGGAGCATCAAGCTAAGATCAAACCTGTAAAGCATCATGCCATTTCTCTGAAACAGTTTTTTTTTTCTTATAAAACAGATATTAAATGTTTATACGACTAGTCTGGCACAAGGTCTTTTTAGAGGGGTGATGATTACTCACTAACTTGTATAAAAAGAAATAAAGCATGGGTATGATCTAGATTTAACATCTTGTGAAACTGAATCAGCAAGCCAAGTTCAAATTTACAGTTGAGCTGATTAGATGTTTTTCCTTGCACTTCTCACTTGTGGAACTCACTTCTGGTTCCTTGCTTTCCAGCCAACTTTAATTTGCAAAAGTTTAAATACAATGTCAATCACTATCTACTGTCCTCTTGAGTACTCTTTTCTCTTCCCACTCATTAATAATGTTTCTTTTCCTAATTCTTCCACACCCTGTAACCCTTTTGTGTCTTAGTAACTTTACTGCCTTGCTTGAGGTGATATTGATTTTTAAAAAAATATTTTCTTCTCTTGATAAATTATATTTAAGGTAAAGGTTTGATCTTGCCTAGTACAATAAAAATTATCATTTGAAACTTATTTGTCTGATTTGTGACGTATTAATTATTGGATTACTTTAATTCCCTTTTACCAAAATATATTCCCTAAGCAGTCAATAATCAAAAGGACGGACTGGTGCATGATAATTTCCAAATTAGAACCAACCATTTACTTGTTTTTCAACAGACTTGATCCAGCAGTGTTTCTTAATATGGTGTGATGTTTCTAAACTCTTACATCAAGTCACTGTTTGTTTGTTTTTTTCCTGAAACTAGCTTCACAAACTATAATTCTGAGAGAACTGATTCAACTCCTTGATGTACTCTTAAAGTTTTTTTTATTGATTTATTGTGTGTGTGTGTGTATATATATATATATATGTTATTTTTAGTGGATACCCATATTCGAGTAGACAGTTCGTTTATTTATTGAACAGTATATTTTATTTTTGTCTACTGGCCTGAATATTTGAGAAATCTTATTACAAAAAAAGATGTGTTCTTCAGCAGGATTTGAAGGCAGTATTCAGCTTTGCTTGGTCATTGACATACTCTGTAGCCAAGAGGTCAGATCTCATGATAGCTTCCCCTAGGAGAACACAGGTTCGAATCCTGCCAGATAGCACATATTTTTCTCGAATATTCATGCTGGTAGAAGAAAATAAATACACTAGAATCCCTGACAACCAGACTAAGAAGGCCTTCTGGATATGAATAATTGGTTACAAAGTCCAGATATGTGGGGTTATATTTAGTTTAAAATAAAAGAACTGAAATCAGGTTGAACTTTTATTTTCAATGTTTTATAGTAAACAAAATAAGCTAATGGTGAGTGAAATATAACGGAATTGATTTTAAGCAAAAGGAAATAAATTATCTAATGTTAATGAAAATTCATTAAATTAAGTATGCCACGTATGCAAAACAAATAATGTAACGAGAATTTTTTAATCACTGTTGCATGATGATTCTTTCTCTTCTAATGTCACTCAATCTTTTCTGCATTTCGTTTTGCTTTTGTTCTTGAAATTTTTTAGACAAAAGACACGTGTGTTATTGCAATCGTCATAGCTGAATGCTGGCTTTCTTTCCATAAATCTGACAACCTTTTCAATAGCTTTTTCAATTTCAGTCCAGGTTTCATCACAATCATGTTTTTTATTTCCTTGTTCATTGTGACAGTGTGAAAACTGAAGAATACATTTTATATCATACAATGTTGACTTTCCTATGTTGAACTCAACCATTAGTTACAATGAACTTTCACCAGTGTCTGTTTAAAATTTCCACTTTTTGTGATAACTCCAAAGTTGTTCTTTTCCTCTTATTCCCATCATCTTTTACACCAATACAAGCCATTAGGGTGAAATAAGCAATTATCCAAAGTAAATTTCCTGAAAAACAGAAATTTTAAATCAGTTACATATCACCCAAATAGTTCAAAAATGAGTTAAAGTGCTTGATATTAGGGAAAGAGAATATGTAAATATAAAGTTGGATATAGAGGTAAACACCAATAGGTGATAGACTTTTTTTTCCTTGAACACAATCTTCAGGCCACAAGAAAAAAAATGATGCTCGAATATTACTGCTTTTCTGTGACTTAGTTTCATATAGCCTCCCAGTTTGCCGGTTGGTTGATTTTGTTTAGCAGCACATCAACATCTTTATGAGTTATTTAATGCTGAAATCTAAGTATTTTGAACACAATTTTATGACTTCAACTACAGATATAGATATAAAATGTATTGTTGGTCATTCTACTATAAATAGGTATTGTTGGTAATTATTTTTTTATATAAAAATGTATTGCTCATATTTTACTATAAAAATGTATTTTTATACTTTCGTAGTATTTTGTTTTTGTTTGGGAGTTTACTATTGCTGGGATGCTAAAAGGTACTACCACCCTAGATCAGGGTGGATCTGAGAACAACAATTAAGAGGTGGTTCCATGCTCCTCAAAACCTCCAATCTCCTGATCCTTGCTGCAAGATGTAGTTTATTGTCATACCCAGGACTTCCCAGTTATACACAATCTTTAGGTGGTACAAAGATCAAGATACCCAATTCTGTATTTCAAATATAGAATTATCTTGTTCTTTGAACTGCCTTTATATTTTACATTAAGCACAGTTCATATAGTGTTCTTATTTGTTTTATTATACAAAATATATATATATATATATATATATATATATATATATAAAAATGGTGGTACTTGCTTGGAAAAACCTTGGATAGTTTGACTTGTAGTAGAACGAATCGGTACCCAAGGAAAAATGAGTAATAAAAAAAGAAAGAACCAAGAACATTAAACTAAGGCGAAAACAATTGTCCAGAGTTCAAGCTCAGTCCAAAGAAAAAAAAACCTCCAAAACGAGTAAAAGGCAACTACGTGCCCTGATGATCTGTTTAGGTGAAACCTAGGTAGGTTTGCCTGGCTCCTTAGGGATTATCTTTTATATATATATATATATATATATATATATATATATATATATATATATATATATAATGGACGAAAGACTCAAGTCTAACAATTATTTTAATATATTTATTCTTTATGTACATATGTGGGGAAAAACGTATGACAAGGTGGAAAAAGTTTTCTCGTGACTTATGACATGTTTTGTCCTTTAGAATTTCATCTAAAAAAATTTGTTTGTGTGAGGAATGCAGGAAAATTTTTTTTTTTTTTTCTTTTTAAACATTTTTGTCATGGTGAATTTATCAGAATACCATTTTTTTTTTTTTTTTATGTAAAAATTGTGGTCAGTCTCCTTACGCTGGGTAACTAAAACAATACATCAAATGCATTGGTTTATAACAAACTGACCTCAATTTTGATGCAAAAAAATGCTACTCTGATCAAAGGAGAAAGCAATTTACCATGACAAAAATGTCTAGAGAGTGCCATGATCTCAAGGTCATCTACATTAAACTTGTTTCCGAGCTCTTACAATATTTCACCATTCCTGGCAGAACTTCTATTATTACAGTGTGGGATATCTACTAACAAAAGTGATGGAAAGAAAAGAATCTAAATGAAATCGGCTAGATTAAAAAGAAAAAAAATCCCTCATTCATGCGCATCTGTAGTCACACGAACATAACAACTATAGTCTGATGAAGTCCAGAAGAACAAAATGTATCACAAGAAAATTTTTTCCACTTTGTCATACATTTTTCTCCAATATTGTTGATATATAAAAATATATATTGTTATCTCATATATATATGAGGCACATTGGAGTAGTGGATAGCGGCTCGGATTGGGGAATCTGAGAGCCGAGGTCGAATTCATTACATTCACTTACTTACTAATACCCTTGGGAAAAGTATTAATCCTCCTCTTCTCCCTCCAGCTATGAGTAACTAGCAGGACAGACTGGGTCCTATAACCTTGGATGGCAACTGGTCTAGGAGGAAAACTTTGAATTCAAAACCTGCAGAGGGTCGTTTGGGGACCTTGTGACACATAGTGCACCAGGCCTCTGTATTCAGCCCTTCAGAAAGTGTGCTTGATTCTGTACAAAGCCTTCACCACTATAATCAAATCTGCTGGTGTCTGGCTGTTGGTTCCTAGGAACTGACCTACTTGACCCTCATACGTTGAATATGACAGGAGAGTCCACCATATATATATATATATATATATATATATATATATTTTAAGACATTTTTATGTTTATACATTCTTTTTTATAGATACAAATATTTAAGTAAATGGTCTGTTTTATAATAAACAGTATTAAACAACATTTACTGGCCTGAATTTGTCCATTTCATAATGTGCGGACATTAAATATATATATATATATATATATATATATATATATATATATATATATGTGTGTGTGTGTGTATTTTGGCAGCAATCCTTTTTTATAACATCTCATTGAATATGACAGACAAGGTGCTTTTATTTAGTCTTTTATACACTTTCTCATGTGTTCTAATAATTTTTTTCTTTTCGTAAATATATATTTATTTATATTTATGACAAATTATATAAAATCTGTACAAATGTTCTTTTTTCTGAGCACTTTGGCTATACATTTAGCCATTTTTAACATTGAAATATTTTAACTGATAAATAAGTAGTTTGTTGCATGTATGTATTCATAAAAAAAAAAAAATGAACATTCAGGCAGTTTTTATATAAATTATCCCCCCAAAATTTATTAGAACACATGAGAAATTGTATAAAAAAACTAAATCAAAGCACCTTGTCTGTCATATATATATATATATATATATATATATAAATATACTCTTAAGGTGTGCTATATTTATGGGATAAAGTGCTCAATATCAGAGATAGAGCATGTGTAAATATAAAAGTGAACATTGAAGTCAACACTTAGAGGTGACGGTCTGTTTCATGCTAAATGCAATTGTCAGGCCTCAAGTGCTGTTTTTTTTCCTCGGCTATTTGGAAAATATATATATATAATAGTGAACATTGAAGTCAACACTTAGAGGCGACAATCTGTTTCATGCTAGACACAATCGTCAGGCTTCAAGTGCTGTTTTTTTTTCCCTCGGTTATTTATATATAAATAGCCGAGGAAAAAAAAAACAAACTCTAAGTGTTGACTTCAATGTTCACTATAATATATATATATATATATATATATATAAGACACATGCATAAACAAAGTGAATGACAAATTATTGTATATTTTTTATTTCGCTGACATGTGGAAGTGCAATAAAGTTTTTTTTTTTTTTTTTTTTTTGTTCCTGCTACATTCATCAGTGTTTAATACTATGATCCCACGTATCAACAACATAAAAACCATAAAAAATATACAAAGAATATTTTTGTCTTTCACTTTTTTTTATATAAAGAATATGTATGGATGTATATTTACTACCAATTCCTTTTAAAAAACATTAAAAAGAACTGCAAAGCTCAGGAGAGTCCAAGGATAGCAAATACCAATATTGAAAATTGCACGATGTTCCATGTCCCATCATATTGTGGGTGATGATGACTCTCCACTATTTCCTGTCATTTGTAGCTCTTAGTATTGTCTTTTTGCTATCTCTCCTATAATCCCTTTTCTGCCAACCATTCATGCAAGCTTGTTAGGTAGGTGATGTGCCGTTTTCCTCTGTGCCTGTTTTCTTCAATATGTCCTGTGAGTATCAAATTTTCTAAGCACTCTTTCCTCATTATGTGCTTTAGAAAATTCAACTATCCCTTTTGTGATGTTAAGAAAATCCTTTTTGCTTCTATTTTCACTAAAATTTCTGCATTGCTCACATATTCAGTTTTTTGTATTCTCAGTATTATTCTGTAAAACCATATTTTTGTTGCCTCTTCATATGTAACAACCATATAGGAGAACTGATATATAACAATTCAGTACTATTTTCTTTGGTTCTAATGAAATTTTCCTATTTTTTTATACTTTGCTTAGCTTTTGGAAGGCATCTTTCACCATCCAAATGCACCTTTGGATTTGGATGTTACATTTTCCATCCTCTGTTAAAATACTTCCTAAATATTTTAATTTTTGTACATGCTTGATTTTTGCCTTCTCCAATTTGTAATTCGTATGTTGGTCTGTTCCTTTGTACTGACAAACATACACTCCGTCTTCTTGCAATTGATGTTTAATCCTTTCTTCTCACTTTCCTTCACTACCTTCTGTAGTAGTTTATATATTTTCCTTTCTATGTCTGCTATCAACACTGTCATCTGCATATCTTATGTTGTTAAGATTGTGGCCACCAATAATGAATCCTGGCTTCTAATTCTCTCACTGTTAAGTTTGAATAAGACTGGTCTGAAGACACATCCTTGTTTTATTTTTTGTTTTTTTCATGAGTAAAAAATGTCAAAAATCATCCATATTGACAAATTTGTCAACACAATATAATTCTCTTAATTAAAATAAATCTTTCTAAAATAAAAACTTTGAGTAAGTTTATCTGATTTAAAGTTTAAATAGTATTTTACCTCTAGTTTAAAATATCACAGAAAAGCATTTTTTAACATGGCAGTAGGTGTTTTTATGAGATTTTAACAACTCTCTTTATAAACTTATGTTTGGTAATGTTTTTCTAAGAGAGATATAGCTGTAACAATTACTTGACAAATAAAACATGGACACCTTTTCTATATAATTTTTTTTTTTAACTATCCAGTAATCTTAAAAAATTTAAGAAAATATTTTAAGCAATCTAATATTTAATTGAATTTTAGGTACTTTGGTTTTATAGTCTAACTTAGGAAGATGCTTGATGGGCAAATATTAGAAAATTATCAATAAATTTTAGCTTTACAATAATTACCACTCTTATTTTCTGATAATGTTGTTTGGACATCCAGATTTACAAAAATCAACACCTTTATAAACATAAAACAAATTCAAAATACTTTTAAAATATTGGATTATTGAATTGTAGTGAGCTTTTCCATTTATGATTAGTAAATAGTCTTAATTTAATAAAAAATATCACTTAACCACTACAAATTAATACAGAATTTTAAGATTTAAAAGTTTATAAATTATTTTAATTAAAATTTTTAAAAATGAAAAGAATTCTTGTGAAAATTCATTATCATTGAAAATTTTTTTTTCATATGACAATAGTATCCATAACATATATTATAGATAAAATCAATTAAAAGCTTTTCTAATTAAATAATGTCTTAGTTTTATTGCATCTTTTATTTCATGATTCAGAGCAGATTTTCTGTAACTGGGGGTCCTGTTTGACCAAAAGATTTTCTGATTTTAATCTGCCAGGGACTTATCCTTATAATTAATATAAACATTATGTGCTACAAAAAATAATTTTTTTAAATTTTATACCGTTAAATAAGTGGGGGTTTAACAGATACTAAAAAATAATTTAATTCATTTGTGAATAAGTCCTGAAAGTTTACTTAAAATCTGACAATTATCTGATTTTTGCAAGAATTTCCAAATCAGTGTGTTATGTACCGCAAAAAGACACTAAAATTACCCATACTAATTTATGGCACAACATTGACACTGGAAAAACAAAGTTTTAAACAAAATTTTCAATGTTCTAAAATGGATTAAAATTATAGCTTTACATAAGAAAAAAGTCCTTTGATTTTTTCCGATTAATAACAACAAATTCTGACTATAAAACTACCCAGGCCAGCTTGATTAGTGTGGTTCACCCCCATAATCTCTTTGGTTTGCAGGCTGGATTCTGCTTCTTGAGTGGCTTCTACTACTGACCATTTGGTGCCAGGTTTGATATCTGGCTGTAACCTGCGAACGAACTCATTGGCTGAATACCTCATCATGTGAAGGCATACCTCCCTGACCTTGAACTCCTCCACCAATGAGGAAATGGGAATTTGGAGGTTTCTGGCATTGGTATAGAGCCTCACTGTGGAGTAGCATGGGGGCAACTCCAAGCCACTTGCGCAGGTACTTGTTGATACACTGTTGCATTTGCTGAATATGAGACAGAGTAATATCATACACCTGCAATGGCCACAGAAGCCAGGGCAGAAAACCATGTTGGTAGTACCAAGCCTTCAGTTTGCTAGGGAGATGGGTTCTGTCAATGGATTCAAGTCCATCTTGAGCCACTTTTTGCATTTCTTTACCTTGGTTCCGATCAGTCAGTGGAATTTCATACAGCTGTTCAAGGCTCTTCACTGGCTTCTCTTTGACAATCGGGATCATGCCAGAAGTGAATCTCTGACAGAGTCTCTGAGTAATGCTAAGCTTCAGCCATTCCTGAGTTTAGCCTTCATTCTTGCCCACGTGAAGAGCTTATGGTAGCGCAGCAGTAGTTCATCAGCACCGATCTTACACAGGACCAGAATGGTTATGTCATCCATAAATGCTCTGGAAGGAGAAAGGACCATTTGTTTTTTAATCATCACTCCCTTTGTTGTATCTGCTACACCCCACAATATAAGTTCCATAGACATAATGAAAAGAAGTGGTGAAATCACACACCCCATTATGATGCTGACCTTGAGGGCTTGCCACTTGGTAGTGTAGTTACCAATTGTGAACTGCATAAACACTGCCCTGAAATATTTCACTATGATTTCCCCAACCTTACTAGGGAAATTGAAAAATTCAAGGGACATTGGAATTAGCTCATGAGGAACTGTTCCATACGTATTTGTTAGATCAAGCCAAATTATATGAAGCTCAGTTTTATTTTGCTTATTAGGATTGAGTTTCAAATTGTGTGTGAATGTGCCAGACAGCCAGGGAAACCAGGTATCCCAGCTGTGTTTATATAATGGTTACCTAGCAGGAAGTCCTTTTTATGATGAGCAAGGACCCCGAAAAATATTTCCCCTCTACTTATAGGAGGGAGATGGGGCAGAAATTTACATGCCTTTTGCATTCTCTTCTTTAGGTATCTAAATGTCATCTGCTAAACACCATTCTTGTGGTACAATACCCCATTTATATGCCTGCTGAAGGAAGATGGTAGGTTACTTGAACAATTTTTATATAGTCTTTCTTTGGTTCTCAGCTCTAGAGACCACTAAGTTCCTTTCTTTAATATCATTAAGCAGGTCCTTAAGGCCTGCCCTTTCATGAATTGGAACTTTGTTGGCACTTCACAACTTTCTGCTCTTAGTTTACCCTTCTGAATCTGTTATCTATTTGGATGCTTCTCTTCTTTCCTCTCCCCTCTTGCAGTTGCCACACCAAACCATTTAAGACAAACCTTGTGCACAACTTTGCAGAAAGATATGATCTACTGGTTAATGGGGGCCCCTTAGATGGTTGGTAAGTATTAATGAGAGTTCCCAATCAAGATTCAACCAAGTTGCTGTCTGATTGCCTTCGAGCTACTGAATTCCTGGCTTGTTTGGAATTTCTCTAGGGTGCTGAAACTCAGCAATTGGAACACTGTCGGTATAATCCGGATACATATTCCCATCATTTGACTTACATTCTGCAATAGAGGAATTGCGTTGTTTGCTCCAGCACGCCCTATGGATACATAAACCTTGTAGAGTGTCGAATTTCCTGCTACAATCACATATTGTACCCAGTTTCAAGTCCATGTCATTTCATTTAAAGCAGTCAGATGGGTGATGTATTCTCCCTCTTTGCTACAGACACCCAGAGGGCATTTTTTTATTTGTTGTGCTAGTCATATTTAGCTTTAGCATTTCTAGTGTGTGTGTATATATATATATATATATATATATATATATATATATATATATATATATATATAAAAAAGGCTTAAACACTAATATTCCATGGTCATAATTTATTCCATTGGAATCGGGAATCTGATCCTGGATTCTTCCTCTTGAATTTTTTTTTTTCTGAAAATATACATGTATGGGTATTTATATATTTTTGCATACGTATGTATATTTTTCCACTATTATCTATCTATATATATATATATATATATATATATATATATATCCTCCTTGGAATTACCCATATGGATTACCAATTAACTTATATATATATGATTGAAAAGTAACTCCCTATTTTTATATGAGTGGCCAGTCATGGGTCCTGACTGTTACCCTGTGATTTTTTTCTGGGTTGGTTAAAGTAGACTTGCTCAGTCTACTATACAAAACCAAGACTTTGGAAGAACTTGAAGGTTGGACACAAGAAGTTATGTCTTCTATACCACAAGAGTTCCTGGTGAAATAAGTTGAAATGAAACATTATGCTAAATGCTTTCCTCTCATATCCATTTCTTGTAAAAATTATAGTTAATAAATAAATTATAAGTATTTCAAAATGGGGAGTTACTTTTCAATCATCCCGTGTGTGTGTGTGTATATATATATATATATATATATATATATATAGGTAGATAGATAGTTGATAGCACACTTTAAGAGAAGGAATTATATAATAACTACACATCTGAAAAATGAAATTTAATTATAAAAAAGAAAGAAAATTAGTTCATTACATTTGGGAAAACATAAGGCAGAAATTAAGTCAATTTTTAAGGTTAAATTTTTATGAAGCTTTATTTGAAGGTTGTTTTTATTGAATAGTTAAATGATTCTCAGCTAGTGCGTCTGTTGGACTTGAACATGCAAACTATATATAAAAAATCCCAGCCTCATCAGGTAGTAATTTTTGAACCAATACATGTGTGTTTGAAACAAAAGTAAACTAATTAATGTAAAATTCAAAGTTGCCTTTTGATGTGGATATATTGAGAATGCCAAATATGAATCAAATATTTTACTCTAGAACTATAATCTGGTTAGGAGTTCACATCCTACAAGATTTGTTTTTCTTTTCAGCATTTTATGAATTGAACTCTGACATCTACATTATTCTACATAATAAAGTACATGTTATTCTACATAATAAATAAAGTACACATTATTCTATATAATAAAGTACACGTTATTCTACATAATAAATAAAGTACACATTATTCCATATAATAAAGTACACATTATTCCATATAATAAAGTACACATTATTCTATATAATAAAGAACATATTATTCTACATAATAAATAAATTACACATTATTCTACATAATAAAGTACACATAAATGTTGTAGTGAATTTGATATTCACTGTAGTCTTGTGTCAAATGCAGCTTAGTAATTATTTACATTTGGACTATTGTCTTCATCTTTGTTGTTGTTATCATAACATTTCAGCAGTTGTTCCCTCCAGCCTTCCTCAAGTGTATATTGATCAAGGTAACCTACAAGGAATTCCAAACTGAAGCCTTTATTTAATCTCTGAAGATAGTTATCATTTCATTGCCCATGTCTATAGATATCTTGTCTAATTCTTATTTTTAGTACTGCTCAGTTATTGCTTGCCCATTTCCACTGAGTAGGTTACACAGATTAATATACACCTGATGAAGCCCAGAGGGTACAAGAGCTGAAACATTGTGATAACAACCAAGGTGAGGATGTAGAGCCACATTTCTTTTGCTTCAACTCTCTTCTTCATCTGTGAGAAGAATGTCCATCATTCACGGCTATATAGGACCAATACTACATAACAGTTCAGCACTCTTTTTTGTTATTTACACTATTTGCATTCGGATGATTGTCCTCATCATTGTTGTAGTTATCACAATATTTCAGCCGTTGTGCCCTCTGGTCTTCATCAGGTGTATATCAATCTAGGTAACCTACAGGGAATTCTTAATTGAACCCTTTATTTAATCTATGAGGGTAAACTGTTCTCATTCCACTGCCTGTGTCTTGTGATATATAGCCTGGTTCTTATATTTAGTACTGCTTAGTTATTGCTTGCTCATTTTCACTAAGTACACACTGCTTGACTCAGGGATTGAACTCACAATTACAATGTCAACAAATTCTATATAAATAGTGTAGCTCCGAGGAGCTGCATTCGCTGGTTCCCAGACTTCATGAATTCAAGTGCCCTACGAGGTTGGCATCCTGCTCTCACCCTTTCACTGTCGAAATTACTAAATGTAGCCGTCTCTTCTACCCCAATAGCTTAATGACTCACACCTCTCGCCTGTGGAACTCCCTTCCCTATTCCAGTTTCTCTGAGAGCTATAATCTCCAACTATTCAAATGTAATGTCAATCGACATCTCCAGTTGCCTTGATCTATCCACTATCCTTCTCCTTATCCTTTCCTGTATCACTCCTATCTGATCTTGCTCCAAATCTTCTGTAACCCCTTGTGTCCTAGTGGCTTCCCGCCTTGCTTGGGGTGAAAAGCTTAAAAAAAAAACAAAACAAAGTAATAACTCCTCATCCCAGAAATTCAGAGAGAAATCAACTTAGTAAATACTAGCAGTAGAGCCCGGCATTGCCCGGGGATGTAACAGTAAGAGATAGATCAAGTATCAACTATCATAAAGACTGAAAAATAAAATTGACAAAGATTATTGTTTAAGGTTGACGGACACGCATGTCTTAATTAGTTTTTTTTTTTGTTTTTTGTTTGTTTTTTGTTTGTTTTTTTACGAATTGGTCAAACCCAAACTCAAACAAAAACATTGTTTTCAATCATTATGAGCCTATCGATTGAATAGAATTTAACAATTGTCTTGTAAATAGAATTTTTAAAGCATTCTATATGTAAAAATAAAGAAAAAAGTGTGCAAGACAATAAGAAACACTACCTGCCCCCAAAAAAAGTGAAGTTTTGTTGAAATTGGTTGAAAAATGTAGGAAATCAGATCCCATATATAAATGAACACACACACACCCTGGGTTTTATAAGTATAACTCGATATGAGTTGTCCCTCTTTCATTCTCACAGCGATGCCTCTTAATCGTGTTTTCAAATTGATTTTGTGCAAAAACAATTGTGTTTTTCCAATTTTTGGCACTGTCAGAACCACTGCAAGGTAATTTTATGTAGTCCTGTGAAGTTTTGTTGAAATTGGTTAAAAAATGTAGGAAATCTGATCCAATATATAAACGAACAGACACACACCCAACCTGGGTTTTATAATAAGTATGATCTACATGTGATATACTTGCATATAAAGTCTGCACAAGGCCAGTGGAACAAGTCTATTAACCACTGTCCTACAATAGCATATACATGTATAAAAATAGTTTTGCATGTGTTTTTCTCTTGCTTTTGCATAAACACACACACATATATATAATATAATACACTTAGTTGGTATTAATGCTATTGCATGATGCTTGTTTACTGAGTAATGTCTTTTGCCTCTGGGTGGGTTAAGAGTGTGTATGAGTGGGAGTCTGAAAATATCTAATATGCATATTTTTTTTTTTTTTTTTTTTTTGTATTTTACTGCCAATAGAAAACAGACCCCCGCTACCCTACCCTGTCGCCGCCACCACCGCCTCTCTCCAATTCACCGAAGAACTGTGAATCTCTCTTCTTTACTGATACAGAAACTGGGAAGGGGGGTGGGGAGGAGAATACACTGAACCAACCTTGCTGTTTACTGTGGCAGTATTTTCCAATGTATGTCAGGAAAGAGACGAGAGTTTATGTGAACTTCTCTGAATGTTGAAATTGGTTAAAGTCAGAAACAAGAGTTATCTAGATATGATTAGGCAGTGCAGTCTTTGACATTGTCTGTACACTTTTGGTATTTTCCAAATTATGAAAGAGAGGGAAGGGCATGACCTCACTCTCTGTTTTCTCTTCCCTTCATTCCAGTAGTTATGTGACATCATGATAAAGGCAAAGCAGTTTGGTAGGGTGATGCTGGGCTGCTATTTAACAATACGAGCACCTTCATAAAAGAGTGGGAATATAGAAAAAGGGAACAAATTAAAAAGATTGATTACTAGTCTTTATATTGTAATTTTAAACAAAATAACATCTTATTTTAATTGTATTTTTTCATGTTTTTTAGCTTTTAAGTAGAATTAAAAATGATAACTTGTTTGCAATTATATAATGATAATACTTTAAGTGCAGTGTCAGAATTGCTTCTTAATTTCTGTTCTTTTATTGTTCTTGCTCTTTAATAATTTTTTTTCTTATATTCTTTCATCCTCAGTAGTCCCCTGTATATTAGTGGCTTTGTTGCCTTGCTTGCAATGAAATGATTAAAATAAAAAAAAGAAAGTTATCCTCTTAAATTATCTTTTATTTCACAATTATTTACTTGTTTAAAAGTGTGTGTTGCAGCACCTACTTGTAGTGAATCCATAATATACCAGAAATCCATTCTGGGTGCCTAAAAGTGTAGCACTCCTTCTTGAGTGGGGTAATAACCTCCTTTAATTGGTTGTTTTTTTTGTTTGTTTGTTTTTTGCCTATTGAATTTTTACCTGACATGAGACTGACCAGTTGTATTCTACCAATCACTATATCACAAGAGAACTTGGCACTCCCACCAAAAAAAAACTCTACAATTGACTATTTTGATGTTCACTTAGTGGATCTCTTGTCTTGTTTCTTAACAATATTTAAAAAAAAAAACAAAAAAAAAACAATCTTCAAAGGGAAAGGACTCACCCCAAACACCCAAAACTGGTTTCACAAATATAAAATTTAATTTGGAATTATTCTTTAAAAATTCTTATTAATGAAAGAATTCTTGAAATTTTCTGAAGTTATAAAAAATCAATGTCATTTATATTTGGTTTGATGCAGATTTTGGGCTCTTGTAAATATAGTGCATGGCAGGAGGAGTTTGGTACTTTTGGGAGCAATACAAGGAAACAACCATTTTTCCAGCATCTTCAGCAATGATCAATGAAGTAGCACCACTTTTATGAAGATTTTTATTTGAACTGAATTTGAAATCCAAAGAATTTCTATCCAATGTCTGTTGTTGGTCAGTGCTTTAATCAGATTAACATATTATACTGAAGCTTGGCATCTCAGTAATAAATTATTTACTTTTCCTCTAATAAATGTAATGTTTGTGTTATTGGGTGAACTGGCTTACAAACTGAGACACCCCCAATCTCTATCATTCTATACTTTACAATTATAATAACTTATTTACATGTGTAATTGATTAAATTTGATTATTAGCAACAACATTTTAAAACCTTTTTCTATTATTTATTAAAATCCAGCCAAAGAAATGAAGCCATTATGAAAGGAATCATATAATCACATTTGAATGTAAACACTATTGTGCATTTTAAGATTTTGGATTTGCTTTCGGTCAAGGATAAAGAATTGTTTTCCCTGACATACAAAGCTCAGCCTTTAAACACAACAGAGCCTCAATTTTTGAGTTTCCTGAACACAGCTATTTAATTTGTAGCCTCAGAGTCTGTGGAGGTGGGGTCAAAGGTGTCTATTGTGTAGACTGATACTATAAAAATATGTTGCCAGTCAAAGAGTAATGGTTAGTGAATTAGTCTTATAGACAACTTGCTAGAACAATTTTTGTACCTTAATGATTGCCCTCTAAATATGCTAACCTTAGAACATGTCTATATAGTACTTTTTTTTAAGCATAGCTTAGATGTGGCACAAGGCCAAAAGTATGGGGCACCCAGTAAGGATCAAACTCACTACTCAGTCATAACTGATCTAGCAAGACCAGCTTGCTAACCATTACACCACGTTGAGGTGACCAAAGAACATGTCTATATAAAAACTGAATGTATATACATAAAGTGGATTTTTTTTTGTCTGATTGTAATGCTAAAGTAATCTCCCTTGTATTTATGTTGCCAGATGGCAGTGTCTTTATGACGGTGACAAACATTGAAGATGTTTACAAAGCTGGATGGTGAAAAGACTCTGTGAAAGAGCAGAGTACAATAGCATCAACAAACATAATAATAATAATAATTGGAAAAATATATTAAAGACTCACATGTGATAGCCTTTTAATAAAAGAGCTTAAAATTTGCTGTCATTTTTATGGCATGGGTAAACTTGTATTAAGACTTTTTGATGTCGGAGTGGATAGGACACTGCAGGTTTTTCTATCGATATTGGTAAATTTCATGAGATGAACATGCAAGACTGTGTAGCAACAAAGTTTTATTATTTCTTACTGATATTTTTGCATCTAATTACAACTGCAATCAGTGCAAGGGAGATAAACGTCAATCTGGAATGTAGAATTGCCAAGATTAACACACAGCTTGCTTTTATATTTCAGGGTTCTTAAATTTTGTAGAAAAGAGGGCAAGAAATATTAAGTGACTGCTTCCTTTCAATCAATATTCTTTCTTTCATTTCTTTTTAATTAGATATTTGGACCCTAATCACCAAGGCCCAGTATACGTTGTCTTAAAATTGGACATTTTCTAATAAAGAAAGAACACTGGATATTACAGTTCTAGGATAAATGTATGAAACAAAAAATTCCATCTTAGAAGATTTCTGAATACAGCATTTACTTGATACTGCCTAGGAAAACTATTGGACTATATTTAACATAGATTCAAATATATAGTTGAGAATGTCAACAAAAAAAATAGTATTAAAACTTTTTTTTTTTTTTTTTGTTAGCTTTTGTTTTAAGATGAACTTCGTTTTTATCATTTTAGCCACAACTCCTCTTGATACCTTTAACTATCCTTGTAATTTCAAAGATCAACCCTCCATTCATAATACCAGTTTATTCTGATTTTATTTTTTTTTTACATGAGGGTATCTTATCAGCTAGAATTATTTGTATATAATATAGATTTCTTTTTTCTTCCTCTTTATTAATGTTCTCTTTTGACTATTGTTGTAGAGTAGTTTCACATTGGAGGCTTGTATTTCACTAAGTCAGTCCTAAAATAGGTTCGTCGTACAAAACGTTAGGAACTTGATATAATAGGTAATGACACAGAGAAATCTAGTGGTGGTCGCTGATACTTTTAGTATTTGACTCACAGTCGCCCGACATCAACTCACTGACCAACTCACTGAGCCACTTAGCGACTCCTACTTATTATAGGTGGGAGAGTTTATTAACTATAGAATAGGTGTGTTTCACTATAACAACTATCCACTCTCAAAATAAAAAAAAACTTCAAATAAATGTTTTAATGTTGCTTATCCAAAGAAGTAAGCTTTTGAGAGGCAACATATAAATATCCGTGATATTTTTTAAACTGTTGAACTTGTAAATACTTGTTTATTGTACAATGATTCGACATTTAATCACTAAAATACTGTTAAACTATTAAGAGCATATATGTCTATTTCACTTTGTAAATTAGCTTGGAACATGGTACTGTGTCATACTGCTTTGCACACTTTAGGAATAGGGTAAATCTAATGGCTGCACTCTTTATATATTTTCTGCAAATAATTCAAAGACAAAACAAAACAATTTATCTGCTGGATAAAGGACTGGCATACAAAAATTGAACTACACAGCCTAACTTGTAAGTAGAAGGCTATTATTATGAGCAACATTGTTCTCACCATTTACTGATTTGTTTTGTTACACAGGCAGTTTTGAAATAGAAAAATTGATCTAAAATATCCTAGGATAGTGTGTTGTCAAGTGGAGTTATGTTTTAGGTTCTAATTTGTTAAACCTAATTTATTCTCTTGTATAAAAAAAAAATACATATACATATAAACAAAAATAAATTAATTCAAAGTTGGAGTTCTGTGGATTTTATCACTTCATTTTTGCTTAAGTCATTTATCTCATAAGGTGAGGATTTTAGTACCCTGTTACTTAATACATCCTTGATTGGCTTTTATTGTCTATCTCCTTAGACAATATGTAATTGGCTTGGCCAGTTCTTGTCTCTCTTTACTAGAAAAAATAAAATTAATTTATTTCAATATCTAACCTTAAAATGAGATGATTAAATCCTTCAGGTAAGTCAATTTGAATAACAGTCAGGAACTGATTAGCATTATCTTTTATATTTACAAACAAAATAAACTTTCATCTTGTTTCCAAGATATTGTTTTAGGGTTGTCATTTTAATCAAAGGGATGAGACTATATGAACCATACCTCATAATTTATTTGTTTTTAAATATACAACAAAAGAAAATCAGCTGAATTGTACTGAAAAGAGGAAAGAAAAAAATAATCTGAATGGATGGTGAAAATAGATTTCAACCTCTCACACAACCAAATGGTAGAATTGACATTGTGAGACAGATTAAGCCATAGTAGATATTCATTTGTGCCTGTGTCAGAATTAATGCCATTTAAATATTGAAATCTGTATGTGGAAGATAAGTTGACATTACAAAAACTTTACATTCCTGCTTATGTTACTCTGTTGACAATATATAAACAAAAATATTTTATAAAGAGTGCAGCCATTAGATTTACCTTATTCCTAAAGTGTGCAAAGCAGTATTTTTTTTTTATTTTAGCTATTTTTGTTTTCAACTTGGCAAAAGCAGTTCACAAATGTATATGCACAGAATTATACATATATGATATGTCCCAGAAAGAGATATATTTGTTCAAAGTAGCAAAGTGGTTTTGGACTACTGTAGCCGGGTAGGACAATCTAGCAGGTAACTGTAATGGACTGGTCCTCGTTGTAGGCAATAGGTTTAGTCAATAGGTGTCAACTATATACCTCCACGTCAGTCTGTATTTATGGCTGACACCAGCCAATCATATTACTGTGAGGGGGAACCCAGGTGTATGCATATTCGTTACGTCAATATATATGCACACAAATTCATATGCATATTGACAAAGTCATGTTTACACACACGCACACATGATGACTGCAACTTGATTCTGAGCAATGTCATCACTTGATCCATTTTCAGATACTGGCAGTGTGGATGTGGCTTTTTAATTCTGCTAGGGTCTTACATTGTTTTGCACAGATGTGGCAACATTGTTTTGTTTTTTTGTTTTTTTTTTCAGTAATTTCTAATGTATAATAAATGACTTCACTGTGAGATTTTTGATGATTTTTGAGGCCTGCTCTACTTAGACATGACCATATTTATTACACACATTAGATCAAATTTTATAGCAATATTTACAGGGAAATTAACCTTAAAACTCTTACGAATATCTTGCTTCGGTTTATTATGTGCAATGTGATTCTGTTCAAAGTCTTTCTCTTACCATTGTACACTGCTTTCCACCAGGGTGAAATGATATAGAGCGAGGTTTTCCCAGTCATTTGGCATGATGCTGGCTTTCTTCAATGACTTCACACAAATGCATATATATGAACATGAACTGAATTCATGGTTGGGTGTCTACACATACTTTCTCACATGATTTGAATAATAACTTGTGTATAAACAAATAATTTCTGATGAAAATTTTACATTTAATCTTGATAGCAAGGAAGCAAAATATTTTTGCAACAATAAAAAGTGTTTTTGGACTTTTATTTTTTCATTTTGTTTGTTGAATAGTCGTCATCCAAAAATGTTGAGCTACAATGGCGAGGGCAAAAAGAAATGTAACCTCCCAGAGAAGATAATTTGTACAAATCAAATCTCTACCTTGTAAAATCTATGATATTTTAATAGAGATAAAAAATCAAGAACAAAATAAAATCAGCTGAATTGTATTGAACAGGAGGGTAAAAAAAAAATATTCTACAAATCAAATCACTACCTTGCAAAAATATTTGTGGCTCAACAAAGTTGTTTTTACTTGTAAAATCTATATTTTAAGCATTAGCAAATTTCAGTGTTTTCCTAAACTCGGCCTCATCTGTTTCATTTCAATAGAGAAATCTTAGGCTATTTTTCCCTGTATATTAGAATAAGATCTATAGATCTGCCTTGTGTTTTGTGAATAAGAAAATCTGCTTTAATACTCAACTTAATACTATGTATTCAATTCTTTTTCTGATGGTATTCATTAGTGTTGAATAGAAACAGTTTACGTTCCAATCTCCTAAACTCAGCTCTCATAATTAACCACTGAATCGATTTGGTCTTTAATGGAAACTGCCCTCTTGAGTATCCTTGATGGACCAACTGGGTATTCTGGTGTTGAATGATCGTCTGATATCCAGCAACAAATAATAATTCTGCTGAACTGAATTCAAGCATAAGACACACATTTTTGGGTGCTTGTATCATGTGTCTGGAATTAATTTTCATCTCAGAAATGCTTGTTATTATGTAATTCTTCTTCTTTTTAAGAATAAAAAGAAAACAAATGCAATCAAAAAGTTGATTGAATTGGGATACTGTATCATAAAACATACTATATGATCTATCATACTGTATCATAAAACAGGAAAAACAACCCTAAAATGTTTGAACTCAAAATAAGAACTTTCTATCAGCAAACAGTGTGTGTGTGTTGTGTATATACAAAAATATAGAGATTGTAGCAGTAATTTAATTAGATATAAACATCTCTTGTCATTACTATTGCCAGTACAAAGGAAAATCCCATTTCAAGCAGTATTTGTGTGTGTGTTAATTTGAGAATTTGAAAACTTCAGCTAGGATTTTTCTGTTTCTGCCGAAATCTGAGGTATAAAATTGTTTATTAGTATTGTATTTGATAACAGAACCTAACTGAAGGCCTAATCATTTCTCTAATAAGTTAACATGTTTAAGAGCTTAAAAATACATAATCTTGAAAGCATGTTTATTTCTCTTTTTAGCCCACTGTACCCAATCACCATCACTTGCATTCTCTCAGAGCCCAGAACAATTTTTTAATTCTTAAATTTAATGCATTAAACTGAATTTAGTCATCTAGCTGTAAATAACTGGAATAAATTTAGGATTGAGGTGGTGGGATAAAGTGTGTATGTGTAATAGAAATACCATAAATTTATATGACATCTTGACAGATAGAAAGACAAATGCTAGTCACTATAAAAAACTTGAACTCTCATCTCAAACCAATTTGATCCACACCTTTTTTATTCTCTTTTTCTTGTTTAATAATGTGCACGCGCATATATATATATATATATATACATACATACATGCACACACACACGTGTATGCATGTGTTCAAATGTAGATCAGATACGGATAGGAATCCAACAAGATGATAAAATAAATATCAAGTAGGGACTGTATCTCAATCTAACGTTTCACTTTTATTAAAGCTTTGTCAGAGATTGAGATAGATATGAAAAAAAACAAAGAGACAGTGAACTGGTATGTTAAGATTTTTGATTAGTTCTTATATGTCAGATATATGTCACATGTATGACTGAAAATATATATATATATATATATATATATATATATGTGTGTGTGTGTGTGTTGAAATGTACTCTTCCTGACTCACTTTCTCAAAACTCAAAACAACCAATGATGTTTGTTTGTTTTATTTTCTGCTTTCTTCTTGATCAGTTTCAGAACTTTTAAGCACCTGCATGTATTTATGTCTCAGTCTCTTGCACAATGTCATTGTAAAAAGTAAACATATGCACAAATTTTGTTATTTGTCTGGAACTCCATAAGTAAACAAAAAAGGCTGAAATTCTATCGCATTTTCAGCCTTTCACTATCTGTGGGGAGGAGGAAAAGAAAAAGGTAAATGAATGTAAGAGAAAATGGAAGTAGATGACCACAAATGCCAAGAGACATTCAGGAAAGAAGAAATTCTATTTTAAGCAGGGTTTTTTTTTTTTTTTTTATTTATAATAAAATGTCTTAAACAAGATGAAATTTTATTTTTCAGGATCTTTCCCCCACTCCATGTGTGAGAAGATATAATCAGTCTATTTTAAAGAATAATGTTAATGATAAAAATCAATTTAAGTGAACAGGTTCTCTTTTACAGTTGTCTTGTTTATCTTGCACAGCCATCTTTAAAATGATGCTTAAGTGAGGAGCTAAGACAAGTCTCTCAACCCTCATTGGAAAGAAAAGGTTTTGGTTTTTTTTTTTTTTGGTTTTTTTTATCTTTCCAATATCCATTGTGCTGAATATAGAATTTGTATAGGAAAGAAAGTTAAAGAATTGGATTTTGCCACCTTCTTTTTGAACAACTGACTAAATAAATATCAATCCATATTTTGGGATCTCTCTCTCTCTCTCACTGCACATTAGAGAGAAATTGTTTTGCCTTGTTTCCACATCCTTTTATCTTCTCTCTCAGAATCTTTGGATCAATTTTCAAGGCTTGCATTCATTTTATAATATATATATATATATATATATATATATATTTTTACACTCTAATCTGGAACTGATTTTGCATAAGCATAGATAAACTGTTCATCCAGCCACTGAATGAGATCTCCCAAGTGACTACTCAGATATCTCTTTCAGAAACCTCCATTATATAGCTGAGTGACATAGCTCCTTAGGTGAGAACACCAACAAACATGTTTGTTTATATAAATGTTTTTTTGGTTAGGGCTATGGATAAACAACTAG
Organism: Acanthosepion pharaonis; assembly: GCA_903632075.3. Classification (NCBI taxonomy): domain Eukaryota; kingdom Metazoa; phylum Mollusca; class Cephalopoda; order Sepiida; family Sepiidae; genus Acanthosepion; species Acanthosepion pharaonis. The sequence continues at coordinate 502,828 of CAHIKZ030004831.1, forward strand.
CAAAAGTTGGCCTAAGATCTTGATAGTCCTGAACCTATTTTGCTAATTATAGAGATGGTACATTTGTATCCTTATAAAATTTCCAATTTATTTTCAATATTACATGTTGACTGTTGTTATCTAATATTTTATACAATATCAGTGCTGGAAAAATGAAACATGAAATGTGTATTTAAAAAAAAAGAAAAGAATATTAATTGGATTTACAAATCTCTTAATATTTGTTGTAATCATTCTGATCCTTCGACAATTCTTTTCATTTTTGTTCATTCATGAAATTCTCAATTTGCAGGAACCTTTCTCCCTACTCTTCATGCACGCATGCGCATGTGATGATTTGTTGTCACTGCTTGTTTCTGTTTATTGCCCATTATTATTGTTAAATGGGTTTGTTATTGTTCTGTGCAAGAGTTTTGATAATTGCTATTTGCCGATCAATCCCAAAATGTTTGTTGTTGATGTTTATTCAGTGCAACCAACTTGTCCTGTGAGGTAAATGCAGTAGTTCAGAGTTCATACCAAGAAAGCTTTGAAATGTGTTGATAGTGAAAGTAAAACTAAATGAGAAGACGACATTATTGTTATTTTCCTACTTGCTACACACCTTTTATTCATTATCACTGCTCAAATTGAATACCTTGCCTCTACCTAACTCCTACTTTAATTCCTTTAGTTTAAATTTTTTTAAATTCTTTTTTTAATGTTTTCGTTTTTCTTTAATTTGATGGCCTGATAGTCTTTTTTCATTTTTTTTTTTCTTGCTTTATCTTTATAAATATCCTATTTTATCAGTAGGGGACAATTTGTATTATTTTTTTTTTTTTTTATGATTGCTTTTTTTCACCATCCTAATGTATGTTGCTCGTATTCTTGTTAATTTTTACTTATATATATATATATATATATATATATATTATTAATTTTTACCTATTTGATACATAAAGATATCTAAATGTCTACCTGATTTTTTTTTTATCTTTTCATTTCAATCTTGGTCCTGTTTAAAATTTTTAACAGCAATAGCAGTAACTTTTGGGGGGGGATCTTTTTTTTTTTCCTTTTTTTTTTTTTTTTTTTTGCAGTAGGTGAAAAATGTAATTAACTCCATTTTGAATGTTTGTCCAATATTATACAAGAGAATACAACTGAATCACACCTCGTCATGATGGTGAAGGAGGGTGGTTAACAGATGCCAATCTCGGCTGTTTGATGTTGGGCTCAAGTCTGTTGCGTTGCAGTAGTGCCTTAAAAATAAGGTGTGTTGAACGACTGTCAGCCTGAGTGGCTATCAGCTATATTATGAGTCACCAAATAGTCTCACAGTAGAGGAGGAGGAGGCGTGTCTCTTTAAAGCCTCTGATTGGCTGATCTGCATCGAGCCCCTCTTCGTCTTTCATCGTGTCCATCGAAAAGCGTAGATGATATCAGCACTAACCAAAAATCCTAAACAATTTTTTCTCCCTCCCTCCCCCACACCCAACTACCAATTCCTCCCTTCCCCATCCAAAAGAAGGTCATTTGAGTGCCTTGAAGGGAACCTTGTTCTTCATTGTTTTTTCTCTGTCTCTTTCTGTTTGAATTGTTGTGAGATTGTCATGCTGTTTCATACAAGGGCCAGTGGCCAACTGTGTATTGCTTCATTAGAGGATGCTGGGAGTTTTAACCCTGCTACCATCACAGTCTCTCTTGTGCTGCGGTAACCTTGCAACGCACGCATAAAAACATTGCCACACCAGTGTGCACAGGCAGAATGTGATGTGCATAAAACACCTAGTGACCTACTCTGAATAAATGAACGTATAATTAGTGATTGACTTGTCAGCACAGTGGCGGAGGATGGGGGTGGGTGGAAGAGATTAGTTTTTTTGTTTTTTTTTAAAAAAACCCTCACCACTTCTTCCTCCTGCTGCCCCCACTTAGCCACCCCTCTCTACCAACCCAAGCAGTCTTCTCCATACGTCCCCACCCCACTTCCAACAATGGAATCATTGGAATTCCATCCTGGAGAATGCGTCAGGGATGCGTAGCTGCAGGAACGGAAAGGAGGGCTGCCTGCTCAGTCTTCAAACTGTATATTGTGGAATTTTGTGCCATAGAATAAGTATCTGGGGACTTTTCTTCTCTCTCTCTCCCATAACTATTAACAAAAATATGGGGGTAGGGTAGTGAGGCGATCTTGTCCGTCTGTGCTGATCAAGAAATAGTTCCTCTCAGTGTGTGTGTGTGGGGGGGTGCAATCCAAAATTGTCTATTGGGGATTATTTGCTGTGCAAGCTTTTTTTCTTTGTGTGTGTGTTTCTGCATTTTGGGAGTTCCGGTGGGGTGGTCAGTCTTTTATTTCTGATGACATTTTTTGTTTATTTTTTTTCTTAAATTGAGGACTTATTGAAAAACAATAAAAGTTTGGAAGTGTAAGTTTACTACATTATAATAATTCATTTTCATTTTATTAAAATAATCTGAATAAATTCATTTTAAGATTTGATAAAATGTAAGTATTACAAGATCATTAGCATTAGAATTTATTTTAAGCAAATAAATGTTTTTTAGGTAATAACAATTGAAAAATTGAAATTAACCTTTAGTATGATAAGCTTGGTATCAAATTGGCAGAGTAGTTGGAGGGTCATTGAGTAACGTACCAGCCTCACTGCCACCAAAATGTCATTTGATTATTTGTTTTCTAGTTAATGAAGCAGGAGAAGATGGTAAACAGTTTTTGAACATTACTCCCTTTCTAAACAGAATCACTAGTTACTTCTCTTCAATAAGTTGCCATTTTAAAATTCTTGCCAGATCAGCTTTGATTTTTTTTTTCACCCCACTGTTCTCTTCTTTTTTTTTTTCTCCTTTTCTTTTTTTTTCATTTTTTTCCTTTTTCCTTTTTTTTTTCCTTTTTTCCTTTTTTTTCCTTTTTTTTTTTTTTCCTTTTTTTTTTTTTCCCTTTTCTTTTTTTTTTTTTTTTTTTTTTTTTTTACTTTTTCCTTTTTTTTTCCTTTTTCTACTTTTTGGCTTTTTTTTTACTTTTTTTTCTTTCCTTTTTCTACTTTTTGGCTTTTTTCTTTCCTTTTTCTACTTTTTGGCTTTTTTTTCCCTTTCTCTCTTTTTCATATGTTTTTCCATTTTTCTTTTTTCCCCCTCATTTTTTCCTTTTTTCTTGGATTTTTATCTCTAGAACTCTCCATTACTGTATGTAAGAAAAATTTGTTTTTTAAATCATTAAAAGTAAAAAATATCCAAAGTAAGTTAATAACAATATATTAGCAGCCTAACCACCCCTATCTACTAATTCCATTATTATTCTAACAGGCTAATTGACATAATGTAATGTCTCCTGTTACCATAATAATACTAAAGAGAGACCAAGCCTTGAGACAGATAAATATATAATGTCACATTGTGAAATTATCTGTCTATATCTCTGAAATGGGGTATTATGATTACTTGTATTATTTGGACTGTTATCTTCATCTTCATTGCTATATTTATAATGTTTTGGCCATTGTACGCTCCGGCCTTGTTCAGGTGATTGGAATTTTGAACACTTTATTGCCATATTCACAATGCTTTGGCTGTTGTAGACTCTGGTCTTCTTCAGGTTTGAAATTCCAATCACCTGAAGAAGGCCAGAGCATACAACAGCTGAAATGTTGTGAATATTGGCAATGAAGATGAGGATTACTGTCCGAATAATGTAAATAATGCAAGTAATTGTAATTTATATTTTAGAATAGATTCTATAATAAACTGTTTATGTAATTTAATATTTGCCACAAAAGACATGCATTTAAACCTATGAATAAGACAGATTTTTTTCCTCTTTCTTTATGCCTATCAGGAAGCAGTTAAGTATTTACCTACAGGATTAGGTTGATGTATGAGTTTGGAACTTGCAAAAAGTTTTTAGATTAAAGTCATATCTTGTTGATAGTTGAGAGTTCATTTCATGATAAGCAAATATAAAAGAATATTTTCCTTAATTTTATTTTAAATAATTTCCAATGCATTTCTCATTTATTCTTATCATTTCTTCTATGAAGGAAATGATTTTATGCAAAACAGAATGAATTTTAGCATGTATCTTAAATTTAGTTCAACAGTTGGCCAGTTCTGATAAAGATCAGCAAAAAAAAAATACACAATAACTTCTTTGTAATGTAGTTCCTCATAAAATTAACCTTTTTGGACGCTTGGTACTAGTGTAGCAGTGGAGTGAATGTGTGCATTGCTGGCATTTCTATTTGAGTGTTTAAGAGTGTTTCAGTGGTATTTCTGTATAAAGATTCAAAAGACATTTCTGTATAAGGGTTTAAAAAACATTTCTGTGGCATTTCTGTACGATGGTTCAAAAGACATTTCTCTGTATAAGTGTTTAAAAAATATTTCTGTGGCATTTCTGTATGAAGGTTAAAAAGATATTTCTGCAGCAGGGTTCAAAAAGCATTTCTCTGATATTTCTGTATGAGAATTTCAAAAACATTTCTATGGTATTTCTATATGAAGGTTCAAAAGACATTTCTGTATGAAGATTTAAAAACATTTCTGTGGCAGGGATCAAAAGACATTTCTGTGACATTTTCTATAGGACAGTTTAAAAAGACATTTCTGTGACATTACTATATGAGGGTTTAAAAGACATTTCTGTATGAAGGTTTAAAAACATTTCTGTGGCAGGGATCAAAAGACATTTCTGTCACATTACTATATGAGGATTTAAAAGACACTTCTGTATGATTGTTTAAAATCATTTCTGGTATTTCTGTATGAGGGTTCAAAAGACATTTCTATATAACAGTTTAAAAGACTTTTCTGTGACATTTCTATATGAAAGTTTAAAAAGAAAATTTCTGTTGCATTTCTGTATGAGAGTTCAATGCATTTCTGTCACAGAGTTTAAAAAAACATTTCTGTGGGAGGGTTCAAAAGATATTTCTATGGCAGGGTTCAAAAAACATTTCTGTGGCATTTCTGTATGAGGCTTTTGAAGAGAAAACTTTAAAGGGAGTGATTTTAAAAAGTTGTCTGTAAAGAGGAATCATTTGAACATGTCTATTACAGAGAGAATCAGGAAACATTCTAACATTTAATATAAGCATCAAACTTGACTCTTTTTATATAATTATTTTTCTATAACTGTAATATGAAGCAGAGTATCAAATTTTGTGTGTGTTCTTGTTGCCAGAAGTGATCAATATGTGATTATACCATTTGAGATTGTATTGATTTTTACATTATGGGGTGGCTGTGGGTGGGAGGAGTTTTGATGTGAAGACCTAATTTCTGGTTGGCATCTTCTGTGGAGCTATTGGTCACTAAAACTACCAAATTAGTGTCAACGTAACCATTTGCTTAGATTTGTTGTATTTACTGGTTCAACTTTATTCATTGACCAAAGAATCATTGCAAACAAGACTGTCTTTTTGTTGTTTCTTATTATATTTAGATATTCACTTGTGAACATGTTTTTGCTCAATAGTATCTTGCTTTATCTACTTCCAATACAGTGCTAGAATTTGCCAAAACAAAATTTCATAGCTAAAGATAGACTAGTTTAAATTATTCCTTTCAATGTCTGCATGATTCTGAGAAATGATCTCTGTGATTATTTTTATTTTTTTATGTCATGTTCCTTCAAGACATTGCTGGCTCTTCACACATTCCATTTCCGTGAATTGTTCCAACTTGGGGAAAATAGTGGAATGCTTTCCCCATTGCCTTCTCTATGATTTTGACTTCTAAATTGTCTTTTTCCTGCCACCCGAAGCTAGAGTGCTTCAATCCACCCTGTTATTTAAGTGATAACTGGTTGGCGGTTTGGCAGTTGTGCCATTCCCAATGGCCTTAGTGCAAATTGGACAGAACTTGAACTTAGCTTACCAATTCCAATTTCCTTACTAGTAATCATCATGTTATTTGCACATCCTTCCTCATTGCCAAATCAAATATGAAACTTTAGAAATGATTCCTGTTAGTCAGTTCTTCAAATTCTTACATTGATGCTCCATATATGTAACATTGTACCAGACTTGTTTTAAAATTAAAGTCTGAGATTTTCATATTCATTTCCTTGATAGGACTTTTTTTCTTTCTTTTTTTCCATTTTTTTTTTTTCTTTTTTTTTTCTTTTTTTTTTTTTTTTTTTTTTTTTTTTTTTTTTTTTTTTTTTTTTTTTTTTTTCTTTTTTTTTTTTTTAAATTAATTGATGCTCCAGTTAAGTCTAATAACAAAGTTGGTCTTGGTAGCAGAAATATGCTAGAAATGGATGCTACTACACTCTCTCTTCCTTTTTAATTTAGACAAAAAAAAAGCTTCTCCATTTATATTTTAAACTTTTGAAATCTGAAATGATGTTTAGGACTTAAAAAAAAAAACATTTGTGTTTTTAAGAAACAAATAACTAAACCTGAAAAAAAAGCCAATAAAGTAACTTCACTAACCAGCTAAATTGACATTTTGGGAATGCCAAATTATTTTTACAAATAAATTGAGTTGAGGACTTTCATTCCACTTGTCAATTGTTACAAATTTGATTACTTTCTTTATTTCTAGAAGCATCTCTTTTTTCATATCTGTCTAAATACTTAATGTTTATTTTTTTACATTAAATTATGTTCAAAAGCCAAGGTCTTCGAAATAGATTTGTCACAAACAGTATTTAGCCACAAACAACTAAAAAAAAAAAAATCTGAAAGTTGTGATACACAGAAAAAAAAAGATTTTTTTTTTTAAATCTTGTCAAAAATTATTAAGTAAAACTCTTATGCAAATTTTCTTTGATTGTAGAGTGATAAACCACTGGTTGAAATGAATTTTAGAAGTTCAGGTTTCAGATTGCCTGCATTACCCACCATACACCACACATTCCATTTTTGACCCATTTTCAGTTTTAACTGACACTTTTCATATCTGCTTCTTTTTTTAGTTTACTCACACCTCTTGCTTATTTATTGGGTTGGGTTAGGGAACTTCTGCATACACCTCCACACACACCTTTAACTACTTCTGGGTCCTTCACTTATTTAGGACATCCTCCATTTTTGTGTCTCCAGACAAAATCTCTGTTTATTCCTTCTCCTTTTACACTCCATGGTGCAGAAAAGTTTCCCTTTTTGTCAGTGCCTCTTATTAATCTGTGTGCTCCCCTTTTAATATTCCTTTATCTCCTTTCCCAAATTTGTTTGGTTAATATATTTGATCCTTTCAAGCACTTAACCTTTTCTGCTCTTATCACTAAACCACTGTTTTTCAGTTTTGAAAAAATACAGCTACCCACCAATAGACATAGTTGTATTTTCTTGCCTTTTCAAATTTTACCCCCCCCTCTATTTCTGATAGTAATTCCTTCTGTTTCAGCATCAAACTATTCTCTTTCTCAAAGGAATTGCAAAAACTCTAAAGTTTCAAATTAATCCAATTATAATTATGACTGCAACAAAATAGAAAAGTTTTCTGATCACTGATTGAAAAATCAGTTTTTATTTATCAAATTGACTTTTCTTTTTAGTGATAAACTCTGGGAAAATAGCTTTAGACTTGTCATCTTTCAATGCAGAACAACTTTTCTATTCATGAAATTCTTACTAATTAATTTTCTTTCTGCATCATTTGTCAACATTTGTTTTATTAGTTGTTTATTTGATTTTTTGAAATCTGTTTCAACTTAATACACAAATTTAGATTTTTGCTTGTAAAGGCTATATATATATATATATATATATATATATATATATATATATATATATATTACAGCTAATAATGCAAGACTCTTTAGTAAAGCAAATCAAGTTCTCTCAGTTATGGTGTGTTTATCTAAAAATAAATGCGCTTAAATTCACCTTTATCCCTGCCATATGCCAACGGCTTAGGGGTAGAATCTCCAACTGACACCAATTCAGCCAGGTTTTCATCCTAGCTAGAGGCAACTGGATGTCTTACCACACTGATGAACTGTGATACAGCAAAATAGTCTGTCTGTAGATAACTTATATATATATATATATATATATATATATAAGGCTCAACCACTGATATTCCATGGTTAAAATTTATTACATTGGAATCGTAATCACAATGCAATTCATCAGACCTACAAATGGAATTTTAGTGTTTGAGCCTTTTATATTCTTGCTCTGACTTGTACATTGAGCTCTACCTGCTTTTTATCCACTTGGAAATATATATATATATATATATATATATATATATATATATATATATATATATATATATACATTGACCACTAATATATATATTCTTAAGCCCTAGACTAAAATCTATTCTATGTGTCAGGGTTTGAGCTTTACGAATCATAGTAAAGTACAAGACTGCTGGGTTGGATAGCGATAAAAAGAAAAAATAAATAAATAAAGGAATATGCTGCACTTGTCTGCCTATTTAAGAAATCAGTCAGTTGTCAAATTTTAGCTGAAATATAAAATTCAAGAAATATATAATTTCTTTTTCTGATCTTTGTTTTCTATGCTTTAAAGATGTGCTATTATACAATATAAAAACCAAGCTACTGATACCCTGTATAATTTAGAAATTGACTGTCAAAAGGGTGGCTTTTATTAGATTCGGAGTGGCAGGGATAGCTGAAATCCTACCATAACCCTGCTTCTTAATTTAAGCATTCATACAGGCTGTACTTACATTTAAGTATGTGCAGTAAATGCAGATATGCTTTAGTTTATTTCTTTGTGTATTGAGTTTTCCAAAGCTTTGCTTCTAATTGAGACCAAGTAACCTGGTTGAGAGAATGTTATATATGAAATGTCAAGGCATTTAATTATTTAGTTAATAAGCAGAACTGAGTACATGGATATAAAAGCATTATAAATACTTACTAAACTTAGTCTAGCATGAGGCCACCTTCATAGGAGCAAAAATTTATTTAAGACTTCCTTTTTTATATAATGTTTCTCTTAGGGATAATCATGTGACCCCCTTAAACACTTAACATGTATATCCTTTTTATGTTAATTCAGTTTAGAAAGATAGTCTAACTGATATAAACCAAAGATGTATGTGGCCTTTCCTTGGTGGCTGAGATAGTTGTAATTCCTGTTTTTTATTAGTGTTTTTTTCTCTCTCAAGCATACATATAAAATCATGGCTTAACTTTTTTTTTTATGAAGATTTCTAAGGATTTTTTCCACAGTTGTTATAAGTTCTGCTATATCATCCATGAACCAAATGGAATAATCACTATGCTCACATATAGGAAAGGCTTTAGACAGACAATGTCTTTAATACTGTTAAATACAACAATGTATAGATATATACTCATTATGGAAATTATATTCAAACGTTATTGATAGTAATATGATAGAAAAAAAACCTTTGTGTGGATATTATTATGCTAACATTTACATATCAAAACCAAATTAAAAACTGAAAGCATGGTTTCAGCATGCATATAACAATAACAATTAAAATAATAGTATAGAATATATGAGCTCAATCTCTAACATTAGCAGATTCTGTAAAAGCAGACAATGGCATTTAAACTAATCACAGTAGTGACAGTCGTTTCCAAAAATCCTTGATTCCATCATTGGTAGGGCAAACAAAGTGAAACCTTACTTCTGAGAACATTAAATCTTTATCTCAAGGATGCTGATTACATTTTCTCTTTGACTGTTTCAGTATAATGGTTTCAATACTTTATCAATTCTGTAATGTCAATTAACAAAGTGCAAAGTCGGTTTTTTAAAAGAATGTGATTAAATTTGCAAGACCCCGTGCTCTTGCATGGGTAAATTTGTTGGATGATCGTGTGGGAGAAGCAAAAAGGATTTTTGCAAAATGGTGAGAGGGACAGTGTTGTGTAGAAAAGTTCTAAGAAATTAATATAATGTTTTGTTATTCTAAGTTTCAAAAATTTTGGAATTTTCAAAATTTAGTAAAAATGTCAATTTTTCTTTAAAATTGGCTTATCTCCCCTATCCATAGCAATGCCAGATATCTTTGCTAGTAAACTGCTTAAGCAAACTCAAACCCTCCCAAAACCACAAGGCAGGGTAAAGCAAAGACAAAATAAGGAGAGGAGTGTCTAAAGCCCCTCTTTTTTTCTCTTTGTCCTTTCCAGGAGAATTCAACTGTATCATATCAACTTTCACTATTTCCACTACTGAACAATACAATTTGATACTTGATATTCATGTCTGTACTTCTAGGATTCAGTCTTTAGGTCTTTATCCTGGCTTCTTGCCATCTATTATTTTTATTTTAAATAGCTTTAGTCAGATTGCTTTCTAATAACTTATTTTATACAGTGCCTTCTGTTTTGACAATATCTTGTAGCCATGTCTACATGAAGTCTATACACTCTTCAGCAGAAACAAAAGGGCTTCTGGATTGACAATGAGTAAGAGATAATTACTTATCAAAAGAAACTAAACAAAGTACAAACAGTTCAGCAATTTTATTGATATACAAAAATATACAAAAATCATGATTATCAAGGTAAAATATCCTTGATGTGATCATCAAGGATATGTTTAAAGGAAATATTTAGGTTTAGAGTTAATAGTCAATACTTTCTGTGATAAGTCAGCATTTCACATAATGATAAATTCAATACTTGAGAATAACAAACAGTCAATAATTATATGTATTAGAAAAATTTGACTTATCCTACAGGTCTTTCCAACAAATTAAACAAAGTTTCTGCCAGTAAGTTTAAAAATTTGTTTTTTTTTTTTAATATGATCAGGGTGTAGTATTTGTTAATGAGGTGAATTAAATTTTCCCTCCACATTTGGTCTTAATTTTACATCATTCAGACTGTTTTCCTCATCTTTATTGCCATATTCATGACATTTCAACTGTTGTATGCTCATGCTGTTTTCAGGTGATATACGTTGAAATTTCAAACCAAACCCTTTATTTAGTCCATGGGGTGTTTGTTCTAATTCCGCATGCCATGCCCTTTTTGGATATCTCAGTATCAGTTAATTTCCTTTAGTAACTCAATTCTCAAGTTTTTGTTCCTTCTGCTGTGACTTAACCTAAAGAGTTGTGAGTTCAATACCTGGCCACAATCTAGAATTAGAACAATCTACCCCTGTAGACTATATAAAGTATATCACCTGAAGAAGGCTGAAGCATACAATGGCAGAAACATTGTGAATATGGCAATAAAGATGAATGTTGTTTTGTATTGACCCTCCCGGACCCCACCAAATCTGCTCAGTTCCTATTAAACCATCCATGTGCACTGTATAAGCCATAAGAATTAACACACCTGCCTATTCAACAATGATTTCATTAAATGCTGTCTGCTTTGTTGTCTATTTTATAATTTTAGGAATTATATACTGGATTTAGTTTTGAGTTTAGTTCAATGGTAAAGCAATGAGTGATATTTAAGAATTGAAGGTCTTAGAGGCTAGATTGGGAAAAATTCTTGTGAAAAAGTGCATCTATTGGAAGCTATTAAAAGAACTAGCTATGGTATACACCAGAGTATGGGTGGCATGACCACAGTGATCAAAACAATAAAATGAGGATAATAGTCTAACTTGAGAGCAGAGTAATATTAATGTTGCTTGCAGGCATCTCTAGCTCCTAGATTCAAAAGTCGTAGGACAAAGGAAAAACCTCTCTTTCTATTGGATGCTGGAAGGAGGCCAGTGTTTCTCAGCCAAAATCTAACACGGTTACTTTAACACCCATTTTAGTGATTAGACAGAATTGATTTTATTGCGACTCTAAAATGGACATAAATTATGCCTTGTGTAATTCTGAGATGAAATCATAATCATTTCAAGAGTATTATTGAACACATTTTTTTTTATTATGGTTGTTGTTGCTACAACAATTCAGCCAAGACATTCTTTGGACTTCTTCAGGTATACAGTCTGTATGAAAAGGAGAGGATCTCTCATTTTTCTTCCACAAGTGCAAATCAGAATATAATAGCAAATATATTGATCAGAGCAACCATTTACAGTAATACATGTAACATAGCCGATTCCATGTTTTTGTTTGTACTATCAAGAGATCCTTCATTGTATACTTGAAGGTTGTAGAATGGGTCAGCTGAAACCTGAGGAAAATTCAATAATAGGAACAACTCTTGGAAATACCTAAATCATACTACATGAATATTGTTGAAGCTTGGATAAGCATGGAATAATAATAATACAACACAAAATGTACGTAAACAAGGAAAAGGTACACAATATTTACAGTTAGTTTTGGTATATTCTTGGGAAGACTGTTCCTGTAGAATGGGTTGACTTAATCGCAGTCGGGCAGAGTCTCTGGATTGGATCTCTTGTTACTTCCCTCGTCTTCTCGGTACCAACCCATATTTATATGGTCGGTACTCCACTATGTAAATTAGGTGGATCGTACCACAACAAATATTTAAGTTTAGAAAGCACTCGCACACAAAAGCAAAGACCATGTCAGTAAAATCAATAAGGTTTTTCCTCTTGGAGTTTAAAAAGGCATAGGAATTCATTTAGTAACTGAAAAAAAATTTAAAATGGCTTGTTTTCTCTTAGAAGTCCACCTAAATTATGACCTTTGGGTTTTTATAGCACCTAATTATTGGATATGTGGGTAATATCAGTCATCACTGTAGAAAGTGGAATTGTTAAGCCAAGTACAATTTCTGGCTTAGTCTGCTGCACTCACTTTTTCACTAATACTCTTGGGAAAGGCATGAATCCATCTCTTCTCCCTCAGTGTAGGTGTTAAATAGCAGGGTACACTGGGAACTCTAGCTTTGGACAGCAGCCAGTTTGAAGACTACTCTCAATTCAAAAGTAGAGAATGCAATAGAAAACCACTCCACTATCTTTCCCAAGAATTCATGACAATTCCCAGAAAAGGAATCTCTGAAAGCCATGATTGATTTCATTCTGAAGAGACATAGCATTTAAATAATAATAATGATGATGATGATTATTATTATTTACAATTTTTCAGTTCTCAAGTTGAAATGGTACATACCTTTCATCTTATTTGTAATATAGCTGTAGACTAATGGTTAACTGTTGCACGGATTGAAATCGGCAAGCATATCTGACAATTTCTCTTCATTTTACATTAATCTTTTGAGAAAGGTATGAATCCATCACTTTCCATTTCAAGTAATGGGTTAGATCAGATTCGTCTCTAGCTTTGGTTGTCAACCAATCTAGGAGAACAATAATTCTAAATTCAGAAGCATGGAAAAGGTAACTGGAAAACACTTCACTACATTTCCCTATAATAATAATTACAATGTACAGTTTATAGATCTTAAAGAATAAAAGGATGAAGTTGAAGAGCGATGATTACCAGAAAGGACATAGCATTTAAGGAAGAGTAATATGACTGTAACAGATCACACTTCTTAAAAGAGTTTCTTTTTTTTTTTTTAGGAAGGTACATTGATTGTTGGTAACACCTGGAACTATGTGTGCTGGTCCCTATCATATCTTTCCCATTCTTGACTAAAAACCTGCTGTTTTTATAATTATGGAAGCAGACTCTAAAGCCTACACATAATGTCTGACACTTAGACCTTCCGTTATCTACTTGATATACTCTCTTAACTCTGAAGGGTTTATTCTTAGTTTGAACTTGTTCAGATGAGGATGGCTTGCTTTGATTTTTAAAGATGCTGCTCATTTTATCTTTTAAGCTATGGTAGAGAAATTTCTCTTTGTAATCAATTTCTTTGGATCACAATAAAACATTAAATGTTTCTATTTCAATTTAGTATCTTTACCTGCTCTAGTTTTGGTACTAAGCTGTAATCAAGACTTATAAAGACGGAATTATAGAAATAATTCTTACACCTTTGGAATGATTTTATGAAGAAGTATCTCATTAGAAGTAAAGAAGGTTTATGCAGTTTGTAGAACATACATAGCTGTGTTTTTTGAGAGAGAGAACTAGAATTAATCTCTCACAAAGTAAGGTGGGTCCTGCCTGACAAAGGATATGTCATAATGATTTGAGGCAAGTTTTTGCAAGGCCAGATGCTTTTCCTGATGCCTATCCCAAACACTCATGTATACCAAGTGTTTTTATTGACACACTATCTCTAGAAAGGATGCCATCCAAGGTTTGAGACCCCATCCTAACCTTGCATATGTGCAGGGTGTAATGGAAAAATTACACAAAAATGAAAATAACACTGAGATCTCATTTTAACAGATATATTTACCAAAATTACACAAAAATATATATTGAAATACTAAAGAGTAAATTTATTCAATAAAATCACCATTGGCTTCAACCACGGCCTCCAGACATCTTTGGAATCTCCTGAAACTCTTCTGGACCTTCTTCTTGTTTAAGTTGATGAATGCTGCCATAATCCTTGCCTTCAGTTCATCTTTGGTGCTACAAGGAGTTTTGTTGGTCTCTTGCTCAACTGCATCCCACACATAATAATCAAGGGGGTTACAGTGTGATGAGTTAAGCAGCCAGATGTAAGGGGTGATGTGATTGCAGAAATTGTCTGACAGCCATGACTGGGTAATCCTGCTTGCGTGGCATGGTACAGAGTCCTGTTGCTAAACATAGGTTCTTTCAGCAGCCACCCTCTTGATTCAGGATTGCACTACCTCCTCAAGGCACTTGATGTAGGCCTCTGTGTTGAGTCTGATTCCCCATGGGGAAGATGAATGGAGTCATAATGTTGCCATCACCAGTGATCACTCCAAACACCATGATGTTGACTGGATATATCATCCAACTCTTTCCAAATCCTTGACACCCAAACACTCTGAAATGTTCCTATTGGATCATCTGGTGCAAATGCCAAGCAATGCCATTTTCAAATTTATGGCAGACTGAATTGCATCATCGCGCTCTTTTCCTCACAGATGGTGCCTAACTGACCCTACTATACTGTGCAATTTGCAAAATCAAAAACAAACAACATGCATACACAAAACTAAAAATATAAAATAGCAACAATTTACCCATTGTACCTGTATATGTGTATAATATATACATGTTGGCCATTGATTCCTATAAGAAGCTCATCTATCCTTTGATAGGTTTTGTTTTTCATCCTGTGAGGGTGACATACTACTCTCCTCACCAGTAGAAAAGCTAGTCAGGGAGTTGGTTTAGACACCAACCACCTATCCATGTGGCAGATAGTACTGGGTTACATGTTACCAGTAGCAGGCCTTACCTGACCAAAAATATTAAATCTATTTAGAAACCATGGTAGCTTTCCTTTAAACTAAATATTAACTAAATCAGATTGTTGTATTTTTTAATTGTTCTTTTATTTTTTTTCTCCCACCATTGTGAGTTTTATTAATAGGCTTTTTTTATCCTTACCTTTTTGTAACACGCATTACAGATAAAGTAATCGGTATTCATTTTGCGGTCCAGGGTATGACGATAAACTATATCCACATCCTGGGTAAGACAATAAACTACATCCAGTAGCAAGGCTTTTGATCAGAAGGTTTTGAGGAATATGGAACCACCTCTTAATTGCTGATGTTCCCAGGTCCACCCTGACCTGGGGTGGTAGCACCTGTTAGGGTCCCAGCTATGGACAAATAGTTAACCCCTAAACTAGGGTAAAAACACTATGACAGTGTAAAAATAGGTTTTAATACCAGAAATATTTTGTAAAAAAATTATTACCAACAATAAATTTTTGAAGAAGAAAAAAATATTACCAGTAATACGTTTTTGAAAAAATATTACCAACAATGTTTTTAAAAAATAAATATTACTAGCAATACATTTTTTAAAAAAATATTACCAGGAAAAGGAAGGAAAAATATTACCAGAAATAGATTTTTGACAAAACAAAATATTACCAGCAATAAAAATTTTGTCGGCATTAAATGACCCATTGAGGTTGATATGCTGTAAAACAAAACAAACCAAACCTGTATTCATCTTGTATAGAGTTAACTGCAGGTTAAATTTGTTTTCAGTTGGCAAATCTTTAAACATTTTTATTTCATTTTATGAAATGACTATATACTGACATAGTCTAAAACCTTAATTGTAAGATGAAGGCACAGTTCAGTTATTCTTGCAAATAGCTTTTTGTTGCAAATTTTGCAAATTGTTTGTGCTTATGGAATTTAAAAAGAAGAATCTCTAAAGTAAAGAGTTTATCAGAAACCGGTGTCTATACAATGTTTTTTTTTTTTTTATGTACATGCACACTATGTTCATTAAAGATTTGACCTGATTTATTTCCAGAGAATGGAGAGATAGAAAAATTGGCACATTACTTAATCGTTCTCCACAGATTCCTGAGTTGTACACTTCATTTCCCATCATTTGATGCACTTGTTGAGACGTTTGTAATAGAACTCTGCAGTTTGGGACTTTAGCCAGATCTGCACCTCATTAATTGTTGTGTCGTCATTCTGGAAGCCCCTTTCCTTTCAAATATGAAAAAGAAGTAGGGATGAAATGGTAATTACAATAGAGGGAGTTGATGTGGGAGGGAGGTGGGGAAATGTTGTAGCCACAGGGGAATGCTTTCATTTGTGTGACATGCCATGAAATACACAATCTTAGCACCATCTCGCTAGCTGAGGATTAGGCATGTTCTTTTTGGATGGAGGGGTATCACTGTGCTTCCATTGTTTAGATTGTGTTTTAGTCTCTGGGTACAAGTGGTGAACCCATGCTTCACATTGTGTAATTATTTAGGAGACAATCTCTTGGTATTCCTGACACCTGGTCAAAAGTTCATATACACAATTAAATTTTGCTTCCTTCTAGAAAGGTGCCAACAAGCAAGACACCAACTGTGTTGACACTTTTCCCACAAATCTTGACCCTGTCCTCTAGTTTCTGAATGGTTATTCTGCAATCTTGATAGATGGTACACCTCATCAAATGGTGGCACTGTGAATGTCTGAGATAGAATGACTGAAAAGAAGGGCTTTTTACATTGAAGTCCAACCATATTTGAAATGATGATAGCAGTAACACTGTAGGGTAGGGTCTGCATTGGTTCATGCACTGCACCATCATGTTCTTCAAAATTGTTTGTGGTATAGTCCTTTCAGAAACAGGAGCTTGATTACAACGCCATACTCAACCAACTTCATTGTCACACCTAAATGCACATTCACACCTGAAACACAGAAACATTAATATGGGCTTGAAAACTGAAGTTTATCCCATATAGGAATGCATGTTTCCACATGTGCAATTTAATCTCCGTTAATCTTCCAGAAGTTGGTTTGGACAAATATTTAATAATCCCCATCTCTTTATAATGATTATGTGTGTGTGAGATAACACTGCAGGTTAAGGATGCATTCATACACACACACACACACACACACACACACACACATATATATATATATATATATATATATATATATATACACACACACATGAAGCCTGATCCAAATGTATAGGGATGTTGCTATGGTAACAGAGCTAAAGTATGCAGAGTGAAGCTTGACTTTAACTCTGTCATGCATACACACTAAGTTATAATGTTATTGCTTATTTTCATTAATTTATAGCAGTGCTTGGAAGGAAAGTATATAGAGTATGGTTATCATACCTCACCACGGAGATTCCATCAGTGACCATGGCTTGTCTAGCAGTTTTTGACCAAACACATTTCCCAGTTTCAATAAATACCATATTCCCCAGATCTCACCAATTTCAACGGTTTCCTCTTCAAAAATCAAATCCCACTTGAAAGGAAAAAGATTTCATGACAGCAAGACAATCCAAGAGAATGCAACAAAGCAACTGCTCACTATCCCCCCACAAACAAAGTTCCAGGAATGTTTCCATCAATGGAAATGACACTGGGTAAAGTGTATGACTTCAAAAAGGAGATTAAATGCCAAATTAAAATTTTTTTTTTTTTTTTTATAGCCCCACTCCCGATAATTTTTTGATCAGCCCTTATGTGTGTATATATCAGTGGTGACTCTAGATCATCAATGTTTGTCAGGCTCATTACAATCTTTAACAAAATATACTATCAGTATAATAAGTTATACCAAAATGTTAAAATGATTCCTTTACTCTAACTAAAATATATAATTTTAAAAAAATCTCTATGCATGAAATTAAAAAAAAAAACACATTTTGGTATTTTAATATTAATTGTAATAATTGTATAAAAATAAATATTCATTTTAAAAAAAATTTCCAGGCATGTAAAATGTATCTATCTTAAGTGTGTGTTTGTATATATGTCTATTCGTTAGTGTGTTTATGTATCTCTCTGTCTGCAAAGTTTTAGTTTAATTTATTGTACATTTATGATCAGTACTGCTGACTACTGATATCATATTCTCTTAACATTACCCCAGTCACACTCCTCACCCCAAACCCTCCAGTTGGCGAGTTAAGGCTGCTACTTTGATTCTCACCAACTTTAAGTTTGGGCTAAATTTAATTTGCCCTTTTTCAATTGATACATTCTGCTAAATAGCCTTATGCTATTCAGAATAAATTGGACATTTGAAAACAATAAGTTGAAATAAAAATGTATTCTTTGAAAAATAGGGCATACACGTCATTAGAGATTTTTAAAAGATTATTTATAAGATTAAAGCAAGAAATACATTACCTATTAAGTATGTCTCCAGCTTGATAGGGCTCAGATCTATGCAGTCGGACTAGCCATGTTAATTTTATTTCATTCTTTTTTTACTTTCGTTTTTTTTTTCTTTCTTCTTTATTATGAACAATATCAACAAAATGTGTTTCGGTCAATATTTTGAGGTATTGAGCTAAAACAATTAATTTCGAATTCAGCTGAAATCAAGAGTGAAAATGACACACTACAAAAGATTTTTGTTACTTTGAAATAGATATACTTAAGTGTTGACTCTCTCAGGCTGAGCCCAACAAGCTCAACTCCCCCCAGAGTTGCTACGTGTGTGTGTAAATTCTGTCCTACAAAATAATCAAAATTTCAAGATTTATTAAGTGTATTATGAAAAGTTCACAACCCAACTAAAGATTAAAAATATGTTCTGTTTGGTTATTTGGATATATTTTCTGAAGTAGGTTGTGTCAAAAAACAAATATATTTCAAAAGACTAGTTCAGGTAAGATACAATCTAAATTAATATTGCTGTTTTACTTCATTTTAATACAACTTGATTTGTCTTTGAATTGTAGAATATTCTAAAACATGTCAATTGTTACTTAAAAGATTGTAATGTGTTTCTTCTTAACTAAGCAACTTAATTTTGTCGAGACTTATTATTATAAGTCATATTTATTTGATGTTCTTGTTGGGTAGTCTGAATTTTAAATAGGTGAATATCTTTAAATCTTGTCTAACCTTGGCACTTACCCAGGCTGTAGTGTCATATATATATATATATATATATATATATATATATATATATATATAACCTTTTACTTGTAAGATAAAAGTGTTTGCTCTTTTTCATCTAGAATTTCCTTTTAAATCCTGATAGCTGCAAGTGAATAAATCAATGCTAAAAAGAAGCTTTATCCTCTTGATTTGGATAATACAACATACGACAGGAAAAGCATAACACAAGAAAATTAGAAAATGTTTAACAATAGAATTGGGGTTGGTGATTTGGTTCCAAGAAGTCATTGTCTGTGTAAAAGTGGGGCATGACAATTCCTTTTTAAGATCAGGTGCCACTGTATACATTAAGAATTAGAGCACATGACGTAGAACCTTAACATAGACTAAAATGTAGTTTTATTATTATTTATTTCTTTCTCACCCACTCTTTTTTTAGTATCAAATGACAAAACACGTTCTATTTTTGGTTATATTTATTTAGTTTCAAACCTTTACCAAGATTTTTTTTTGGTATATAAATAAGAATTCATTATTTTTTTTTACTATTCTTTTTATTCTGTTGTTGTTATATATTTATTTATCATTGCTTCTCAGTTAAATGTCTTCTACTGAGATTTGAACGCGCTGTTTAACCAATTCTGCTATTCTCTGGCTAGCTGGAGGCAAAATAGTCAACAATAAAGCTGGTATCACTAATTAACATTGAAAATACTTTCATTGATGTTGGAATGGGTTTTCGATGATTCTTCAGATGTATTTTATCTTTATCCAGTCATACTTGATGATGGCCAGTTTTGTAATTTTAAAAACTAATCAATATCAACTTTTACTTCTAATATGAGCAAAAAAAAATTATTTTTTTATCAGTAAAAATTCAGTTTATGGATTCTGACAAAAATCAAGAGAGAGAGGGTCTGGGAATCTGATCTGCTCCTGGTTGAGTTGCTTGGCAAAGAGTGGAGATGTTTTTAGAAGTCTTAAATCCCCAATGACACCAGGAATAAACATCACTGATGAAACTTCCAACTGCACTGCATAGGTGTTTAAGGTCCGAGTCTTACTGTGTTACTGAATGGAAACTGGCCACTTATCTCCACCAGAAACTAAAACTGCAAATGTTTTATTTCTCCTATTCATATTTTATGTATGCTATTTCAACACTCTGACACTTAGCTATCACTTTAGGGCTTAAATGACCTTGTTTGCACTCTTTGATAATTTACACCAATTTTCTGTTTGCTATTCCCTCACAAAAGAAGAGAAAGTCAGTATTGTGAAAGTAATAAATAGGAATGTACTTTTCTATATGGAGGGATGGGGGATGACTCTATCAGAGTGATAACCTTTGACCCAACCAGACATCAAGTTGGAATATCACATTTAAACCCACTGAAACTTTAATCTATTTAAAAGAAAAATGGCTTTACTCTTAAAGGAAATTTAATTTATAAAAGGACTTTGTCCAGTAGCGTAAAATGTTGACATTTTTGTTCATTAGTTATCATGGTAAAAAAAAAATAAAAAATACCATTATTTATATTCAGACTAATGTCCTCATCATAATTAGTCAGTTATGTGCCGTGCATGATACGTGACTAACAAAGCAGATTTTTTCCCACAGTAGGTTGCCATTTCTTTCTGCGGCAGACCAGTTGCCATCCAAGGCTATAGAACCCGGTCTGTCCTGCTATTTACCCATAGCTGGTGGGAGAAGAAAAGGATTCATACCTTTCCCAAGAATATTAGCATGTAAGTGAATGTAATGGATTCGACTGGAATTCAAACTCGGCTCTCATCACAATAATAATAGCAAAAAGAAGTACATTAGTCCAAATGTAAACAATGATAACTCCTCAGAAAATTTTTTTTTTTTTTTTTTTTTTTTTTAATCAGGCAAATTTGTCATTTAACATACAGGTCTTGTCTGCTTTGGAAGACTAAAGCAGTCACCTGCTACATTATCATTTTAAACACTACAGTAAAAAAAAATTAGATGAGATACCCACCCACACTATAAAGTTTTCTCAGTTTATAAGTCATTTTTACATAATTGCTCCAAGCATTTGTTTTGTGACCCATAGAAACAAAATAAGCTTTTTATTATTTTTTTAAATAAATTTGGATTTAAATCCTTGTTTAAAGCAGTCACACTTTCAGTTCATTCAGTATTGTCCCACAACAAGAGACTAGTTCCAAAATTTAATTTTAATCTTTTTAATTTTAGAAATAATTTGTGGTTGTAAATTAATTTTAACTTGTTTTTGTTTGTATTATTTTATAACCAACAGCAATGAGCATTTTTTTAATAGAAATTTTAAAAACAGTTTATGAAGGAAAATGAGGACTCCCTGCAAGTGGTTGATAATGTATTCAAATCTCTAAGAATTTTTTGTTACAGATACATATTTGTTGATCTTATAATTTGTGTGGATTTAAAAATAATGATTCTTCTTAAGGTAAGATTTGATAGAAGAAAAGAAAGTAACTTTGAACGTGTACTGAGAAACCCATAAACAGTTACTTAAATAGATAAACTTTTATTGGATATTGAATTGAAGAAAAAAACTACCATTAATTCCTTTTTACTTTTACCAAAATTTCTCTATCATTTTAGTTTTTATTTCTTTGTTTTTGTAGAATTTTGGCATCTTTCTGTAATTGTGGCACCTCTCCAAATTGAGAATATGAAAATGCTTTTAAAATCTGCACTTGGAGAACATCATCATCATCATCATCAGTGCCTCTATCCAACTCTTTTCCCAAGGATAAAAAGCAAAGAAATACTAACACAAAAAGAAATTGTTGTCTTTGAATAGCTACAACTTATAATACTCGCTTTCCTTCCTTACTCTTTGTAAAAGATGTGACAGAATCCAAAGTCTTATGTTCCTACTAGTGTCGCCCGACAACAGCTATTAGTCCTATGAGACTAGTGAAGTACCAAGAGGGAGACTCCCCCCTCACACTTCCATAGCTTGTGCTGCCATCACTCTCCTCTTTATAGAACTGACAACAGAAACTGCTACTACATGGCTACACCTGCTGTTGTTCATTGGCTGACTTTACCAGGCTGTTGGTAACTGTAGGAAAAGCAGCAGCAGTGCTGTTTCTTGTGCACCCTCAAGGGAGAAGTGGGTGAGGTGTGTGTGGGGGGGAACGCATGTGTTGAGTGTAGATGCACTGGTGCACTCAGCATGTTCCTCTGTTTACTTTTGTGCCAGTATTCTGTGTCATCTGACAAATGTGTCTGCTTTGAGTAGAAACCTTTTAGGATATCATCTTGATGGCATCATTGGACAGCTCCCTCTCTTGGTCCTTTCACAATTATTCCTTGTTATCCTTCATATCATTATTCTTCCTCTCTTATTGCTTGTTATCTCTTCATCCATTCTCTCTCTCTCTCCCCCCTCAAATTCCTACCAGGACCTTCAGGACTGATACAGCTGAACCTTGCACAGAGGTAGAATCCTTGATTTATAGAAATTATGGGATGTGTAATTTCTAGAGATTTTTTAGAAGTTTGTTATGGTTACATTTAGCAAAATTGCTTAATAACTTCTTTTTTTTTTCTTATTTTTAATAACATAGAAAATTTAGTTGGTGTGCATAATTACAAATAAGAACCAAATTTTTTTTAAATTTGTTTTTAAATCATTTTTTTTATATGATCTGCATATATCTCTCTTGTGGCCTTTGTCATAATTCATAAGATTATTGTAAAGTGATAACTTTTTTCCTAATTATATGAAATTAGTTAGATGGCCGATTAACACATTCCAATGAGAAAGCAATTTATCATAATTTTAGTGTTATGGATAACTTTCAATAATAGGGAATGTGCTTGTTAGTACCACACACACAGTTTATAAAGTCTATGTGCACTTTTAACTACTTATAGTTTTGTAACTATAAAAAGAAATAAGAAAATCTATTTTTAAAATTTACTGTTATAATATGTTTGTGATAGGGCAGATGGACTTCTTATGGGGCCAATGGCCAATATATATATATATATATATATATATATATATATATATATATATATATATATATATATATATGCGCAGTACTTATTAGAAAGCATAATATCAGAGATAGAGCTAACATATTTGGTTGGATTAATGTGAGTTTGTGACCCTGGGTTTCACGCTTTTGCGATCGTCACACAAACTGATTAAATTTTAAACCCAAAATTTTAAAAAATTAATCAGTTTGTCTGACGGTTGCAAAGGCCAAAACAGGGTCCAAATTCACATCAATCAACAATATATATATATATATATATATATATATATATATATATATATTAGTTTTAAGGCATGCTATATTTATGTGTTAAAGTGCTCAATATCAGGAATAGTGTATGTAAATATAAGTGGACATTGAAGTCAACACCCAGAGGCGACATCCTGTTTCATGCTAAACATGATAATTACATTTAGCATGAAACAGAATGTTGCCTCTGGGTGTTGACTTCAGTGTCCACTTTATATATATATATATAATTTGTCCCAAGCACTCACTTTCAGACATTTATTTCTTTAGCCATTTTCAAGAGGTTTGTTGTTAAGTGTTGTTAATTTTTTCTCATGGTTTTTCTATTTAAGATGTAGTTATCTGATGCCTATATAATAATAGCATTTATTCTGAACCCCTTCTCTCACAGTGAAATTTAAGAACATTAGAAAAACTCCATAAAAAATTTAATCAAATTTTCTTTGTCATAATCAAAGAAACATGTTTAAAAAAAAAAAGGTTGCTACACAAATATACATATTTTTTTTATATATATATATATATATATATATATATATATATATATATATATATATATATATATATATATATATATATATATATGTGCTAAGATGAGGTCTGAAGCTTTGAATTACAACCTTCCTAGAGATGATGTCTCAATAAAAACATTTAATGTACTTGGGATTACCATGAATGTCTGAGTTGGGTATCAAGAAGAGCATCTGGCCTTATAGAACCTTTCCTCATTTCTTTATGATAAATCCTTTGTCAGGCATGACCCACCTTGCTTTGTGCAAATTTAATTCTGGTCCAGCTTCAATAAAAAAAACAAAAAAACACTGCTATGTATGATAGTTAATTTTCAACATGTCCACCCTCATAATGTATAGAAGAGGTAATATGATTATGTACTTCTTGAAAAACTTTTTACAGCTGCTTTTTTGATAATACCTTCAATCACACTAATTATACAAGTACTTCTTAAGTGTATTTTACAAAAAAAAATAGACACATCAAGGATATAAATATTTTTTACAGATTAATTATTATGCCTAGCTCCAAAACTATAAGTATTTAAGATTGTACAGAGGCTTTATAAAATCTACACAGGCACACACAATATATATATATATATATATATATATATATATATATATATATATATATATATATATATATATACTCACACACATTTTATAGGCAGCCTGACGAGTGCACCTAGCATGAAACAGCCTGTCACCTCTGAGTGTTCACTTATATATTTATATATCCATATAATGTCCAAATAAAGAGAAAGAACAGTTAGGCTTAGAATCCACAGTTCTTTAGCATTTACTTTTTTAAAAAAGTGCTTGATACAATGTAGAGCATAATATTTTATTTTAAAAATATTTTACATCATGACCTGGAATTTTCTGTTTGAACTTAAATCTGTTCGATTATCAGCGATTTTGGGTAACTTTTGTCTTTTTCATCAAAAGTTACCCAACATTGCTTGATAATGGAACAGATTTAAGTTCCAAAACATAGAAATTTCAGGTCACAATGTAAAATATTTTTTTTATATATATATATATATATATATATATATATAAAAAAAGGCTTAAACACTAATATTCCATGGTATATATATATATATATATATATATATATATATATATATATATATATATATATGGAATGGAAGTTCTTCATTTGGGTAGTGTATTTATTAAGCAATTCCCCTGCCACTTTTAATTTAAAGTTTGCCAAAATAATTGAATTGGCAGTTGCTTCTCTTTTGGATTTAAATGTGGAATTGGTTGGCATCAGCAAGAAATCTGATCTCCTGAGTTTGTAATGATTCTGTTCGTATTAACAGAACATGGATCATGCATCGATATTTACTGAGTTTAACTCTTGTACAAGGACGCAAAGACTCTTAACCATTTTGGATTTATTTGATAAAATCTTTCCCTACCAAGAAGGGTGGGTGAGCTATTTTTCAGTTATTGAATTCATATCATTAAAAAAAAAAAATGTTGCTTGGATGTTTTTTTGTGAAGGCCCCAATTTCATTTCAAATGAATAATCAAATTTGACCTTCTTGTTTTAGATATTTCATATCTTAGAATTTGGTATTTGATGCTAAAAAAAAAAGTATAAAGTAAATTAAAGAGAGGTGATTACCAAAGCTTTATCTAGCATTGTTGATTTTTTTTTTTTTTTTCAGGTGGGTTTTCAAATGTTAAAAAGAAATCAAATGATCATAATGTGTTTGAAGTTTTTGTCAGAGAATTATATTTTTATGGTGTGACACTGGTTGACCCAAGTCTTGTGAGTGAAATTGGGTAGATGGAACCCTTTGAGAGCCATTGATGGTTGTGCTAGCACAAAGTCACAAGTCATCATGACTGACGGTTTGAGCATGCTGGCCTAGTTTAGAATGTTGATCACACTAGATAATGTGCTCTTTCCAAAAAAATGTAACAACAGTCCGCTCAGCATAGTTGCAGTATAAACCACAGGTAGGCTCTGTGGGTGTTGAACAAACACAAATGTGCCTGAGCAGGAGTCTGCAACAGAGATTAGCTAGCTACCCTTGTAGATAAGCATCCTTGGATATGAGTGGCTATCCATCCAGATGGTGTAACAAATGGGGATGATATGTTTAGGTCCCTTAGACCCTGAAATTAAAGAAATAAAATTCTAAGAAATATATTTTTTATTTTATGAAACCTTGAACATTGTGCAACTTTTTTTAGCCCCATCAACTATCAGAAAATGCATAGAAACTATTTAATCCAAATTAAAAAAATCGACTTTAACAGCAATATATATGGTAGATGTCGGGCTGTCAAATCTAGGAATGCTGTTTTAGGGTTAAGCTTCGAAGGGTTTGTCTGCAGAGTAGTTCCTTAATTATATGGCTCAGTGAAAACTAATTAGTTTACCATTCAGTATTTGAAGTGTTAAAAATAGGCTGGAGATTTGGAGGTCGGGGAGGGTCTTAAACATGCTTAGTCGAGAGATTTGATTCTTTTGTCAAATTCCAACCCTTATTTCTTTAACCTCTATTACTCTGTATATGATTTCATTTGAGATGCAAAAAGTTTATCTTGCCACTAAAGGTGACTCTGGTCCCTGAACAATGAATTTCATAGTTGTGTTGTCATATCCTGCTATGGCAACAGAACACCTTTGAGTAAAATTAACAATAAGGTTACAGCAATTGAAAGGCCTTGAAGAATACAGTGGAAAGGGAATATTAATAGTGCAGAATGCTAAAGGTTCTTGTGAGCATGTGGATGAGTGGTTACAATGATTGTTTTCTGACCATGAGATTCAGGTTTAAATCTCATCATAGTTGATTTGTCAAAAAGACTTTTTGATCCCAACAATCCCAACATGCAGGAACATTGGTAAGTGCCTGAAACTTGACCCAAGTCTTGTGAATGAAATTGGGTAGATGGAATTGTTGATAGATGTGCTAATACAAAGTTACAGGTCATCATGACCTAGGGTTTGAGTGTACTGGCCTTGTTCAAACTGCTGATCATGTGAGATCTGCTCTCATCCCAAAACTGTAACTTATATCTGCTCATTGTTGAAGTATAAATCACAGGTGGGCTCTGTGGGTATTAAATAAATACATATGTGCCTGAGCAGGTAGCTGCAACAGGGATTGACTAGCTGTCCTAGCAGACAGGCATACTCTGAAACAAGCATTTTCTAGACTTGCTAACCTGAAAATAATCAAATACTATTCGACTGATCCAAGACTTTTTTTCTCCCTCTTCTGATTTATACCAATAAATGTAAATTGACTTTTGACAAGCAGACTTACTGATAATCTAGTATAAACAGGGCTTTTCAACATTAAAACTTTGGTGAACAAACTTAAAATAAAAACTCCTTTCTATAATCCAGAATGCCTAACTCTATTCTAAAATTTTATTCTATAATTCTTATCCCAAAATTTCAAAATTTATCTAAATGCTTTTTACACACTATTGTTGACACATTACAAGGCCCAAGAACCACTCAAGATAGAGAGTTACTGAATAGGATTGTTTTTTTTATATATGTAAGAATTGTAAGTTATGAGGATATTTAGGACCCAGTTGACCCTGAACTTGAATAGGTTAAGATTATAGTAGTGAAGAATTATCCTCTTAGGAACTGTTCCACAAAACAACAGCAACAGTTCTTAAAAAGAAGCTATTTTAATAGAACTTCCTCCTTACCAATGGAATACAAAGGGAATGGGGATAGTTCACCCCTGTGTACATGGTATGGCGGTCCTATGTCTGGATTGATTGAACATGGGAATTTTCAGTCTATATTATTATGCACCCACTGAAGACAACCCATTGGTTTCTCAGTAATAAAATATGAAAAGTTTTGTATAAAACTAATTTCTGTGGAAAGATCAAATCTAAATCATTCCTCTAAAACAATAAGATTTTGTGAAATTTACCAGAAATAAAGACTAGACTTCTCTCTCTTGATCTAATAAATGCTAATTAATTAGCTTTTGGGGAATGCAACAAATGGCACAGGGCAATCTAGATCAAGGTTTTTCAAACTGTGGGTCCTGAGCCTTCAGTGGGTCACCAGATTATTTATCTTGGATCACATGGGTTGCGACAAACAAGAAAACAAAAATACGCAAATGATAGCAAAGTGAAGAATATAAACAATTTTAAATATTGGATAGGACTCATAAATCATTGCTAGTTTTTCACCGAGGTAAACTCCTGTTATATTTTTAGATATAATTATTTATTCATATAAATGACTTTAGCTTTGTGTTGGAATTTCCTTTAAATTTGTTTTTCTAAAATTAATAATTTTTATATTCATACAAATCAATTATAAAACAGATATATGCAATTCCAATATTCATAAGATAGATAGATAGATAGATATATGTGTGTGTGTGATGGTCCGGTTCCTTGTACCACGGTGATAGTCCAAGGTAGAACCAAATAAGAATTCAAACACGTATATGGAATAACAGATAAATTACAAACAGGAATATATACAGAGAAGTAGAAAGTGTTAGTACGAACAATCAGTTTTAGTAGTAATTGTCTGAACGCGACTCTGTTTTGGACTGCCTCTGACTCAACTGACTGACTCACTCGCTCTGACCTCACTCCAGACTTCAGACTGAACAGTATTTAGTCACACCCCATGAGGGCATCATGTGGCACAAGTCCGGTTTAACTTGGGATCTCCGAGCCTGTGGGCTCGGCCCAAAATATGCCCTTTGAACCCGTATAAACGGATTCAGGGTCAGTTTACCTCCCCGAAAGAGACTCTGCCCTTCGGCATAGCCTCATTTGGGTTCCTCCCCGCCTGAAGGCAGAGAGTTCAACCGATCAGCCGGTCACCTGACATGAGGGCATCATGTGGCACAAGGCCGGTTTAACGTGGGATCTCCGAGCCCATGGGCTTGAGATCCCACAGCCTCGGCCAAAATGCCTTTTGAACCCGTTTATACGGGTTCAGGCTCGGTTTATCTCCCCGAAAGAGACTCCACGCTCGGGCGTAGCCTGCTCGGGTTCCTCCTGCCCCGAAGGCAGAGAGTTCAACTGATCAGCCAGTTGTCCAACTTCAGACTGAACTCCTGCTTCCTCACCGCGCAGTATTTATTACATATGGAATAGTCCATTATGTTATTATGGGTAAGGTCCCATAACAATATATATATATATATATATATATATATATATATATATATATATATATATATATATATATATATGTTGATGCTAAATAAATGAACCTAGTGAATAAAATCTGTCTTTGATTTATTACATAGGTATAATGGGTTGCAATGCAAAATATGGTTCTTACTGTGGGTTGCAGTAAAAAAAAGTTTGTAAAATGCTGGTCTAGATAATAAAAATCATTTTCAGGTCATTTAATGGATCAAATTTAAAATTAGAAGCAGAGAAATATAATCTTCAGTCTTTAAAATTCATCAATTTTAAATTAATTTTCTATGGATTGATACACATTTTATTTTTAAAACATTTTTGTTTGGGAGTCACTCAAGGACAAAGATAAAAACCAATTTGTGTTTTTGTTTAAATGATGTGGAGTGGGTAGGGGTTTTAAGAAGAAACTCTCATAAAGTACAGTTCGGTTTTTTTTTTGGGGGGAGTACAGCTTTCAGAATTTTTCATTTTTTTTTCCTTTTAATTTGTAAAATTTCTTACATTATATTGAAAACATTGGATTGCTTAGAAAAGTAAATGTTCCTTTTCATTTATTCTCTGCTACATAGCAGATATATTTTTCTTTCTTTTTTTTACAACTCCATCTCCTGCCCCACCCCCATTTCCTGAATTAACAAACTCTTTAAAGTCTAAACAGTAAGGACTATGATACAAACTTTTGGATATGGCATTACTCTAAAGGGTATGTAATCTTCACAAGGCAACAAGACCCACACACACATCTGGAATAGATTACTTTAAAAAAAAAAAAAAAAAATTGGTGGGAAGATAAATTCTTAAACACCTGACTTTTTATTTAGTTTGTTCATTTCTGTTCCAAGATTAAAAAAAATGTTTAATGATTTATCTATTGGGCATGTGGTAATCATTAATTCTCTGAGGGCCTGTTTTCTTTCTTGCTTGGTAGACTACAGCACTTTGTATGAGTAACATTGAATTTGTTTGATAAATAGTCTTTTAAGAATCAGTTTCCTTTTAAATTCTGACCATGAAACATTTAACAAGTTCCTCAATCTGGTGCTTAAGCAATTTATCCATGTTTCCTTTTTATTTGCTGAAATCCTGTAAAACCCCAACAATACTGGGTGTAAAATTCAGACGAGGCTTAAATAGGTGTCATGATTGTTTACATTCTCATGTTCCTACCACAAGTCTCTTCTCACTAACTTACTAAATGAGAAGTCAATATAAAACTTGGAATGGATGAAAATTAGTTATTAATCTGTATTATTGGTTCAATTTCTGCTTGTGGGTGTGTATGCTTGTAATTATAATGCAGCAGAAAATTGTACATTATATCAACGTTTTTATTAGAACATTTTAATG
The DNA here is from genome assembly GCA_903632075.3 of Acanthosepion pharaonis. Classification (NCBI taxonomy): domain Eukaryota; kingdom Metazoa; phylum Mollusca; class Cephalopoda; order Sepiida; family Sepiidae; genus Acanthosepion; species Acanthosepion pharaonis. Next base: position 533,413 of record CAHIKZ030004831.1, read on the forward strand.
ATATTGTTCTAACTTGAATAAAACAATTTCCAGGCTAATCTGCACTTTCTGTGGGGTCAGTGTTTGTAATCACCCCAATAATAATGATCTGATTTTTTTTGTATGTTTTGTTCCAACAGCTGAAAAGAAAATCATATCAACTGGTATAAAACATGTTTACTAATTACTATATGAAATAATACTAATAAAAATAAAATAACAATGCCTTTATTTTGTTTAAAAAGTTTCACTCAGCTTTTCTCCAAAAACTGCTACTTTGTGGAACATTCCCATGGGGGGATACTTCCCAGAGTATTACAATCTAAACCTTTTCAATTCAATGGTCAATCATTATATATTCTCCTTATCCTAACACTATTTACTTCCTACTATCATGCACCATATTCACTAACCCTCTACCTTGAGTGACTCTTGAACCCTTTATTAGGCAAACTATAGTATTTAAAAAAAAATGGTGTTTATCTAATTAGAGAGCAATTTCCCCTTATTAATTTTCAAATAATTCTATAAATTCTATAAATAGGAATTAACTTGTCTCTGTACTTAATGGTTGTCAATGGTAGTTTGGTATAATTGTTTATAAAAACTGCAATCTCTTTCTCATTAATGGAAAGGATGAATTCCAAATAAACTATTGGTAAACTTTCCCTGGCAAAGGCAGGATTGGTAATGTTTTGTTCAGCTGCATTTGAAAAAAGATGATGTTTTTTTTCTTTTGTATATTTATCACATGATTTGAAATTAGAAGTTATTTTCCTTTTAAATTAGTCATTTGTAAGAGCAGCTGTTTGCCAGCATCTTAACTGCTAGGCCATTACATGTCTCTGATAATTTTTTTTTTTTTTTATACTGACTGCAGTTTTATGGGTGAACCAAAATATATTTTTCTGAATCTAAGAAAATGAAGGATTAGTTTTATTCTTTCTGCTTACACACTAGGTTGGCAGAAAAAAAAACACACACACACACACATATATATATATATATATATATATATATATATATATATATAAATGCTGTTCAAAGAATTAGAAATGAAAAGACTCTTTATTACACACTTGTTTTGTTTGTATTCTTGACAGATCTACAAAAGTAATTCTCAAGTCTGAAATATAAATTTCCTTTTTAGCTTGCCCAACCCCCAAAGCTCTTGTTACTATAAAAGCAGTTGAAGCCAAGAAACCTGATCACTTCTCTCCCCACTTCCTAACATTTTAACAAGATTTTCTTGGTAGAGCCCAAACTCACCATACAGCATTTTTCCCCAAGGAGCGGATGCAAAGGAACCTTTTCAGTATAAACCCTTCATGGTTACAATCAGACAACATATGCTTATGCCTCCCAACTCCCTCTCACCTCTTGCAAGCTGTAAAGAATCAAGAAGAGTGTCTGGCACTAATTGCAGTTTTTATTTTATTTATTTTTTTCAACTTGAGGCCCATTAAAGACACCCTGGGTATTTGACTCTCCTCAGGCTCTTCAGGAAACTTTCATATTCCTTAGTATGGTTTATATGATTAAAGATTTTACAAGTGCTCTAAATGAACATTTTTATCTGTTTCTTTGTTATAGAATATTTCACTTGAAAATACAAATTAATAGTTCAATAATTTTACTTTTTTTTTTTTTTTAAGTTTAATATCCTTATCAATGTGCTACAATAATTTGAAGAGAATCAGATGCAAGTTTTTTTGTTTTAAGCATTTCACCTAGCTAAGCAAGGCGGGAAGCCACTAGGACGCAAGGGGTTACAGAAAATTTAGAGCAAGATCAGATAGGAGTGATAGAAGAAAGGATGAGGGTAGTGGATAGATCAAGGCAACTGGAGATGTCGATTGACATTACACTTGAATAGCTGGAGATTATAGCTCACAGGGAAACAGGAGAAGGGAAGGGAGTTCCACAGGCAAGAGGTGCGAGACATGAAGCTATTAGAGTAGAAGAGACGGCTACATTTAGGAGTTTCGACAGTGAGGGGGTGAGAGCAGGATGCCAGCCTCGTAGGGCACTGGAATTCATGACGTCTGGGAACCAGCGAACGCAGCTCCTCGGAGCAATTTCCATGAAAGTATTTGTAGAACAGACAGAGGGAGGCAACGGCTGGCGTCTGTGAGAAAGTGACTGTAGATGAGGCGCCAGGGGCAGGGCCAACCCATTGCATATCCGCCTCTGGAGCCTATCAAGAACCTCGAGGCAAACAGAAGGGCACCAGACCATATATGGCAGCAATACTCCATGCGAGGGCGGGTGTGGATTTGTATATCTGGAGGATCGACTCCAGGGAGAAAAACTTCCTAAGCGCGGCTCAGGGGAGCCAACTTTCCTTGCAGTGGACGGGGCAATTGATTTCGATGTATTTATTCCATCTCAGGTCAGCAGTCAACGTGAGACCGAGAAGTTTAGAGAGTTGCTCTCGAAGTTGAGCGTCAGACATTCTAATGGAGGGAAGGGAAGGCTCTCTGTGGTGATTAATAGAGAGCAGTTTTGTCTTAGAAGCGTTGAAGTTGACCAGCCAATTCATGCCCCAGTTCACAATCGATTGGAGGTCCTTTTCGAGACACACGGCCAGGTGAGTTTTGTCAGCGAGACTAGATTTGTTTTTGAGGCAGAAATAAATTGTGGTGTCATCCACATAGATGCCAACTTGGGAAGTTATGGCATCAGGAAGGTCATTTATGTAGATAAGGAATAGAGTGGGGCCTAGGATGGAGCCTTGAGGAACACCTGCATTCGTGGGATAGGAACTGGAGGAGAATCCGTTGAGAACTACCTTCAATTCACAGTTTGACAGGAATGATTGTATTAGGTTATATAATCGACCCGTAATGCCATAACCCTGGAGCTTGCGAAGAAGGAGAATTCTATAGTGACTTAGATATTTTTACAGGCACTAAATTCATTCCAATTTAATGAAAGATGATTTTGATATAAAGAACAATATTGGGGAAAATGTACGACAAAGTAAAAAGTTTTCTTGTGGCGTGTTTTGTCATTTAGGACTTCATTGGACTAAATTTGTTATGTTGGCGCAACTACACATGCACCCAAATAAATTTTTTTTTTTCATCTAGCCGATTTCATTCAGATTCTTTTCCTTTTCATTACTTTTGTTATTAGATAACCCACACTGTGATAATAGAATTTCTCCCAGGAATCGTGAAATGTTGTAAAAGCCTGGGTGCAAATTCACTGCGAATAACCTTGCAATCAAGGCTCTCTCTAAACATTTTCATCATAGTGAATTGTTTTCTACTTTGATCAGAGTAGCATTTTTTATGTCAAAATTGTGGTCAGTCTCATTACAGTGAGCAACAATATATATATATATATATATATATATATATATATATATATATATATCCCAGAATTACTTCCCACATAATGGTAAAACATTAACTAAATGAGGACATCATTGCCACTAATGTCTTACCATTATGTGGGGGGTATTTGCTGCACTCTGTATATATATATATATATATATATATATATATATATATATATATATATATATATTTATATATAGTTTCAAGGTATGCTATATTTATGGGTAAAACTGCTCAATATCAGGCATAGAGCATAACCTGTTCAAGTCTAGAGTTAACGTTATCTTCCTCCTATCATATAAACTACCCCTAATGTAAACCTCTACCTGAGTGGTCCCTGGGCCTTGCACAGGAGTAAATCTTACTGTAAAAAGAAATATCGAGATATAAATGTGGGACACTGAGGTAAACACTGAGTGGCAACAGTCTCTTTCATGATTCAACACAATCTTCAGGGTATATATATATATATATATATATATATATATATATATATATATATATATATATATATACCATTTTTTAAGTTCATGTGAATTAGTCTTATATAACTTTGTTTTTTGTTGTTTTTTTTTTACTTAAAATAAATGTTGCCTTTACATTTAAGGGTTAAGTCATATTTGAAGTTTGTATTTGTGTTCAAAATATGATGTGAAAATGTTGGAAATTTATGAACTGTTCTTTTCTACAAAAGCAAAGGCTAAGTTTTTTCATATTTCATTAGACAACTACAAGAAAATAGTCAAGATTATCACAGAAATGTATGGCTGAACATGAAAGACAGGAATATCTATTTTTACCAGAAGATTCATAATAACCAAATGTCAATAAATGAATATTTTTGCCCTGTTTTAAGGTTGATTCACTTTCCTCAGAATTTCAAAATTCAATTGGTTGTTACTTGAACCTGGTTACAGTTTTTGTCGTTAAGGTTGAGATGAGACTCAGAGCAGGGCAGCAAGTAAGGTTGTGAGGGTCATGTCCTCCTACAAGCAGTATTTGTTCAGTGTAAATGGCACAAAGACAAAATATGTACAACCTTGTCTATTGATCATTACTCAAAAATCAATGTTGGAATCCATTTTTTTCTTTTCTTTTTTGCTCCTCCCTACCCCCTGCCAAATCAGCTCAAATTTTTTCCATTTTAATCTACCTTTCTTTTTCTTTGTTATCACAAAAATGGAGGAGAAAATATGTATAGTACTCAGTATTTCAAATTCTTTTATTTTACTTTATTTTCAGAGAACTTTTGCATTTGTGGCTCTCAATTTACCAAGTACAGATTTTCATTTGATGTATCGTTCATTCATTTCCTGCTATCTCAGCTATATTGTGTGTGTGTGTTTGGCTGTTAATTTGTGCAACTGCATTTACTTGCTTCCAAGCAGTGCACATGTGTGCACTTAGAGGAAATGACTTTACACAGTATTTGATGCTCATTGCAGTTCTTTTTGTCTTTAGTGCATTTGCAACAATGACAACAACAAAAAATATCTGCCCTTTACTCTCAAAATTAAAACAAACTAATATCACTTTCATTACAAACATTTTTAGCCTGTGTTGTACAATTCGCACCAATCTCTTTCATCATCCTGGGCATGACAATAAACTACATCCAGCAGCAAAGTTTCTGATCAGGAAACTGGAAGTTTTGAGAAATGAGGAACCACTTCTTGATTACTGTTGTTCCCAGGTCCGCTCTGGCCCAGGGTAGTAGCACCTGTTAGGATCCCAAACAAAAATCAGTACATTTTTATAATAAAATGACAATGCAACTCTAAAAAAATATAAAAATACATTTTTATAGCAAAATTACCAACAATACATTTTATGATTTACAAAATATATATCTTTAAAAAAAATATCCCTTTACTTGAAAAGTATAAAATCATGTACAAAATATATTCAATTGAAACCATAAAATTGCATTCAAAATATATAAATTTCAGCATTAAATAGTCCATAAAGCTTGATTTCTCACTAAACAATATCAACAACCCTCTTCACAAAAATACATCAATGAAACCTGATTTACAAAAATTGATTTCTTACTAAGCATACATATTCTATTCACATGAACATGTCCTAAAAATCTTGTCAGTATTAAATAACCCATTGAGGTGTTGATATGCCACAAAACAAAATAAGCCAAACCAAACCAACTTTATTTGCTACAAAATCATATTGCAATGGCTGACATTTTATAATTTAAAAAAAAAAAAAAGAAACCTGCTTTTTTTGTGTGTGTGATCAATATTGATGAATCATTAATAATTTTAATATTTCAAGTGTTGATATGTATTATCTTCAAAACATTACAAGAAGCAACATTTTCTGCTTATCTATAGAATCAAAATAAGAATCTTTTGGAATAAGTTAGAGTTTAGTGGTCAGAATTCCAAAGAATAGAAAAAAAATAGCTGTGTGTGAAGAGACATAATGTTAGAATGGAATTAATCTTTTGGTACAATTTATATATCAGCTGTACATTAGTCTTACCAATGGAGGTTTGATACACAAGGAATAAATCTTGATTATTTGGTCATTGGCTTAGCATTGTTTAGTTTTGTATTTTTCTAAGTTGCACAAAATGTCCTTCCTTTTGTTATTTGGAAATATGACATCATTGAAATTAAAATCATCAGCAAACAGTTTATATTTGAAATATCAAGAAGGCAATTATTGAACATCAGGATGTGAATTGGGATCAAATACAGATCGGAATCTGACAAAACGATGGGATAATGAACAAATAGGAAACATTTACAAATCTAACAATATTTATAGCAATGTTTATGTTTTTGCTGTTAGGGAGCTTGAAAAGGAAGTATCATCTCTCCTTATGTTCAGAACACAATATCTTATATTAATGCTGTTTAACAAGTCAAATGCATGTGAAGCCTACTTAACCAATGAAAATCAAACACAAAAATAAAATACCCCAGAATATCTTTCTTTCTTCATAACTTTCTTTCTTCATATCTCTTTCTCTCTCTAATGAAGCTTTAATAAAAGTGAAACATTTGATTTATAAATATTTCCTATTTTTTATCCTATCCTATCGTGTGTGTGTGTGTGTAATTGAATGACAACATGCAAAAATTTCTGTTTCATCCTTCAAAAGGACTACTTCAAATTTAATGTTTTTTTATCAATGAAAGTTTATATGTAGGGGGAAGAACAAAATATGACAAAGATCAGTTACAGTTCTACATTGAGAAAATGCTGATTATACATCTATGCTTAACTTTAGATTTAAATTTAAAATTTTTGGCATCCAATACATTTATATGCATAACCTAGCCAACCTCATCCTACTTTCTGTCACTTTTTTTGTTTTATTACTATTTTTAAATATCTTCAGTATTTTCTTCATGTAGAATTCTAACTGATTTTTGTTATATTTCATTCCTTACTCTACAGATATGATTTCATTGATAAAACATTATTTAGACGGGAAATGTCCTTTCAAAGGATAAAGTGCTGAACAGGATTTTTTCATTTTGTCCTTCAGTTATCCACTATTAGTCTGATATATAGAATTGTATATCATATTCTCTTACAAACACACATACACACACACACACTACTGATAAATATACATGTTTTTTCCGCACCAGTAAGGAAAAAAAAATATTAGTAGTATAAATTTTAGCTCTGATATTATACACTGAGCACTGTTTACTTAATACTAGTACTCAGTATGCAAGATATATATATATATATATATATATATATATATATATATATATATATATATAATGAAATAACTAGATATTAGCAACCATATATATGCGTGCTGGCGTGCATACGCAGGTAAGCAAATAAATAATTACCAAATTTTGCCTAGAGGTGTAGACATCATAGTGCTCAACATGGTTAGAAAGAGCTAAAAAATATATATTAATAAATATACATATACCTACGTTTGGTGTGCGACTTAAGTTTTGTTGGTTACCCAACTCATCGGGTATAAGATATAGCTTATTGTTTATTTATTTGGTCCAGATTAGATTAGGCTCCATAAGATATAGCTTATTGTTTATTTATAAACAATAAGCTATATCTTGTGCCCAATTAGTTGGGTAACCAACAAAACTTAAGTCACACACCAAACGTAGCTCTCTCTCTCTCTATATATATATATAATATTTATATTTATATATATATATATATATAGAGAGAGAGAGAGAGAAAGTGTCCCTAAAATCTGACAAAAATGCATCTTTTCAAGAAATGAAATTTTACACCAACATTTTATTGAATTAGAATATTAACAAACATCTTCAATATGATTTCCATCATATGTGATGCAGAGGTTGATGCGCTTTGCAAGATTTATGTTAACTCAATGCCATAACTTCACACTGCCATCCATTTTAAGTCCTTCACTCTTTATGTGTTCAATCAAGTGTGTTGCATTCGTGACTTTCATTGAGTACACCTACTCCTTTAGCATACCCCAGAAAAAGAAGTCAGTTCTTTCTTCTTTCAACAAAATCATGTTTAATCTGTGGAGGTAAAAAAAAAAATATAGTTAATGAGATTTCCTGTGTTCAGACTTTAGGGACACCCTGTATATATCAAGCTAACTTTAGCACAATGGCATATTTATGGTGAAGTCCCCAGTGTGTAGGAGAGAAAGAGAGAGTACCTGTCATTATGTAATAATATGTTCAGCCTGAAATCGGCTGACCGGCTGATCGGTTAAACTCTCTGCCTTCGGGCAGGGAGGAACCCAAACGAGGCTACGCTGAAGGGCGGAGTCTCTTTCGGGGAGGTAAACCAACCCTGAACCCGTTTATAAGGGTTTGAAGGGCATATCTTTGGTCGAGCCCACTGGCTCGGAGATCCCACGTTAAAAAGGCCTTGTGCCACATGACGCCCTCGTGGGAGGGTGACTGAATATCGTCATTATGTAATAATTACCATGTTGGTTTTTAAAACATTGCCCATGAGCTTTCTCTTTACTGAATGCTCTAATATTGTAGCCTTGGTCCAGATTAGTCTAGGCTTCATAAATATTGAATTAAACTAGAAAGCTGTGTGCAGTAAATGTACTCTAGCAATGTTCTTAGACTATATTTACCTCCCATCCAAGCCACGCACACTCTTCAGTAGATATTGAGAAACTGTATGATTGATGACTGGTCATTCATAAATGTTGCATTCTCTATCATGGCTGGCTTCTTATTATACACCCCAACCCAAGATGGGTGTTTCCCATAGCTTAGCAAAAAGATTATCAATTTCTTGTCAGCATGGCTGAAATGATAAAATGACAATATTAAATTTTCAGATTTAGTTTTTTAGTTTTTGTTTTAGGAAAAGGGTGTTGCCCATAAAGTTGATTCCTCTCTGGGTACTTGCTTGTATGTCTGTGCATGTGTGTGTGTTTTGTATGGTGTTTAATTTTTTTTATATCAAGCTGATTTTGCAAGTACTCGAATGTATAACCTGATTATGTTTATATTATTGGCTACAATATTTTTTACACATCAGGTTTCCTAAATTGTTCTTTGGAATCAGAAAATCACAGAAATCTGAGAAAAAAATGCTGGGAGCATTTTTTTGCCTTGCAGTTTTTATAAAGGAGAAAGGAAACAAATTATTATTTAAAAAAAAAAAAATTATTTTCATTTAATCTTTTCTTCCTACTTTCTATTGTGATCTTTCTCATTGTTTGTATCCATTTATTAGTTGTAGAGTTGACAAATACACTAAGAATTTCTTCTATTGCACTTCTCACTTGTGGAACTCTCTTCCAACCTCTTGCTTTCCAGTCAATTTTGATCTTCAAAAATTTAAATGCCATGTGAATCGTTATCTTCTGTCTTCTTAATTCTTGTTCTTTTATTGTCCTCCCTCCTAAATAGTAGTTTTTCTCATATTCTCTAACAACACTCAGTAACCTCTTTAATCATACTGGCTTTATTGCTTTGCTTGGGGTGAAATGATTAAAAACATTTATATGTACACGATTTACATTATTCAGACTATTGTCCTCATCTTTGTCGCCATATTTATTACAATGTTTCGGCCGTTGTATGCTCCAGCCTTCTTCAGGTGGTTGGAATGTCGAACTGAACCCTTTTATTTCGCTCACTGGGGTAGACTGTTCTAGTTCCATGTACAATGTTTAATGGATGTCCGTTATCAGTTATCTCCTGTTAATTCCCCTCTGAAAGTTCTCCACTGCCTTAACTGAGTATTGAACTTGAATTAACAGGCGATAACTGACATCCATTAAACATGGCATGTGGAACTAGAACAGTCTACCCCAGTGAGCAAAATAAAGGGTTCAGTTCGACATTCCAACCACCTGAAGATTGGAGCGTACAACAGCCAAAACATTGTAATAAATATGGTGACAAAGATGAGGACAATAGTCCGAATAATGTAAATAGTGTACATAATACCTCATCTCAGAAATATAGACAGATACTTTATATGAATAATATAAAACTAAAAAAAAACTTCTTGAAGTTCTTTTAAAGCTTTTTATTCTACTGATGGACTCTCAGTAAAAATAATTAATTGATTTGTATTTTACAGCTTATCAACCCTTTTAATGTTCCAGTAAAAAAATATTAATATCCTAATTCAGTGAGTCATGAAAGTAACATGATTTTAAAAATAAACAAAAAAAAAAACAGTAAAACATCATTACTCTTCTGTCTTCTGTTAAAATCTTTGAAAAACTTCAGATACTAAAAAAAATAAAAATTAGTGTAGATGTTTGTCTTATGATTGGAAACATTAAATCTTTCTGCTGAATGCTTTCTAAAAAAAAAAATAAAATAAAAAACGTTTTTATTTCAAGGTGCATAAAATGCAATATTTACACACATGGTCAGTGTTTACTTTGCACCCTTGTTAATTATTTACACATGGTGTTTCTACAATGAACAGTTTTATATTGCAAGGCCCAACTCATCTGAGAGAGGTGCTGTGTGTGATGAGAGGAGAGGACACATGTAATTAATCCTCCCTATGACAATTTGGACATTGTTTTCTTTGTGTCTTAAATTTCACTTCATTTTAAATTTGCCTTTAGTCAAGGTTGCCTTCTATTTTGTCTACTAACCAAAAATTTTTTTTTTTTTTTTTTTTTCATTTGTCTACAGTTACATGTTTGTTTTTGTCTGTGCATGCCTGTCTACCACCTTAGCATTTTAATTTTTAAAATTTATTTATTTATTTTGATTAAGCCTTGAAATTTTAAAGAGACATTTATTTACTGTTGAGTGGTGAAATGCTACTTAATATTCTCCTTGTTGCCCCCTCCCCATTGCAACATCTGGAAAGAAAAAATAAACAAAACTTTTGTGGAAAATCTAAAAATATATTTTAAAATCTAAAAATATATTATGTTACTTGAGATTTGAGTAAAATCAAAATTTTGTTTATGAAAATATTTTGTTTTGCAAGATTTAAATACCAAAGAGAATAATTGCTCGGATTTTTAAATATTGATATCCAAAATGTTTATTAATTTGCAGGAAAGTTGTCAGCAGTTTATGAGAACAAACTTCTAAAGTAGAACATAGATACAATTCTTAGAAAAACTGATATGGATTTATCTTTTTTTAATTTTCAAAATCTTTTTTTTTTTTCCTTTTTTTTTTTTGGTTTATTCCAATTTGTAAATCTGTCGTATCAGGCTTTAACTTAAAAAGTTTTGCAAACAAAAAATACTTCCGGGTGTATAAAAATGATTTGTTTTCACTTTTAGGCTTAGAGTGAAAACATTTTCTCCTCTAATGTGGTTATGAATAAAAATGCTTTTAATCCAAAGCAATTTTTGTTCAACTCAAAGCTGTTTTGCCAGCAGTACTGACCTGCAAATTAAAACTTTTATATTTCTTTATTCTACACTGCAGCTAAAATAGGGCACCAACATTGTTAAATCACCTACATATTGTTAGGACAGCAATGGGACACAAGTTGACTCATTACCCACACTTCTTGATTGGGACTATTTTTTTTAGAAAAAATAAAAAAGAAAAAGAAAAAAAAAGTTGGTGGGTTTAGCAAGTCTCTGTCCACTACATAACAATTGTACTTTGTGTTAATTTGTGCTACACTGACTCACCCCATTTGCATCACTTCTGTGTTCACCAACCCCCATCACTTCTACCAAAAAGAATTGGCTCTTCTTAAAGCATTTGTGACTTATAATCCTTTCATGCGATTACACCTGACATAGAAAATAACTTTTGTTAAGAAAAGAAAGGAGTAAATAGTTTATTAAATACATAGGTTTTTAAATCTACAATCAACTTAAGTCTTCTCAACACACACACAATTAAATTCTCAACCTGTTGCTGCATGAAGTGAAAGGTACAATTTGCTATGTCCCTACTAAATGTGGTATATACCCTGGCTTTTTAATCTCTATCTGCTGTTGTGCATTTTTATCTGGCTAATCAAAATAAGACATATTTTGCTTTTCCTAAAACAATCATATTTGATCATTTTAATTCTTACCAACTTTTATAGAATCACTTAAACCAAGAGCTAGTAGTTTTTTTTTTTTAGTTTTTTTTTACACATCCTAAAACACAGAAGGCCAACAAGTTGAAAAAATGTGTCCAATTCTCTTTTAACAAATAACTTTTCTGCACATAAATCTAACAAAATTATTCTTTGACTTGTTCAAAGTATTGTTTTATTATAGATATGAAGTTTCAGCCAAGTATCTTCTAGTTATCTTCAGGTGTCCATTATTTTTGGCTGATATGGACTATCTTATATGTCAGTTACTGTGCTATATAGTTTGTTCCTGCTGAACCCAAGTATATTATTTCACTATCTGGTCCAGGGATTGAACTAACAACCATTAGATGACAGCAACACTTAATAGACCAACTGCTATCCTGAAGGGGCAAAATAAAAATAATTATTTTGCCTGTTAATAGCACAAATTTTTAAATTGATAATACTCATTTTTTATGAGTTTATTCTTTGTAATGATTTTGTATTATCATCTTCTGATCCACATTATATCAAAATAAAAAGTAATCTTGATAGATTTAATTGCTATTCTATTTGATGTTGAGCAACATAATTTATTTTTTATGCATTTAAACCCAGTAATTTAGCAGAACTGGTGCATACTACTCGCAAAACCTTCAACCTCAAGTCTGATTGGGGGCCCAGGCAATGCTTTGTGACCCTTGCTATTTTATCAACATTTGTTTTTTTTCTACTTACATTTACATGCATTACAAAATAAACTAAGACTATTAATGGATGAAAATTTTTTGTGAATTTTGACACCATCCTGGGGTCTTCTTTTTTATTTATTCAAATCTGTGAATTTGTTTGCTCATGCTTAGTCTAAAAAAAAATTATATAAAAGTCACTATTTTTTACCCATAATATTGAATGTGTTAAAATTATTCAACTTTTTAAAAAGAAAAAACTCAAGTTGGTGTAAAAATTAACACAAAACATTATTGATTAATTTATGATGGAATTAACTATTCTGACATGTCTCTAATTTGTATTTAGATACATTGTATTTATTTTCTAATTGAACTGTTTACCTATATTACATATGATCCATTATTGTACATAATTAGGTTAATTAACAATACTACCTTATGAAAATTGATATCTAGTAGAGTGGATGATCCTGTATCATAGATTTCGGAATCTGGGGTTGCCACAAGACCCTTGCAATGGCCCTGTAATTGAGCATTATCACTTAGCTATTTATCAATTGATAATGAAAATAGGATTTTCTTATTCTTGTTTTTTATGATGAGGTTAATGTTGATATATGAACTAGTGGGCATAAGAGTAACTTTGAAATGATGCAAGCAAGATACATTAAATACTTGCTGGTAATTTAAATGTTTTTATCAATTCAACATGAACATTGTTTCTCATTTAAACTTTTACAAAATTCTAATCTCCTGTTTAATTTTTTTCTGGTTTGGAAAATATATTTATCAGCTTCAGGTCTGACTCAAATTTCCATATGTGTTCATTGAGAAATATTTTCCCTGAAACAAAATATGAAAATATATATATTTATAAATGTAAAAGACAATAGGAAAACTGTAATATTAGCCGACGCACTTTGTCCAATGTGGACTTTTCAAGGAAAAAACGAAATGAATTTATTAAAACATTGGATAAAACGCGTCGGCAAATATTACAGTTTTCCTATTGTCTTTTACATTTATAAATATTGTCTTTTTCTACAGGTTAATTCTGAGAAATTTTTCATATATATATATATATATATATATATATTCCTAGCACCGCTTGACAATGGAATGAAATTCTGGATTTTAAGATTAATTTTTATAATTAAATTTACAATTTTAGTTTCAGTTTTAAAACAGAAATTTCTGTGTTGTGATGGAATCAGATTTTTAAAAAAGAAAATAATTCTAATATTATGCTTTATTGTTTGTATCGAGCACTGTTTTTTTTTAAAAAATAAAAATAATTGCTAAGAACACCGGATTATAAATCTTACTGTACTTTCTTATTAATTTAATTATATATATATATATATATATATATATATATATATATATATATATATATATATATGATTGAATAATTAAATTCTTGCCAGTTTCTTTCAGAATTTGTGTACTAAATGAACAGAAATTTGCATTGTGTAAACTTGTATTTTACACAAAAGTGTGATGAAAATCCACTTCCCATGGTATTGACCAAGTATCACAGTTAATTTTGGAATACTTTTTTTTGAGCAGGTTGATAACTTTTTAGTACCTTCTGTGTGTGTTGTTATAAAAAATTTCTTGTCTCAGGTGAAATAATCCTTGGTACTTGTGGGTTATCTGTCACAACTTTTTTAAAATTAATTTTCCAACTTTTTCACAAATACAGATGTGTAAAAATATACTATCCCAAAGATTCATTTAGTAGTCTGAAAAAAAAGGAAAGAAAAATTAATTTAAAAAAAAAAAAACAATTGTAGATTTATAAAAGATCACCATTACATAAATTAAAATGTAGAAACGAACAAGAAACGCTTTTTAAAAAGTAGCAACAAATAACTCACAAGTACCGAATCCCGTAATTTCATGATTTAATTCTCCCCCAATTGTCAGCTTTGACAGACCAACAAGTTTTTTTTTTGCTTTTTTTGTTTTTTTATCTTAAGTACTGAAAAGTCACCATGCCACTTGCATGTCTGCTATTTTCATTAATTTCTTCCAAGGGAGATAACTTGAGTCATTTTAATCATCATTTTCTTATTTTGACTCTTGTTGGTTATATTCCTGTTAAAAAAAAATACTTACCAAGTTGATCTTTTTTCCATTACTAGTTTCGTGAGTTTGATTCTCACTAGGTGCTAAACAATTCTTATCATGCATTAGCACCAGACTAAACTTAGTAAAATATCTTTAAATAGATATGTTTTGACTTTATTGTAAATCAAGATTCTATAATTTTTGTTGTTGTTGTTGAGTGATAAGTATTGTTTTTAGACAAAAACAATATTTATCACTCAACAACAACATAGAATCTTGACTTACAATAAAGTCAAAACATATCTACTTAAAGATACCAGCTTATTAGCCTTATTAACTTAAACAATCTTACCTGAAAAGGTATTTAGATTTTTTTTATTTTTAACTCTGGCTGCTGTACCAATTAGCTGTACCACAAAAAGTTTCCTTCCTTTTTTTTTTTTTTTTTTTTTTTTTTTTTTTTTTTTTTTTTTCTTTTCCTCCTAAGGATATTAGTCATAGTGTCTTGGTTAATAATATAAACAGTTTTGTCATCACTTAGGAATCCTCACCTGGAAATAATCTGTCCTTTTGTAATGGTAAAGATTTCTATATGACCTAAAGATGTTAGATTTTTCAACAAACACATTTGTACTATATTTCCAATATACAAATGAACAGAAATCATCATTACCTAATATACTGATCTATAAACTTGTAAAATACTCAGACTATTGGTAATGTTTAGTTGATTTTAGTTCATTGTTTTGATTTTTAAAGTAATGTTTGGTAACAAAATTCACACTTTTGGGGAAAAATTGTTTTCCTGTAAATTCTTTTGCCCATATTACTTATATATTAGCAACTTGTCTGTTTATTAAAAACCACATTAAAATTTAAGAAATAATTTTGTTCTAATCTCAACAGAAAGATTTATACATTTTTTTTTCTGTTTTTATTCTTTCAGGTTTTGAATGTTTCTTGTTAGATAATTACATAATGTTAAATGTTTGTTCATTATATATTTCTTCAAATCTGCAATCAAATATGAAGAATACAATCAAGTAATTTCCATTAATGTGTAGAGTTAGATTAAAAAACAACTTAAAAAACACAAAAATGTTTTTAAATATGTCACTGATTCATGATTAAGTGTGCTTGTTTTAACACAATGGCTTCTTATGGCATGTTCTGTATTACAATTGATGTTCTACAGTTTTGTTTAAAGTAATATAGTTTTGGCAACATTGTTTAGTTTAATTATTCTTCATATGTAGAGTTCCTTTTTTTTTACACAACCTTGACACACAAATGTATCACATGACACTATTGTGGGTGGATACAAAGCCAAGGACATCGTTCTTTATAGTTTCAATTTTATTTACTTTAATAAGTAAGTAGTCATATATAGCAATTTCTAATGGTAACTTTTAGAAAAGAGAAAACAAGAGTTATCATTACATAACAGTTCAATTATTCAAAACAGCAGTAAATGTTTACATTATTTACATTGTTTGAACTGTTGTACTCATTTTTGTTGCCCTATTCACAATATTTTAGCTGTTGTATGCTCTGGTCTTCTTCAGGTGATTGGAATTTTGAATTGAACTCTTTATTTTGGCCTCCAGGGCAGATTGTTCTCACTCCACGTGCCATGCCTCTTCCAGATGTTTCAATACCAGTTATCTCCCTTTAACTCAACTCTCCAAGTTTTTTTCCACTTCTGCTGTAGCCAGATTCTTTGGGTCAAGTCACTGGATTCAACCAATGCTTTTATCAACTGGGCCATGTCTATTTGGAGAGTTGACTTAAAGGGAGACTAATACTGAGACATCTGGAAGAGGCATGGCATGTGGAACTAGAACAATCTCCTCTGGTGGTCAAAATAAGAGGTTCAGTTTGAAATTCCAATCACCTGAAGAAGGCTGGACTAAGGCCCAAAGACTTTAAGTCAACTGAAGACTATTTTTACTCCTTTTTGACTCTTTTGAATCCATGTACACATGTTTATAAATACAAATGATTTATTTAACAAGCATACATATGTCTTTGTTTTATTATTGTTTGGAATTTGGATAAATAATATTTAATATAAAAAGAAAACAAAAAAAAAACATGGATGACAGAATTACCTACACATTCCTATTGCTTGGTGGCACTACTAAAAGGAATGATAGTATTGTCAGAAACTTATAATTTTGATGAAATTTCAGTTGAGATTTTATATTCAATATTTATTGGGGGGAAATTTAATGATTTGATTAAATGTTACATAGAATTAATATTCACACTAAAGCATAAAAATGTATTTTCTTCTGTTTTATCAGCCGGTGTAAAGAATTACAAAAAATATTACCTTTTTATAAAAAGAGCAAACCTGGAATGTATATAACACTTCAAACATGTGTCAATAATTGTATTTTAAATTAGAGGCACTGTTAAAAAATGTTTTTACACTTTGTAATTGTTGCTTTCTTTATTTATATCAAATTTATATTTGTCAAATACATTTTTGTTTTTATTTTTCAGGGCCCAAATATTTTTTGACACTTTAGTATGTGTAAATTTTTCATAATCTTTTTGTTAAATTCATTTGTCTTCTTTTTACAGTATACCAATTGCAAAAAGAAGCACCACACCCACGGAGGATAATTTCTCAACGAGAGGTAAGCCTATGAATTTGTTTTAATTTTTTTTCAGAGAGGCATAAAAAAAATTATGTCCAAAATAGACCCCCCCCCTCCAAAAAAAATGAATTAACATCTCACAATTTGAAAAACAAAATTGGAAAACTGGCTTTAACCTTTAAAAAGGCATGATTTCAATCTTCCCTGTGCTGTATTTTGTTATCACTTGTTGGAGCTAATATCCAGCCTTGAGACATGGCTGGTGATAAAGCATGAAGAAGAGTAATTTTGCTTATTCGTAAATTGAACAAGCAATATTCAGTGAAAATTATAGTAGATATAAGCCAAATTATTTTTAAGTTAAATTTGTTAAAATGGCTTCCTGTATTCTGGCTATACTTTCTAATAAATTATTGGAAGTAATTTTAAAGCATATACAGTGGAACCTTGGTTCTCTAACGTCTCACATGTTGAATAAATCAGTTTTTGAACAGAAAATTCAAGATGAAAATGCCTCAGTTATTGAACAAAATTTGGGCTCTCGAACAAACACGAACGGAATAATTTCTGAGTCAACCACCGTGTTGTATACATTCGTGTATTGTGCCATGCTTTTCTTTTCCAATTTTATTGTACTGTGACTTTTTTGTCTACATTTATTCCTATTGGAAAAAATAGTTTTGGTTTACAAACACTTTGGGTTACGAATGGCTTTCAGGAACAAATTTGTGAACCGAGGTTCCACTGTATCTGATTTTGGAAATATTTTTTTCACATCACTCTAAATATTAAGAATGTGAATAAAATGTTCTATCAAGATCTTTTACTTTTGTTACCTTTTTTTTTTTTTTTTAAGGTTTTACTTATTTATAAATTGCGACATTTTGATAAAAATACAGATTTAATAATATTTTATTTATATCTTCACCTTTTTTATTAAAATATCTTTCTCTATTCTCTCAAATACAAGTCACCATATTGGAGTGGTACACTGAGTTGAAACTTTCAGCTCTAAAAAAAATATACTTTTTCAAAAACAAATTCTGTAAATAGAGTTCATAATGTTTATCCTTAAGTATCTAATATGACATTGGAGTGGGGTCTTAATAATCTGTTGTGGGGTTGGAATTGTTTTCAGTAAGCAATAAATGGGAGTGGGGGTCATAATGAAAAGTGGTGGGAGTGATTGGAAAATCATTTAAAGGGTCAAGAATTGCAAAATCAATAGACAGGCTTGGAGCTAGAAAATTTCCTAAAAGAAAAAACTCTTCTAATTAGACACCTAAATGTACATAAAAATATGTTGTCTAGTGTTTAAATACTGTCCTATTTAACAACTGACTAAATTACAATTACTACTACTGTTTACCTACTTCTGACCAAGAAAGAGTTTCATCTCACTAAAAAGACGCCACTCTCGACTTCAGTGTCACATTTCCAAAATTCTGATTTGTCACTCTTTAGTAAGCACCTCCACTGAATTTTCAGTAACCTAAGGTTTAAAATTAAATTTTCAAAATGTAAAAGTATTCTTGAAGATTTCATTTTAGCTTTTATTGAAAGTGAAATGATTAAATTTATTATTTCCAGTAAATAAAATATTCTGGCATATTTCAGATAGAAATTATATAGATTGGAACATCAAATGATTGCTTGTTTTTTTTTTTTTTTTTTGTTTTTTTTTTAAAGCGGCCATTTTCTTAATTTCAAGAAATTTGTAAACAAAACAAATTTATTGGTTTTAAAAATCTTCCAAAATTAAATTATAGATTTGTGACAGGTTATTTGAGTAAAATTAGAAAATTTAAAGTTAAATTAATCTGATTTGAAATAAGTATTACTTACTTATAGCATAAAAAAAACAATATACAAGCATTTCTTAATGATGGGTCCCCTCTTTCTTTGATCTTTATAGACTTATCGAGAAGCTCTTAAGATGAGGACAGCTTTTATGGATGACCAGAAATAACATAAATTTACAAAATCTAAGTGAACGCATTTTTTTTCTTTTAGTTTTTAAACTACCTAGTAATTTTTACAAATTAACATATTTTTGGCACTTATTAAATATTTTATTGACTTTTAGTTAGGTTTTTAAAAAGCTTTATGAAATTTGCATTTCGTCTCTAGGTTCTTAAGTTAAACAAAAAATTAATTAATTGAATTATGACCCAAACTAAAATAAATACATAAAAATACTTTGGTCTTTCCTCTTAATAATAATATAAACATTTTGATGACAAAACTTTGTTTTTATAGAGATTAGGGCCTTTTTTCATCGTGCTATTGTTGGAGTTAACTCCTCTTTAATTCCCTAATTGTTCACTAGGGGACGCTCTCCCTACACTATAAATACTGGGCGACTTCTTGCCTGGCTCTCTTTATCACTTTGCATTTCAGCGGACACATTTAAAAATATGATTTCTCGCAGAAATCTGCGTTTTGACCACTTGTGGGAAAACGCCATGAAACACACATACACGTATGTACAAACATTCACCAAAATACAAACTCTTTATGTTCACACACAAACACAAACGTTGATGTCTTTGTCACTTGTAAATTTTGTTGTTTAATACACATATTTGTTGACATATATATATATATATATCGGTCTTGTTTGTTTTCTTTACCTCTTTGGTTGAACTCAACTTGAGTCCGCCATGTTCTTGTAGTTGGACCTTCTTCTAGCAGGAATAAACAGCACATGTTTCTAATTCAACAACACATAAACACACGGTCCTCTACACTATGCTGTTTTTTATGCAACCAAGTGGAGGTACCTTCCCTTTTAGTCTTTACCACTCTAGTTTTCAAAATCATGGCTAATTATTTTCCATGAAGTTTTTAGGCAATTTTACATCTGTGCTTTATTCATCCTCTGTCAACATTATTTCAGTTTTCTCTTTTGTATGTTTACTTGGGAAATTTACGGTTAATGTTTTGTCCCCCCCTCCCCCGTTACCCTCATGTTGCACACATACCGGATACTTATAACAGTGTGGTGAAATTACAAAAATCCATTATTAAGCATGGATACCAGGCCATGTTGGCAAAAAGGGTAATAAGAACTTAAATGAACTGGCAAAAAAATACCTGTAACTTGGAAATAACTAATATAAAAATTCCATATGCAGATTTTAAAAAGAAAATTGATAACTGCAAATGGCAAGTAATATGGGACACATTCCCAGAAAACAAATTTTATTAAAACCAACCAAGCATCAGACAAGAAAACCCGAAACTACTAAAAGAGCAAAGAGGTGGACACTGTGATAACCCGAGTTCATATTGGACATACAATAATTCTTGTACATCTGCTAAGAACTGAAGGTTGTACCTTGATGTACCCATTGCAATCATAGATTATTGGTTAAGCACATTCTCATTGAATGTAAACACTATCAGCTTAAATGTAGTAAATACTACAATGTCACAAATATAAAAATACTGCAAAAGTAGGTATACAGTAAGTAATAATACTAGTATTACAATAGTTGTTCTAGAGTTCATTTAATTGCTTTAATTCATTAAAATCATTTCTAGTATTTTTATTTTTATTATAATACATTTATTATTTTTTAATAAATACAGAGCAACCTCGGTTACTGAATGTCTTACATGTCAAACAAATCAGTTTTCAAACAGAATATTTGAGATGAAACAAAATTTTGGTTCTCGAACAACATTGCCGAACCAAGCCAAACTGAGTCAATCTTAATGGAATGATTTCTTAGTCAACTGCCGTGTTGTATACATTCGTGTATTGTGCTGTGCTTTTCTTTTCCAATTTTATTGTACTGTGCCTTTTTTTCTCTTCATTAGTCCTCAGTCATGGCTCCAAAGAAAGCTAGCACTGATACTGGTAAAGGAAAAAGAAAAGTTAAGAGAAAAACAATTGTTGATGATATTGTCTCTTTTTACTCAGTTTCATATGACAAACATCAACAATCTATACTATTCTTATAAATAATGAGAGAATCATGTCTTTCCTTCCCATTTTCGAAACGATAACATCTCTTTCCTTCTCCTTCCGATGTCACCTCTCCTACATACATGTACGATAACATTGAAGTGTTCGTTTATATTTATACTGTTTAGTACTAGGTTTATTTATTTTTTCTTAGATTTAATGATTTTCATTAGTTTTGTGTATAAACTTGTGCACAAAGTACTGTTGTTAAAGTTTAAATAAGCAATCATCTTGGAACCAGGAACGGATTAATCCATTTTACATTGATTCCTATTGGAAAAATAATTTTGGTTTACGAACATTTCAGGTTACGAATGGGCTTCAAGAACAAATTAAATTCATGAACCAAGCTTCTGTATTAATAATAAATGTTTTTGGGTAAAGTGAAGAGTGTGAATGAGCAGGCTGGGGTTTGAACATTTGAGGGATTGATATGTTTATTATTGATATGTTTGTATAATCAATACAATACGTTTTGTGCACACATTTTGTTTTTCATTATTGTATACCTATTTTTGCTTCCTTAGTATTGTTTAAAGATATTGCCCCTGACCAGATAATAGGATTTCTAAAAGAAATAGGAATTTTTTAATTCCTTTAAAAATTGTTTATGTATGGATATATAAGAAGGATGGGTTTAAATGGTTGAGAGATTACACAATCTGTTTTAAAATGAATTGTAGCTGCCAAAATTGAGCCCTTCCAACTATTAGGGAAAAAGGAAAATAGAAAAGTATATATGTAATATAGGTATTCCCCTATAAAATACACATTAGGGTTGACCCCCCGCTATAAAACTACTTCAAAGCAGATAGATTATCTGAAAATACTTTCTAACCAAAACTTTTTTATTCTGAAAAAGATTATTGAAGTACAGTTAGCTAGAGCAATGACCTCTGTCAGAAAGCAGCCAATTTGTTCAGGTGAAGCCTTTTTACCTACCTTCCACCACCCATCACACCCTAAAATATTATAATTCTTAATTCTTTTGTGATTATCTATTTCCTGGTTCCACTAGATGATAAATTCCAGACCTTTATATTTATTGTGAGTAAAAAGAAAATGTCTCACACCAAACTGCCGAGTCATTTCCTTAACAGTCCCAGTCATTTCCTTCTTCCATTTCTTTCTCTTTTGTTTTTCTCTCTCAGCTTTATCTCTCTTTACCTTTAAATAACAAATGGTGACCTATAACTCTATCTCTTTTACTCTTGATTACTTGTTTTATTTATTTTCTTTTTTTTTTTTTTTTTACTTCCTTAGGCTGTAAAATATTTAAACATTTTATAATCCCCCACCTCAATCAATGTCATCTCTATTGGGGCTTTATTGATTTAGTGATAAGCAGGAGTTATCTTTCCTTAGATTCTTTGGTAACTGACGTGCCTTGTTTCTGTCTGTCCAAGAGTTGATAAAGTTTCATTAAATTTATTGTCCCAGTTATCTTAATTATTGAATATCCTATAAACAGCAGTTCACAAGTAGTTGCAGTTATTTTTATTTTTTTTCGTTTTTTTTAAACCTATTTTAGGCTAAAAATATTTTCTTTTCCTTCATTGGTTGAAATACATGGATAATAACTTTAGATTGAAAATCAATACTCAGGAGTTCAGAGCAACTATGCAATTTCATTACCAACAAGGAATACTGAAATGTTTTGGAACTGATAAAACTCATTATAACAAAAAAAGAAATAAAAAAATTCACATGTTTAGTTATTTGATCAGATTTTGAGAAGTGGGTTCAGCTGAGAACTTTCCAGCATCTCCTTGTATAAGTAAGCAATAAAGGTATAATATATGTACCAATTATTAATGAAACGCTATACAATGCCTTGATCAAATCATTCAACATGTGACATGAGATAACAATAGCTATGAAACTATATTTCATCACCTGATGGGTGTGGCATTGTTGTCAGGACAGCCGTCCTGACCTCATAGCAAATTCAAAATATTTGGTAAGTGTAGAGGGGATGTAAAAACAAATTTTCATGAAAGTGTCCTGAAATGTGTTTTATAAAGACATAGTTTACAAATGCCATTTCTCTCTCTCTCTCTCTCTCACATATATATAAGAAAAAGGCAAAAGGTAAACTTATCCTAGCTGAATGGTCCTCTGAGGGACTTTATCAAGGCAAATGTAATAGTTTCATTTTGTGACAAGTATTTATATAAAAGAGCAAAAATGTTATTGGTTTTTCAAAATTTTTGATATAGGGGTTCTCATGAATA
Organism: Acanthosepion pharaonis; assembly: GCA_903632075.3. NCBI lineage: Eukaryota > Metazoa > Mollusca > Cephalopoda > Sepiida > Sepiidae > Acanthosepion > Acanthosepion pharaonis. The sequence continues at coordinate 556,792 of CAHIKZ030004831.1, forward strand.
TTCATCAGGTTAGCAGAAAAATCAGGCAAGTTCAACTCGGCTAAGATAAGTTTTCCTTTTGTCTTTATTCATATTGTTCTTTTACAGATATACTCTATCTGAAATTTTACACATACACGTATATATATATATATATAATGTGATAGTCGTGCATTTGGGCAGCAATCACTCTTTAATACATGTTTCATTGAAGAAGACTGACAAGGTACTTTTAGTTCTTTTATTTTTTTTTTTTTGTATACAGTACAAATGTGTTCTTTTCTGGACTTAATAAATGTTGGACCTACTACCACCAGCTTTTCAAAACCTGACCTACATCTTTGCAACAAGAGCTCAAGATGCACACATTTAAATCAACATCTTATCAGCACCAAGCCCAATGCACAAAATACTCATGACAGTACTATTGCAAAAAAAAAAAAAAAGTGATGAAAGCCCTTATTATAAAAAAACAAAAACAGAAACCAACCCTTAATAACATTCATTATGAACATGAGCCCTGTATTTGAAAATTCAGATTGCCTAACTTCAGCAACTTTTCTACTATCTACAGCACCACTTACGCATTACTTATTATAGTAATATGACAAAAATGATCTTTGACTATCACCGTTAGGTGTTGACTTCAATGTCCACTTGTGTTTTCTTTTTTGGACACAGTGTGTGTAGAAACTGTCCAAATGTTCTATAATTCCGAGTGCATTCAGCTATACTTTTAGCCATTATCAAGGATGATTTAATTTTTTCAATTTAATTTTTATTTTCCAAACACAGCACATTGTGGCCACATTCATAGTTAATATTATTAAGTGATGGTATTTTTTTTTTTTTATTATTAAGGCTTCCATTATTTTTAATCTTTGTTTTTAAACAAACACAAAAACCTCATCCACATGTAAAAAAAAAAAAAAAAAAAAATCTTTTTTTTACATGTGTATTACTTTTAAGAGAGCCAGGTTTGAATTCCAATCGCATTCATTATATTCACTTGCGTGCAAATACCCTTGAGGAAGACATGAATCCATCTCTTCTCTCCCTAGATATGTGTAAATAGCAGAACAGATTGGGACCTTATAGCCTTGAGTGGCAACTGGTCTAGGAAAAGGATAACTCTAAATTCAAAACCTGAGGAGAATCATTTGGGGTCCTTGTACCTGCTGTGCACCAGTTATTTGGCTTTTCCAAAAAGTGTAGTTGGTTTTGTACAAGTCTTTACCACAATAATCAAATTATATGTGTGGGTAGTCTGAGTATTTGGTTCTCAGAACTAATCAGGTGTACCCTCATCCATCCATAAATGACTGAAGAGTCATCTATCTATCTATCTATCTCTCTCTCTCTCTCTCTCTCTATATATATATATATATATATATATATATATATATATATATATATATATATATATACACACACACACACACACACACACACACACACAGTAGCGGCCATATTATAAGGAATGGAAACAACAAAGACATAAATATGTGTATTACTTAAAAAGTAATGCATGATTAGCAATGAAATTTTTACCGAATAAATATTATACAAAGTTACAAAAATTTACATAATAGTTTTTTTTTTTTTAAATAAGGATTAAATGGAACAAAGGAAATAAGCTACTGGACAAAAGTTAAGGAACGGTCTTGTTAATACTTGATTGTGAACAAAATATCAACAAAATTTAATATTTGGTAAACATCCCCTTATTTTCAATGACTTCTCTTTGTAGTTTCCGTTCCTTATGTTATGGCCGCTACTGTATATATATATATAAATTTGTTTTCCTTACAATTATTATTGTACTTTGCACTTTCATTGTGTCAGCCTTTTCCTCTCTTAGCTTTGTAAACATCTTGGAACAGTCCACAGTTGTCATAAGACACTGCCACCTGGCCTTGACAGTGCAAGAGAGATGACTTTATTGCATCTAAAAGTTAGACATTACAAAAAAATTTACAAATAGAGTAAGGTGGTATCTTGTTACACTAATTTGTTTTTCTAACATCTTTAAAAACTGAAGTCAACAGAGAAATCTGATATATCAAAAATGATTCCTTGGCCCCAAACCAAAGATACCCAACATTATCAGACATAATGCCTGTCTTTCAGTATATACTCTGTGTGTGTATATATATATATATATATATATATATATATATATATATATATGTGTGTGTGTGTGTGTGTGTGTGTGAACACATTTTGTGTAGCTTCTCTTTCAATCTCTCTAGATTTGGAAGTGCAGGGGGAACTTCTGTCATTTTCTTTCTCCTCCCACTTCTCTCCTCACTTAGTTAATATTTATTAAGTGTAGGTAAAAATAATCTGGATTTATGCTTGTGTGCAAACAAAAAAAAATCCTATTCAAAATTAATATCAAATAAATTGTTAATAAATTCAATTCCCTAAAAGAGCAGTTAGTCTGGGATCAGAGAGTGCAATGTGTCTGCTTCTTTTTTCTCTTTCAGTAAAGAATTAATCACAATGTCTGTGAGTGAAAGGCTGATTCCTCTTGGGCACAGGATGTGTGCATTTGGGGGTTTCTTGGTGTTCAGTTTCCATTTTGGACATCCGGTTACCACAGGAAACTTAATGATCATTTCCTGTCAGAACTTCAAGACAGCAACAGGAAAAAAAGAAAGAAAAATATCAAAGAAAATAAAAGAATTTCACAGTAAACAATTTAAATTGTCTACAAACAAGGCATTAAATTAGACATGAGAACTTTAAAATATAAATTTAAGTGTGATAAATTGAGTCATTAAATTCTTTCACTTTTGAAATGTCTAAACAAATATTACCAAATAAAAAATTTCTTTCAACTGGCAGGAAATTCCTCTCTGCACTTTGTATGTAAAAATAGAACTGCAATTAATAAAACAGTGAATTTACCAAACTTACCAAATTGAAAAGAGGATTAATGTCAACATTGATCAGTTTCTTTCATTTTTCTTTATATTTACAGGTTTAAAAATTCTTCCTTTCCCTGTCAGCTGATATTTTGATAAAAGTTTGTTTTTGCTTTTAGACAATTATTTGCAACTTCTTTGAAAATTTAAACCTCAGACTTTACTACCTTTTTCTTTTCTTTTTAAATTCAAAGATGGACTGAATATAAACAGTAATCAAACTCATTTTCTTTTTCTAAATTACATTGGTAAAATTCAAGAAAGATTTTAACATCCAGTGAAGAATCTTTGCTTCTTTGTCAACTTTGTTTTCTTTAATTAAAAAGTTTTTGTCACTCATCCGATGTAGATTCTGGTTTTTTCTTGAATGCGATTTCACTATCTGCAGTTTTTGTTTTGTTGTATTTGCTGTTTTTCATTTAGGTACAAATAAATCCAGTGACATTTGTACTTAGAACTTTGTGTGCAACATTGTGACTAATGAAACAGTGTTCATGTTAATGCTTTTTGAAAAAAAAACAAAAAAACATAATGTTATTTGAATATTGACTGCTTTCAATATAAAACAATTAAAAGTATGGTCTAGAATAAATTACAAATAACAAGTCAATAATGACATCAAAGTGTTGTGTACCAGAGATTATTCTATGGGGGGGGGGTCCTTTGGGCAGCATTACCACTTACCATTACTCTATCTTATGTATCTATAAATCTACCATTTGGCCATGCTTAGAAAATTGCTGCCACATATGGTCTGGTACCACTACTATTTACCTTGAGCTCCTTGATAAGATCCAAAGAAGAATCAGCAATATTATTAGTCCTGATCTAGCTTCAGTCACTTTCCCACAGTCTTAAGGTTGCCTCTCTGTGCCTTTTCTATGAATATTTCCATGGTAATTGTTTGGATGAGCTCTTTGTTATGGTACATAGACTTTTTGAATTTAAGCACAGTACTAGACTGGCATTGAGCTCTCATCAATTTACAACTGAGCTGGCTAGATGTAACCATAAGTTCTATGCTAACAGTTTCTTTTCTTGCACTTCTCACTTGTGGAACTTCCTCCTGGCTCTATGCATTCCAGCCAACTTTAATCTGCAAAAATTTAAATGCAATGTCAATTGCTATCTACTGTCCTTCTGGTTACTCTTTCTTCTTATCACTCATTATTAAAGTTTCTGTCCCTAATTCTTCCACATCCTTGAGTTTTAGTGGCTTTATTGCCTTGCATGAAGTGATACCTATTTTAAAATATATAGTATGTATTTAAAACAATAGTTTTTTTAAGCTAGCTTCTGCAGAGGGCTCTTGATTGGGTCTTCATCACAATAGGTAGGGAGGAGTAGATGCGATAGGCAACAATAAACTATAAAAGAACTTGAAATTGATCACTGCATTTAAGTATTACATTAATATTTAAGCTTGCTTTTAAAAGTTCAATGTTAATTCTTCTACTGCCACTTACTTTAAAGACAATCTGATGTATATAGATCCTTACTTTCTGTACAAACAATTATTTTTATTTCATGAATGACTTTTGCTGGATTTTGCAATTAATTTTGATTATTCCCAAGTTACAAAAACTGTTACAAAAAAATCAACTATAAAATTGACAAAAACAATCACAGTAATGAAAACTTGGGAATTCAAAATTTCAGGATTGCACGTCCGGATCCAGCCCACAGGTCCGGATCCAGCCCAGTTTTTAATTTGCTCACAGTTAGCCTGATTCCAAAATGGTATGATATGTTGGGCTATGGCCTCTTGGAGTAAAGTTGAAAAAGTGTAACAAAGTGACATTCACATTCATTATATAGAAGAAAATGTATCTCCTGACAGGAATCGAACCTTTATTCCCTTTGTAACTTGAGGAAACCGCCTTCAGGCCAGATATGCTTTTTACGATTAACTTAAGACTTTTCATTATTGTAATGACTTCTGATAACTTAATGGGAGGCAACTTTTATTTAAGAAAATTTTTTGATCTCTAGGCCCTTATATATATATATATATATATATATATATATATATATATATATATATATATATTATTTTAGGATATTACAGCAAAAACACTACACAGTTGCAGTCATGTTTCAATGCGTATCAAAGCATCTTACCAGGGGATTGTAAATTACTGCCAAGTGAAAAATTTAGATTTAATAGTAAAATACAGCCTCTTTTTATGAAAAAAGAAAAAAGTTGGGTGGTTATAAGGTTTGTGGGCTTTACTTAGATTAACCAATCAAACATGACCTACATTAAATTTAAACTAAGGGGGAGAAGCAAAAATTAAATTATTTTTGCTCTACTTTGTATTGAGCGCTCTTTTAAATTAAATGTTATGAATGTTGGAATTATACTTTATTCATTCTCATCTGGGGAGATATATATATGAAATGTGTCGGCTAAAAATACATACAGTTTTCCAATTGTCTATTTTCCTTTATACATATTGTCTTTTTCCACAGATTGAGAACTTTTTACACACACGCACACACACACACACACATATATATATATATATATATATATAGTTGTTTCAAATCTTTAAAAAAAAATGTTGATTAAAAGGTGTTGGCATCAATTGTAAGAAATTATCTGCTTGCCTTCTTGTTTGTCGGTAAGAGTGGGGGAATTAATGTCGAGACAGAGGTGGGAGACATTTCTCTTGGATTACTTGAGTTTTTGCCAAGATATTGCCAAAAATAAAACTGTTAACTTGCTGCCTTTTAAAAGAATGGTGAGGTGCGGGTGTTAAGCAAAAATAAAAAAAAATAACAAACATACACATACTCACACGGTAGAGCATGTAGTCAGAAATAGAGAACTGAATCTGATTTAAATTGTTTGAGACTGGTTTTGAAACACTTGTTTAGAATCACATTGAAACAGAATATAAATGAAGTTATGCATGTACTCAAGATGTGAAGTGTTTGTTTCTTGTTTGTCGATTAATTTGTTAAAATAATCAGCAATTATTACTGCATTCATTCTAGCATTTAATACAATCTGAAATTCAGCTAAGAAACTAATTACATAAATTCTCATGGTGCTTTACTGTTTTATAGACTCTGCTTTTTGATTAAGTCATGTTCAGTCTGGTTTGTATTTATTTAAAGCTTGGTAATAATTTTTATGAAATGATGCTTGTTAACCATTACCTTGTGGCCAGGTTGCCCAGTCTGGTTTCTCATATTTTTAAAATGTCACTGATAAATATAAAAAAGAAAATTATAATACACAATGTTAATTTTTTATTTTTTTTATTTTTTTTTAATTGGTATCTACAAATATTTATAAAGTACTCCCCTTGTAAAATGATGTTTTTCAATCAGAAAACCTGATTGGTCATTTAACAGTAAATGATAGTGTGCTTTTCTATATATTGACACACACACACACAATTTAATTTAAAATAAAAACAAACCACTTTAAGGTTCCATTGTTATAATTTATTTCACCAGAGATTTTATTTTTCTCTGGATCTTCAGACTTCACTTTCAAGGGTGAAAAAATGAATTTAAAATTTACCTTTTATGTAATTAGTTTCTTAGTTGAATTTCAATTTTATTTTTACTCTGTCATATATATATATATATATATATATATATATGCATACATATATATGCACCAGAGTAACACAAATAGTCAAATATTTGTTAAAACTAAACGTATTAAAAGTGCTCAATACAAAGTTGGAAGACCAGACTTGCATAGCTGTTTTAATATTTAGAAAGGATGAAAGCTGACCAGAACACACGACCACGGTTTCAATCTCTACTGTCTCCTCAGGTGGTTTGTTCAGCAAATCAACTACATGAGCTCAACAACTTAAGCACTTTCAAAACCAGAAGTAGTGGGGAAATCATGTGCTCTGATTAGCTTTGATTCTTTTTTTAAATTTTTATATATATATATATATATATATATATATATGATAGAAATTATTAGGAGGATTTGAGATAATTACAATTAAGTAATTCATTGAGTCTAGAAGAAACCTCAACAACAGAATGTAGAAAACACTGGACGGCCATTTCATCCTATATTTGGGACTCATCAGCAGTGCGCATCCACTACCAAGAATTGAAACAGACAGTTACAATATCAGACAAACGTCATACCAACTGTACCAATGGGCCTCGGTGACATTTATGAGAAAAGATTTTCTCCATTTTCTGCCAATATGATTTTTTTTAATCATTTTACCCCAAGCAAGGCAATAAAGTCACTAAAATGCAAGGGTGTGAAAGAACATGAGAAACAGGTAAACATTAAGGGGAGAGAAAATAACAGATCAGCCATTAAGACATCCAAAAGAGAACAATTGACTTTGCATTTAACTTTTTGAAGGTCAAAGTTGACTGGAAAGCAAAAAGCGAGAAAAGCGTTCCACAAGTGAGAAGTGCAGGAGAAGCCACATAGAACTTATGGTTTCATCAAACCATCTCAACTGTAACATGATGAAACCTTGCTGTAAATCTAGTACTGTGCTTAAATTCATCAAGTTGAGGTACAAAAGAGGAAAGCTCATCAGAACGATTATCATGAAAATATTTATAGAAAAGGCACAGGAAAGCTACATTATAGTGGTGAGATGCCAGTGCAGGACATATCATATTGCAGATTCTTCTTTAGATTTTATCAAGAATCTCTAAATATATGGCAGAAGCACTAGACCAGTTATGACATCAATATTCAATGCATGGATGAACAATAGATTTATAAATGTATAAGATAGATCATTTTTCTTTCCAGAATCTCTCATAAAACAGTGAACCAACTTTCGTAGCAGCTGACCTAGCAATTGATTTAATATAATCTTTCCACTTCATGTCAGTTGAAAAACATTAGCCTAAGAAGATGCAATGAGTCAGTCTTCTGGAGGTTAGCATCAGCCATGCTGATTGAAAGTAAAACAGGTTCTCTAAGATAATTAAAAGAGAGCAATTTCTTTACAGAGGCATTAAAATTATCAAGGCATTTCTTATCACAGCAACAGATTGTAGGTCATTTTTTTTTTTTTTTTTTTTTTAGATCAGCTGCCAATTTGACCTTATCAAACTGATCAGATTTATCAGATTGAAAGTCAGCAACCTGGTTGATACTTGAAGGAAGGTCAAAGGGCCAGTTAAATAATCCATCAGTTTTCTCAGTTTCTGTGTAACATAATTTCTACATTAAATATGTTCTCACAACAACCATCAGATTCTTTGTTAACACTTTAAATTATTGTCGGCTGTTCTGGGTTAGAGAAAGAAACAAAATTTTTTCTTTACAAATCTTTGAATTAAAACTCCTAATTTATGATTAAGAATTTCAAAATGTAATTTTTATTATATAATTGCTCAACTTTAATTTCAAAAGGCAATTTGATTGAAGCCAAATGGTTTTTTAAGAGCATACCATCACAAATGAGTTAGACTAGAAAAGTTTATCACCTATATTTAACATATGCCTGAAACTATGTAAAATCGAAACAGTCAAATGGTGATAATTGTCTTGACACTTTTTTTTTCTAGACCCACCACCATGAATTATCTAAAAATGATTATTTTATTCAATTCTCATCATTCATTGAAGAATAGCTTGCAATTTTAAAAGAAAGTTCTTAAAAAGTAACCTGTTTGCAGCTTGGATTCTAGCAATAGCAAAATGTTTAACCTATGTGTAAAAAAAAAACAAAAAAAAAACAGTGTATACACTTTTGACTCACTCAGCAAAATTTATTTACAAGGTTATAAAAATATGTGAACCAAGTACAATACAATATTTATTATTTAACATTTTAAAAAGAAACAAATTTGAAAAGAAATTTATAAAAAATTAGAAAATTATCAAAATATGTTAAGAGAAAGAAATGCTCACAACCTATTTTAGTGAATTTGTGTGGCAAGAGCAGATGAAAGAAATGCTGTGAAAATGCATTTTAGCAAAATTTATAATTACTCTTCGTTATGTCTTAAATTTTGTTGTTCAGACATTTTTATAATTTTACAAATAAAAAAAATTTCTTTTCAGATTTATTTCTTTATAAAATGTTAAATAATAAATGATTTATTATATTTTGTTTATATATTTCTATATTCTTGTAAATATAAAATTATTCTTGTAAATAAGCAATTTAATAAATAAATAGTATTTAATATCTTTGTTGTCAATTCTCAAGAACAAAAAAAACGTATAAATCCACTTTTATATATTTGGGTTTTATTAAAATTCTAACCAACGATTTTTTTTTTTTTTTTTTTTTTAAACAATGAACATTGCTGAAGGAGTCAAAAGTGAATGCAGTAATAGTGGTGCCAAGGGAATAACCATTCTTTTGACTTTTTTTTAGATATGAAGGTTAAACATTGACCTATTAACTTTTTTTTTTTAATTTTTAGGCCTACATTCATTACAATTGTAACCAAGATGCCTGCTAATTTACTGAATAGACTTGGTTATATTTTGTTTATATTTGACAAGATTCTCAAACATTATCCCCATCCTGGGTATGACGATAAACTACATCCGCATCCTGGGTAAGATGATAAACTCCGTCCAGCAGCAAGGCCTCTGATCAGGAGGTTTGGAGGAGCATGGAACCACCTTTTAATTGCTGGTGTTCCCAGGTCCACCCTGACCTGGGGTGGTAGCACCTGTTCGGCTCCCAGCTATTGGTAAATAGTTACCCCCACCAAAGTGGTAAAAAAACAATGAAAGTGTAAAAATAGGTTTTAATACCAGAAATACTTTGTAAAAAGTTATTACCAGCAATACATTTTTGAAAAAAAAATATTATCAGCTATACATTTTTGAGGAAAAAATATTACCAGCAATACACTTTTGAAGGAAAAATATTACCAGAAATAGATTTTTGACAAAACAAAACATTACCAGCAATAAAAATTTTGTCAGCATTAAATAGCCCATTGAGGTTGATATGCCATAAAACAAACCAAACCAAACATTATCCAACTTGTTACAAAGTGTTAATCTTTAGTTCCTTCTATTTAAACTCTTTTTTTTTTATATCCCAGTCTTTGTTCCTTAGTACAGACCTTTCACTGGGAAGATGGGGCACTGTTCCATACCTTAGAATAGTGGTGGTCCGTGGATCGGTGCCAGTACACAAACCATCAGCTACCAGTATGCAGCCAGTGTCCAGGCCATGCTAAGGAATTATTTAACCCTTTGAGCCCTTTACCAGTGGTAGAGAAAAATGTAATGCCCAGCCACCAATTGAACAGTAGAGAAAAATGACCTAATGCCCAGCTACCAGTTGAACGGTGGGTAAACACTTGTAACTATTTTTATATCTACTGTGAAACACATACATACCAATTATTTGTGAATTTTGACTCAGGAGCTCAGACAGAATGGTTCAGGAATGTAGGGCTCAAAGGGTTACGGTTATATAATTTTTGATTTTGTGTTAATAAACTGCTTATTTTTTTTATTACTCTTTAAGTGTTTTAATATTGAATTATTTTTTTGCAAAATAAATGGAAGATAAAAAAATAGTCAACTTTTATATTCACTATATATATTGTTTTCAGTATAAGTTAATATTAGCACAGGTATGTGACACATTAAGGAAAAAAATGCCAGTCCATCATATCAGATAGTTTGAGAAGCACTGTCTTAGAAAAGCATTCCCCCAATGTGGAAATAATGTGAACTAATTTTAGTGTGCAAATTCCTACTCACTGCTCCCCTGACTCAAAGCTCCCCTCTTATTCAAAATATAGTCAACAGATCTGGTGCTTAATACAGGCTGTGTTGGGGGGGAGGGGGGATGCTGATACCTCCTCTCCAGAAAAGCATTTCCCAATGTGAAAATGATGTGAACTAATTTTAGTATGCAAATTCCTATTCACTGTTCCCTCCCAACTCAAAGCCCCCTCCTCAGCCCCACCAGCAATGGACCTAGGTGCTTATTAGGGACCAAACTGAGCGTATCAGTCTTTCTAATCAGAACTTGTTCCTTGCTTTGTATAGTAACATTCAAAATCTTTACTTTTAAAACCTGGTCTTCACCAATGATCACTACTACTATATAGCAATAAATAGGCAAGGGCTGTTCTTGGGATTTCATGCTAGTATTATTTAATTATGGGTTATATGCAGAAACCGTTTATTGGTTTCCTGGAGTTTTCATGTAAACGTTAATGATGTGTGTGCTTATAAACATTTTGACTTTTGAGGTATCAAGAACACAATCATAAAATGTTAATATGATTTTAATGAAGCTGTATAATTTAAAGTGAAAATGACTTGCATTTTGACCCCAGAGTTGATAATCCCTGTTAGTCAAAACCACCGATGATGATAATAAATATTGCTATTTGTGTCCAGACACATTGGCAATGATATTTAGTCACCCCCCCCCCAACGAGGGTACCATGTGGCACAAGGCCGGTTTAATGTAGGATCTCCAAGCCCATGGGCTCAGCCAAAAATATGCCCATTGAACCTGTATAAACGGGTTCAGGGTCGGTTTACCTCCCCGAAAGAGAATCCGCCCTTCAGCATAGCCTCTCTCGGGTTCCTCCCCGCCCGAAGGCAGAGAGTTCAACCGATCAGCCAGTCGACTGACTGACACATTGGCAACAGCAACATTTGTGACTTGGTCAACAAATTGTCTCTGTGGCAACAGGTGGAGGGGTTAAAAGTAAAATAAAAAATCACAGAATTAAAGAAAATGAAATCCCTCTCCCCCACCCTACACACACACACACACACACAAAAAGGAATGGGAAGTTATTTCAGCTTAAATATCACTAACCCAAAATGCATTACAAAAATTCGAGGAGAGTTTAAACTGTTGTCTTCCTAAAAGTTGATGTTTAGTTGATTGACTAAAGGACAAAAAAAGGGTAGTTTGTTTTATTTTTGTTTTGTTTTATAGATTTTTTTGTGCAAAAGTTTTTACTTTGTTTCAATAGCCTCCCCAATCCCGCCACCACTGTTTCTTTCCAATCCCTTCACCACCCCCCACTGCCACTTTTTCTTTTAATAGCTTTCACCCTCCCCACCACCACTGTTTCTTTCTATAGCCTTCACTCAGTTTTCTATAGCCTTCTCTCCCCCACCTCCACCACTGTTTCTTTCTATAGCCTTCATCCCCCCTCCCTAAGTCAACTGTTTCTTTCCATAGCCTTCCCCCTCCATATGGCCAATATTTCTTTCTATATCCTTCATTCCACCACCACTGTTTCTTTACATAGCCTTTTCCCAAAAATTAGAGTCAGGTTGACTTATCAAAGAGAAACTCAAACATTGAAGATCATTCTCTAATTCTTTATTAATTCATCTTCTTATAATTGATCTGATTGATTAATATTGATTACAAATCTAATTAAACTGATTTTTCAAAAACAAAATTGGTGTAATGAGTCCAGTTTTGCTATTTTTCTTTTTCTTTTTTTTCAAAACAGAATGTATCAAATTAGAAAGTTTTTTCTTATGCCATCTTAAATGTTCTTTGATACAAATCTTGTTCTGATTATAATAAAGGGAGATGGACTAAAAATTTAAGTGGAAGGATTTTGTCTACAGAATAATCTAGTTAATCTGTCTTGTTTTGACTGTTTTTCTAAGATGATTATCTAAGACGATCATAGGAAAAGAAAGAAAAATTCTTGCCAATTTTCTCAGTTTTCCTTTACTTTTTACATCTGATGGAATTGATAAATCAGAATCATAACTTTTGTAGGTGTCTTCTAAGTTTAGCTTTATTCTTTGAGAATTTAGTTTACTCTTCTATCAGAGGGTTAAGTATGATTCAAAATACTTTAGCTCCCTTTCTGCCATATTGTTTTTTTCTTTTCTTTCTCTTCTCCAAGAGTACTACAGCTGTTTAACCAGATTTGGGAGATGAAAGTTTGTACCTCTGACATGGACATAGCCTACTTGCACAATGAAAAATACTGGATGCAAAATAAATTTAAAGGTGGAGAGTACACTTTTAGAAATATTGTGATTAAAAGCAATGAGGATGCTAAAAAGGATTAGTAGTAGTACATGGTTTCAAAAATTGAAGAGTTCCATTTATAAAAATATAGTCAACCTTGGTTCCACTGTCAAAAAAATGATTTTAAAATCTTTGCTTTTCAAATTTGAACCCTCATGTGTCAGGCTTTGAACAAGTCTATTACTTATCCATGTGTCTTGGATCAATTTATTCATATGCTTAAAACTCTGCAATATTAATGAGTAGTAAACTGAAGAAGAAATATGTTTAGTTTATTTTACAAAAACAGACATTTTTGGAATAAAATTCAAAGAATTACTTTATATCCTGGAGTTTGTCTGAAGAGTTTCTTATTAAAAATAAAATAGATTTTTTCCTGGAGACAAAAACTGATTGGATTATGTCTGTATATAGATTTTATATGAATATTGAAGCAGACTTAGGGAAAGGTCAAAAAAAAAAAGTGACAATTCATTTGGACTGGCACCCATTATGTCAGTCGAACTGAGATTATTGGAATATTTTTCTCTTGATGTACAGCAAAAAGTATTTTTAAAATTGAATCCTGTCTCCCCGTCCTCTGCCTGCTTTCCCCACCCAACCATCCCTAATGAGGATCCTTGGCTTGTGCCAGTGATACAATGAGAAGTATTGGAGAATTATGTGGACTTTCTAACATTCTTTGATTCTGAATATGATCAGTGTGTGTGTGGGGGGGGGGTGCAAGTTACTCTCAATCCAGGCAACTCTGTTGTTTTCTCTTTTTTTATTAGCTTCATTAAACATCAAGAAAAATATAACAAAAAGGGTTTCAGCCTCTTTCTCTCCTTGCTTTTTTTTTTTTCTTTGTTCGTTCTCTTGTCTCTCTTGCTACCTTCCTCCTTTAATTTCTTAGTCACTCACTTTTTTCTGCCTTTCTCAATGTCATTCTTATATCTCCTCCTCACAATACAATCATTTCAAAAAGATGGCAGATTTACTCTTAACGAAATTTTCTAACGTGTACACTTTCTCTGAGTTCTCTAAAATGCTGTATTTTTAACTGAATGATGAAGGCACATACTTCCTACTCTCTCCTGTAAATATTTCAAATTTATATTTCTATAACTCCCCCACCCCACCCACCACCACAAGATATAAGATAAACATCTCTACACTATTTGTTTTTAATTTCCCCACTCTCCATTGTAACCCATTTTGACATTAATTTGTCATTGAGATATATTTAAATTCATCGAGATTAACAGCTATTTAAATAAAGTATAAGAGACATTAATTTTGTCTTTCTCAGGATAGCAGAAAAATTCCTATTCAGTTGAAATACTATATATAAATTATGTGTATTTTATGTAAGTGTAAATCTTATTTTAAAATTTGCTCTGAAATTTGATCACTGAAATGTTTCTACTTTTCTTGTTTCTTGCCTGACCCCCTCTCTCTCCCTCTCTCACACATGCACACACTATCTCATTTTTCCCTCTCATCTCCAAATTTCCTGCCTCCTCGTTAACCAGGATGTTCAACTGATGAATATTTCATAAATATGTTACATTCGCAAAAGGCATCATAACAAAATCCCTTCACTTGACAAAAACTTTTGAAAGTCTTATTAATTGATCCAAAAAACATAATGTCTTCTTCCATTCCTCATCAAAGATCTTGTGACAAGTCTATCAGCTGTTGCTTGCAGTTATAACTGACAACAATTATAAAGAAGTAAAAGAAAATTTACTCTTTCATTTAAGTCAAGAAACAAATCTGCACTCCAAGAAGCAAAAACATCTTTCTTGTTGCTCTTCTAGCCTGGCAACTGAATTTTTTTTTTTAAGTTTTTTATTTAAGTTTTATTTATTTTTTTATTTTATTTTTTTTATTTTTATTTTTTATTTTTTGTTCCTTCAGAAATTTGTCTACATTTACAAAAGAAAAATTTTAATCTGTTTGTTTCCATTTAGGTACCTCCACAGAAACACAATAACTAAGGTTTAAAATGAATTTTTAAAAATGAAAAATCTTTCTTGAAGCTAATAGATTTAATTTAATATTTCCAATAAGCAAAATACTTTGCTGTATTTCAAAGCTAATTTAAATTGATTAGGAGTTTTTGTTTTGTAAATACTTATTTTAGTGCCATCTTTCATCACAATGTAATTCTCTTTATTAAAAATCTTTCAAAAATATACTTTTCTGAAACTTTGAGAAATATTAACTGATTTAAAGTTTAATTAATCTGATTTGAAACAAATATTACTTTAAATTTAAAATACAACAGAAGTAGATTTTTAACACAGTGAAAGCTGTTTATTTTAGGTGCTGACAGCTTAACTGACAGATGTTTATCAAATTTTTTTTACAGTGGACACATCTGTATAAATTACTTGAGGAATATAATGTGAGCGCCCTTTTATATAATTTTTAACTACCCAGTAATCTTAAAAATTTAGGAAAATATTCTCCTTAATCCAATGTTTTATTGAATTTTAAGTACTTTGGCTTTAAATTTACTATAGTTATCACTCTTATTTTCTGGTAATGTTGTGTACAGACATCTGTATTTAAAAAATCAGCAGGTTTACACACACAAAAATTTTTTAATTCTTTTTAAAATATTGGGGATTGCTGAAATGTAACCTTTTTCATTTATGATTAATAAATATACTTTTTACTTAATAACAATATCATCTAACCAGTACAAATTAAGACAGAAATTGAAAAGATTCAAAACTTTATAAATTATTCTAAGTGAAATTTTTAAAAATGGAAACAATTCTTGTAAAAAGTTCTTATTCATCAAAAAAGATAATTTCTCAAGATAATAGTGTCTATATGTTATCCATAAAAGTAATTAAAAGGTGTTCTAATTAAATAATCTCTTAGTTTTATTGCATTTTTTATTTTACAATTCAGAGCAGATTTTCAGTAATTGGGAGCCCTTTTTTACTAAAAAAAAAAAAATGATTGAAATTCTCCAAGGGCTTCTGCATATAACTAATATAAACATTAAGCAATACAAAATTTAAGTTCGTAAAATTAAATAAATGGGGTACAAAGATTAGCTAAAAAAGAAATATTTCTAAAATAATTTAATTCATTTGTGAATAAGTCCTGAAAGTTTCATTAAAATCTGACAGTTATTTCATTTTGGCAAGAATTTTCAAATATCAATGTATTCTTCAACACAAAATAGACACTAAAATTTCCTATGCTAATCTTTGGTCACCCTGCTGATGCAAGGAAAAAGGATTTAACCAAAATTTCAAGCCACTAAAAAAGATCAAAAAATAAAAAATATAATTTAATAATCAAGAAATCCTTTGGTCTTTCCTCTTAATAATAACAAGATAAATAAAAGATTTTGACAGTAAAACTGTTTTAAGTTTGGGACATTTTTTTTTCATCATGATAAGCTCATTTTTAGGGAATCTGTGGAGGTACCTATGTTAAATGATTTTATAGCTTGAATCTTTTTTGATACACAATTTATTTACTTACTTCCCATCTTTATCACCTAGTCTAATTGGCAACATTAAAAAAAAAAAATGTATATTTATTGTTGGAGTCTTTTGTTAAACTCCCAACAATCAGTGTAAACTTATATCCTGGGTGTGCCATTTGCCACAATTATACCATCTGTTGATCTTTTAATACAACAGTGCTCTGGTAAAGTTGTAAATTAGATTGTCAAGAGGGAAAGGAGTCACCACCACCTCCATGTTATTTGATATTCTTTGTTCCCTTTCTTGTGTAGGGCAAAAGAGTGATCTTTATTTTTTTATATAACATTAAAGTCATGTTTTACATGTGTGTGTATGTGTGTGTTATAATGCTATTGGACTGGATCAAGGTCGATCCCAGTGTGCGGCACCTTTTGGAAAGTGTTTGAAAACCATACAATAGGTTGACCCAAGCCTTTTGTGTGTGAAATTGGGTAGAGAGAACTCTTGTGGGCTGTCAATAGCTGTGCTAGCATGAAGCCACAAGCCATCATGGCCGAGGGCTTGAGTATGCTGGCTTTGTTCAAACTGTTGATCATGCTAGATAACACGCTTTCTCCCAGAAACTGTAACTAAGATCTGCTCAGCATAGTTGCAGTATAAACCAGAAGTGTTGGGCAAACACAAATGTGCCTGAGCAAGCGTCTGCAATAGGGATTGGCTAGCCATCCTAGTAGATATATATATAATGGATTCTCCCATCAAGAATGACTGAAAAACTGAATAACCTGCACAGGTGAATTTTTTTAAATTGTTCAAATGCCTGTGCCCTACAATGTACTCATTTGCTTTCTATCATAGTTGCAGTATAAACCACAGGAGTTGAGCAAACACAAATGTGCCTGAGCGAGCGCCTGCAATAGGGATTGACTAGCCATCCTAGTAGATGGGTATCCTCAAATACTAGTAGCCAGCTATTATACATAGATATATATAATGGATTCTCCCATCAAGAATGAATGAAAAATTAACCTGCACAGGTGAATATTTAAAATTGTTTAAATGCCTGTGCCCTGCAATGTACTCTTTTTTTTTTCTATCATAGGATCATGTCCTGTGCTGGTGTACTGTGTGTCACATGTCTGATGATGCTACAATCACTGGCCTTTTTTGAATAAGAGTTTTCCTTCTCCTAACTACATGTAGGCTGCTGGCTTCTATAAGAAGCTCATCCACCTTTGTCAATCTTCTCCTGACTGGTTTGAATTCAGTTTCCTTCTTCTAGACTAATTGCCAGCCAAATCTGTAGGGCCCAGTCTGTCCTACTATTTATCCAAAGGCAATGTAGATGGGGACAAGAGACGGATTCATGCCTTTTACCAAGATTATTTGTCTATATATAAATCTAACAAACTTAACTGGAATTCAAACTCAACTCTCCAATTTCTCATTCTGAGCTGCTATTCATTACACCGCTGCATATATATATATATATATATATATATATATATATAAATTGGTAACTATAAAAAAAATCAATTTTCAATTACTATGGTTTAACTGAACAATGTTTTACCACGCTAGTCGAGTATTATCTATGCACTAATCAAATTTTGGTATATAAAAATTTTAGTGTACTAATTGAAAATGCATTAATCGAGGGATTCTCTCTCTCTCTCTCTCTCTCTCTCTATATATATATATATATATATATATATATATAATGGAATCTCCTATCGAGTTCAAGGTATGAGGTTTCGGCAACCACCTACTAATTATCTGCATGCCTATGACTGGCATGTTTACCAACACAATAATTTGTTTAAAGTGGTGAAGGCTTGTGTATATGTGTGTGTGTGTGTGTGTATATAGGGATGTTGACATTTTTGTAACCCTATGTTCAAAAGTAATGAAAAAGATGTTAATTTGTTTTAGTTCTTGAAAAGTTCCTCTCTAAACCAAAAATTTGATTTTACCATATATGCAATAAGGTTAGATTACAGAAAGTCATAATACTACTATAGTTATATAATATTATTAAAGTCTTTGAATTTTAGAACAATGTAAATTCAAAGTTTGTTAAGGTTGTATTTGTACTTTTATGTGAGGTCACTCTGAAAGTAATGCTTTTTATTTTAAGAAAATATATGTATATATATGTATGTATATGTGTGTGTATATATATATATATATATATATATATATATATATATGTATATATGTGTATATATATATATGTATATATGTGTATGTATATATGTGTATATATATATATGTATATATGTGTATATATATATATGTATATATGTGTATATATATGTATATATGTGTATATATGTATATATATATGTATATGTGTGTATGTATATATATATATATATGTATATATATATATTATTTTTAGACTGAGTGTATCTGTAAAGGAACAAAATGAATAAAAAAATAAGATAAAAAATATTCTTCGCCGATGCATTTCATCCTCAGGGATTTTACCAGAACAAATGTAGCACATGTTTATATACAAGAGTAAGGATGTCATTGGTTTACCAAGGCTTTTAAATTTGCTAATGTTTATCAATATTCATCAGGTGGTTGAAAGGTCAGTCAAAATATGTGAAGGACACAAACTCCCATAATTCAATGTCTGGTAAGACAAAAGTAAGTAAAAATTTCTTGAATATTACGTTGGGTAAGGATAATTTTTCTTGTCTTTTTATTTTTATACATACATATATATATATAATATTATGCACAGTACTTGGTGGGTGGAAAGTCCTCAATATCAGTGATAAAGCTAATATAAACTGATTTGTCTGATGATCACAAAACCCAGGATCACAAACTGATATAAACAATAACTCAATAAAACAAAGAAATGCTTGGAAGGAAAGACAAGAAAAAATGCCTTAAGAATGTCACAAATGTATGGTGTGTAATTTGAAAGAAATATACATTTATTAAATGACATGATAAATGATAATAGCACAGAATACAAAATTTTCCTTTGTGCACCTCACCTGACACATTTTTTGACAAGATAACAAGTCTTAATTACAATTCAAACCAGATTTCTTAAATAGCCATAAACTAGCTCTGAATTTAATCAGAAATTTAATATGTGTTTGTAATTTGCTTTTCCCATTGGTTAAAAAAATCACACGATGTATCTTTTTAAAACATGCCTGTTTGTAAACTTTATTTTGGTGGGTTTCTGACCATTAGATATAGGGCTTCTTTTTTTTATTAATTTCTGAAAACTAAATCTTATATATATCGTTTTATTAAATAAACCATCATGTTTCATTTTGGTGATATTTTTACCTCACTTTGAGCCTCATATATACAAAGTTTTTTTTTTTAGTTTTTTTTATTTAAAGAATACATGTAATTTTTTTCTTTTTAATAAATGATTTTTTTAAACACTTCCCTCAAAAGAAAGTGTAATAAATAAACTCAGTCTATTGTCTTATTTTTTATTTACCTTTTAATTATTTTTATATAATTTTACATTTCATTTTTATTATATACATGTTTATAGTGTTGTAAATGTGTTACATACCATACCTATGAACACTAACAGGTATGTCCCAATCCTCATAAATACATTGGACACTATTGTAAGTGGAGGTAATATGGTGTCTAAGTAGTCCACCACTAGCGATGATTTACCTACTTCATGCTGTTGGCAAATATTGTATTCTGTTACCATTTCATTTCCAACCTCCGTTTTGGTTATTCCTCATTCAATAACCCTTTCTAGCTTACAACAAAATGTAAACAGAAAATATACAGAATATTAAGAACATTAACTAAAGACCTGAAAGCAAAAAACTTTCACCTTTAAGCCAACATCACATGAAGAAGTACATGAAAACTGATTTCTCAGCAACAATTTTAGTGATGAATGTTAGCTATATTGGATGGACCTAATGCGTAGATTATTGATTGGCTCATTTAAGAAAATAATCAACAAAGATGACTTTGACAGCCATAATCGAAAGATGGCATAATCTTTTGGTCTAGTCTTATCTTGTTTTCTAAGTGGACAATGATTCAAGATAAATACAGAGAATTATTCTAAATTATTGGACAAAACATTTGAGTGATATAAGCTAAAGTGTCTATTCATTTTCTGCAAAACTGATATTGCCCACCTTGCTAAAAGAAAAAGGTTTCAAAGACACCAAATTAATGGAATGGCCTGCAGCCTCTTTATATATTAATTCAATAGAAAACTTGTTTTCAATCATTAAAAGAGATTTATATGAGAAGAGAAAACTAAGGAAAAACCTCTGGGAAGCAAAAAAAAACCCTGCTGCTCAAAAGAGTAGAAAAGTTAAGAAAATCAATGAATTTAAAACTGATGAAAGTTATAGAATGTCAATATGTCTCATGTCAAATAATGTGGTGACATTTACTCACATTATATCACTTAGCATCCTCCATAGTTTACCTTGATTTTCACAGTTAACCTTAAAAATATTTTTGAGTGTTTTCAAATTTAAAAATTTTGAAAACCTTACAATATTTTTACTTCTGCTTATAAATACATGTTGCAAAATAAAATCCTTATATTTGCCTTAATAAAGTCTATCAAAGGATGGAACACTTTAGTAAAGAAAACTTTTCCTTTTGTCTTTATACACACACATGCATATGTATATATATATATATATATATATATATATATATATATATATAATTGCGTATTTGGGTAGCAATCTCTCTTTTATACTACTTTCATTAAAAACTACTGACAAGGAACTGCAGTTAAGTTTTTTTCTTTAATTTTTCATGTTATAATTTTCTTTTCTGGATGTAAATCATATAGAAATTGTTCAAAGCATGTTGTAGATAAACTACAACATCCCTAACAAGAAGACTCGCATTACATCTCTTTGACCATAGCTCAATTTGGTCTCATTTAAATATACATAAAGACCTACCAAACTCTATCCAAAACATACTCATTTATAATACAAATATTATAGCCTCATCCACATGTAAAAAATGGCCCAAAATAATGGACGCATTATTAATATAAAAGAAAAAGGCAACAATCAATAATATCAACTATGAAGACAGCCACAATGTGCTGACCATCTTTGGAAAATAAAACATTCCTATAACTCTAGATGCATACAAAAAACAATCCATACATTCAGTTAAAAGTAAAAATAAAATTCATCCTTGATAATGGCTAAAGGTTTACCCAAAAGCACTTGGACATACAAAACATTTCTACACAATTTACATCCAGAAGAGAAAATTATAGGAACATAAGAATAATTAAACCACAGTCCTTAACTACAATGACTTGTTAATCTTTTTTAATGAAACTTATATGTTTTATATATAGGGGTATATAGATCCAGGAGAGCTCTAATATATATATATATATATATATATATATATATATATATATATATATATACACACACAGACATGCACAGAAACTTTCACTTTTATTTTGAGATTGTTATTTTTTTCTTTGTGCAAATTTATTTTCTTTCTTCAATCCCAACTCTCATTTATTTCCTTGTTTCAAGTTTATTTTAAGGCTTGGAAACCCCTTATCCTCTCACATGCAAACATTCTTCATGTATAACCGCCCCACCCCCCACACCGGTTTTCTTTACATTTAATGTTTGCCATTCTTTTATTGCACTTATTTAAAAGTCTAAAGGAAAGGGATGCCTATGAATGAAAAGAAAAACGAAAACAAACTTCCCCTGCCCCGCCTTAATTTGCCAACCCAGTTGAAATTTTGGCAATGGACTTTGAAATCAGGATTTTTCTTAAAAAAAAATTTTTTTTTTTTCAACTCATCCAGAGCAACAGTCAAACTTCTTTAAGTACCCTCAACATCTCTAAAAAATGATTTTTCTTTGAATTTTTTTTTTTTTTACATTTATCCCCCCCCCCATACCTCTGGATCAGTTCTGACTAATATTATATTATAGCCATCCAAGAGGCCTACACCAGGTTGACAGAAGCACTCTTGAAAGTCTCTTTGAATTTATGAATTCTAATAATGGTTGTATTATGGCTTTGACACGTCTGATCCATTCCTCCTCCTTTTCTTTCTTTTTATGCAGTCATCACTTCTTCAAATTAACGTGATGTCATTCTCCAGGAAAACCATGACTATGATGCTACCACTCTCACAACTACCTCAAAATTTGGAAAGAGAAAAAAAAAAGAGGTGGGGGTAGAAAAGATTCCCTCTTACTCCTCAAACCTTCCTTTACCTCATTGCTTTCCAGCCACTACCTCTCTTCTTTTGTCCCTGTGAAACTGATTCTTGAGAAATTTCTCTTGGCAAAAATTCCAACTTTTCCTTCTCACCTGAGCATTTATTTCTAGATTTGAGACAAAGTGATTTTCAATATCTCTCTATAGTTCTGAGATGAGGTATTGTAACTATTTACATCATTCGACCTGTTGCATCTTTATTGCCATATTCATGTGTTGACCATTGTACATTCCGGCCTTCTTCAGGATCTGTCTATATTTCTGAAATGAGGTATTGTAACTATTTCCACTATTTACATAATTCAGACTGTTGTCCCCATCTTTATTCACCATATTTATGATGACACATGACCCAGCGGATAAAAGCATTGATTGAGTAATCCAAAAAGTGACTTGACCCAAAGAGTTGTGAGTTCAGTACCTGGCCACAGCAGAGACAACGAAAACTTGGAGCGTTGAGTTACTAAAGGGAATTAACTGATTCTGAGATAACCAAAAAAGGCAAGTCACATGGAATACAAACATGTTTGGGTACTCAACACCCTGCTGTAATTTGTGACCACATTACTTGAGTTGATTCTCTATAAGAAATTGTGTCAAAGACTGAATAGAGACTCTGCTTGTACTTTTAAAATAAGATTCCAGAAATGTAGAACAACTATATTCAAACAAGTGGCAAAATCTGATCGGGTGGATCATATCTGGAAGTAGGATGGCATACATATAGCCATTTTGAGGACAAAGTCCAAATAAGTGAGAGCAATGACAGAGAGTGAAAAATTGTCAGCTAGATGAAAAGTTCAAGTGAGTGTGCATTTCAATACATTGTGAAATTTGTTAATTAATACACATTCATGATATGGAACTTTTTGTTAACAAAAAATAAAATATCTTAAGATTCCTGCATATAAATTGTTGAACAAACTGCATTACACATGTTGCTTAAACTAGAATAAAACTTATATTCCAAGTGCTACTATGAATGTTTTGATTTTTTGATTTCGAAAAACAAGGATAGTATATCTGAAAAAGATCCTAGAATGGATTGATCAAAATATTATGGGAATGAATGAAAAAAAAAAAAAATGAATGAGTTTGTCTTGAAGAACTTTTGGAATTACCATTGACATTGTGGGAAAGCATGTTAATTGACCTATGCACAGATGATCAGGTTAAGAGTTCTAATCTTATTGGTGGCAATTATTTGAATAAAATTTAACTCTTTCAGTCCACTTTTGTACAAACAATATTTTTGTTGCTTTGTTTGTTTTTTAGAAATTGTTTCAATTACATTTATTTTTTACCATATGTGGAATTATATATATATATATATATATATATATATATATATATATATATATATATATATATTATTATAGAAATTATCTTTTTCTTAATATAGTCATTATTCATTATTGTTCAGTATTTGTTCTTCATTATCTAAAACTAAGTGATTTCACAATATACAAGACTTATTATAATGATTAAGTTGTTAGTACATATAAATTTTATATATATATTGTTTAGGATGCAGTATTAAATTCCTGATTGAGAGAGAAAGTATTTTAGCTTTCTCTTTCTCCATTTCCAACTCTCACTTTTTTTTTGTTACACATCTACTCCCCCTAGCCACCCCCACTTGTGATCACTCAGCCCCTGCCCAGGATTCTTTGAGAATAGGCTTACTCACAGAGTTGAGACTTCAACAAATAGTTGTCAACTTATTACAGTTTCGATTATTCATCCTATTCATTTTTGTCAGGTTCCAGCTACAAGCCCCCCCCCCCCACACACACACACCAAAAAACAAAAATAAAGATAAAATAAAAAAGTTAAGGGTGGGGGGGGGGGATCTTTTTTCCCAATAGGTTCCCCACCCATTCAGCCACCAATCACTAAGTCATCTACTAGCAATTATTCACCAACATTATTGCACACTTTTAAGATTTGTGAATAAGCAAGACCCACCCACCCTCACATCTCTCTTGAGAATTTTTTTTTTTTTTGTTGTTGTTGATTGGGTGACAAATGCAAGCAGTTGCAAATGATTGGGACCAGTTGAGTTGTCAACCCCACAGCAGTGAATTCTTCTCTCTGGAAATGCAACAACACTTTTTTTTTCCTTCCTAAGTTTCCTGTATAACTTAATACAAATAGCAAGTTTATCTATAACTTTAACATTATTAATCTTATTGTCATCACTAATTAGTTGTTAATTATATTCTAAGGCTGATTATTTACCTTTATAATTATTACTCATTCCCTCTGGGTTTTTTTTCTTCTTTCACTTTGTCCAACTAGATTGAATATTACCAACACTCCTTATGTCTCCACATTACTACTATATTTTTGATTATTAATACAACTGAAGACTTTGTTTCTGACTTGTCTCTGCAACTTACAATCTATTCTAAAAACCCACACCATTTTCCTTAATTTTTATCAGCATCCCTTATTTTTTCACTTATGAAGTTGAGACTATAACCTGTCAATTTGTCTACAGTTTGTCCACTTTCTGTTGGTAACAAAAGAATTCTAATTCTTACAACTAATTTCTGACTTTCGTTGAAGATCTGTGAATTGGAACCACTTCAATTCAGAATATTTTTTTTTTACAAGTAATGGACTTTACCTTTTACTTTGGATCACCTCAATAATTAAAAAAAATATACCTTCTAATAAAATCTAAAATCAGAACCTGATAGGCATTGACATCATGGATTTGTTCTGCACAATTCCAAGAAAACAGGAATGGTGGATCTGTGTCCAATTTTTGAGCAACAGCACTTACTCATGTGCTTCTGGAAGAAATTCCTTTGGATGTAGCAGTGTTAAGAGAAATTCAATTTATCGGAAACCTTTCTACTATTTAAAGGTTTGTGAATCCTAAATCCTTATCACCTGTTGTGTGTGTGTGTGTGTAGTTTTGAAATCTCACCTACCCCTCTCTCTACCCCCACCAGGAGCACTTTCGACTCAATCTATCATATAACTAGGAACTTTCTCTGAAGAGGTCAGCCTTTGCAGTTTCACTCTGTCAGCAACACAACAGTGTAAACAACAAACCTTCAGGAAATACATACATGCGTGTGTGATTTTCTTTTTGTAAGATCAAAGGTTAAGAAAGGAAGCTGATGTTTTTATGGGAAAGATGAGGCAGATTGTATGTTATTTATCTCACACTTCTTGATGTTTTCTCTGCACAACTAAAAGGACTCCTAATTGTAAATAACAGCATTTTCTGTTTGTATGTCTGTAAATGCTAAAACCTTTGAAATGCACAGACCATTTTGAAGCAACTTATCTCAAATGTATTAGTTTTTTTTTTTTTTTGCTATAAGTTGGGTAAAATGCAATTGCTATTTCAGTCACTTACATGATTGTAAGGCTGTATTGAAATGGACAAGTCTTCTTTGTTTATTATAACTTTCATTTCACTGTTGTTTCTTATCCATGGTATTTTTGCTTTTCTAAGGGAAAATAATTTTAAAATTCTTTCTTTAGGATTAAGAATTTTCTTTTTTGATGGGGGGTGGGGGATTAAAAAACATTTTTGAAAAAAATCATTTGTTTCATCAAATCTGAAATAAACCAGAAGTTGAAAGAAAAGCCTAGAAGGAACGACTGCCCACAAAATTTCTGAAGTTTTAGACTCGTTGGGTCGAAGGTCAGATCGGATTTTCATCATAGACGTAAAAAAACGAAAAAAAAAAAAAACTTGTAATGACGTTTAGTCAAGCAAGGCTTACTTTTTTTTTTTCCCCAAAAAGCTTTTTTTTTTCTTTTTTTTTTATGTAAAAAATGTTTAGCAAAAAAATCTCTCTCTCGTTTTTATTTGTTCATTGTAATCAAGTTTGACCTTTTAATTTCAATAAATGCAGTTTTGCTTTAATTAAAAAAAGGAAAATTAAGGCAAAAAATGTATTCAATATGCACTAATTCCACAGTAAATTTATATCCTGGATCAGACAAGATATTTTCGTTTCTAACAAAAAGTATTGCTGTTGTTACACGTGGGATATTTGAAAATGAAAGCAATCACAATAGAATGCTGAATAAGGTCAGTTTATTCAGTGGACACCATTTTAAAGTGAACTGTCCTTGTTTTGTATCTTCAGAGTTTCTTTATGTAAAAAATTGTAACCGCCGCTTGTTGCATTTTCCAGTCCATAAAAAAACCATTATCAGTCTGAAGAAGTACCTTCAAAAGTCGAAAGCGTAACGTAGGACTTTTTTTTTTTACTTTGTTGTTAGTCAATTACCCACTTCTTACCAGTCTAAAAATTAGCTTCCTTACACACACATCTGTCTTTGAAGAAGACTGACACGGTACTTTTTTTAGTTTCAGCAACTTTTCTACATAGCACTTACACACCATTGACATTCAGTTTAGTTTTAAAAAAAATGATAAATGATCCTTTAAAATGGCTATCATTTTTTTTTATTGTAGAAAGTGCTTGGAATCAAACTTTTTTAACATTTTTTAAAAATCTAAAAAAGAAAATACTTTTAGTTTATTTTATTTATACTTTCTTTGGAAGAACCTATTTTATTGTTGTTTTTTTATTCTTTTTATTCTAACCTTTAGTTATACAGTGTAACCCGGATATAAGAGAGATTTTCTCTGGTCCCAAATTAGAGCCTGTGTTAATGTATATAAAATAGACCAAACCCGGATATAAGAGACTTCTTCTCCGGTCCCGACAACTCTCTTATATCCGGGTTACACTGTAGTACGTACAAGAAGAAAAAAATAAAAATTACTAAAAAAAAAAAAAAAAAAGTACATAGTGAAAGTTAGGTTCAACAAAAGAAAACCGAAACGTGTTAAAGAGGGTTACTACCCAAACATGTGTGCGCACACACACACACAGTTGATGAAGTTAGTTCAATAAAGTCAGTGGGAAGGTGATGTGCTTGTTGGGTGGCGTGAAAAATACGCAATCTCGCTCACTGGGGAAACCTTTCTTTCACTCTCTTTTTTAGTTTCTGTTTGTTTTTTGTTTTTTTATTACGTTAAACTCAAACAATTTCTGTTTATTAAATTTTGGATTAATTTCACTAGTGGTGGGATAAAAAATGATTTGTGGTTATAAAAAAAAATAGTTTAATTTTTGATCTTCTTTCAAGAGTGCATGCAAGCATTTCCCTCCTCCCCCCACGCGCGGCCGGGCGCGCGCTTAGGTATCGGGCCTGTCGTAGCAAGATCCAGCTTGCACGTTCGATCCCCTGCCCTCTTATGCCCTTATTCCTGACAACTATGATAAGCTTAGAGAAAAAAAAATTGTAAACAGACCAAAAATAACAGGAGGAAACAACGATAAACCTACTTTAATTGGCGCTAAAACCACAAAGAATGAAAGAAAAGAAAATATTACTCGAAGCAATAAATGATAGGAAGATGTGGAGAACCATGATCCCGCACGTCGTTAAAGGACAAGAAGGTACATACATAGACTTCTAAATACGGCAGTAATACGTACTTTATACAATATTTTGAACCACTTCCCACTTTGTCAGGATTTTCGAATGCCTGTTTAAGTACCAGTACCAGTCTAAAATAAAACTAAAAATGGCTCCACGAACCAATTTCAGAACACAGACACAGACACACGCACACATACACGAATGTGACACAAAAAATATTTGTATATTTTCTTTGTCTTTCTACCTCCCTCCCACACATTCACTGTACAGATGAGTAACTTGTGTATACACAGCACTCGCTACGCACGTGCACACACACACGTCATTGTATAAAGTATTTTTTTTTTAATTATTTTTCATTCTCATTCCAAGTGTCGAGTCTATCAACAATAAAATTTCTGTCAACTCCAAAAGGATAAAATATCTTCTTTTTTTTTTCTTTTTTTTTTTGTTTTGTTTTGTTCAGTTGTCTTGTCGCCACCCAAACCCTGTCCAGTGACAACCACATATGGACAAGAAGAGGCAGTCACTAATCGAGATAAATGACCCTCGTCGGAGATCACATTGCCTGGTTTCCCTTAACAACCCGTGGCTGTTTTTTCACGCCACCTACCCACCCGCGACCCGCCTCATCTTGTCCTTGCCTCTTCTCATCTCATTTTGATCAACAACAAATTGCTACTAGAGCTAAATAAAAATAAATATATAAAAATGGTAATAAGAAAATAAATAAATAAAAAGCCTGAATGAAAAGTCATTGATGTGAATTGAATCAACTCGACTGAACATTGCGTCGTCTGTCTATTGTTCACTTTGTTTTCTTTCTCTAATTTCTTTTAGTTTTTTATTAACTAATGTGACTCTGAGCAGGGCTACTTTTCTCTCACCTGCTTGCAATTCTCATTCTTATAAAAGTTTGAAAATATACACTTTTTTTTTTTTCTTTATGATTTATAAACGGCTGTTTGCAATGTCAGTTGCCTGATTTTCAATGATTGGGGACAGTAGACTTCACTTCTAACAGGATTATTTTTTAGTCTTACTGTGAGGTTCAGGGGATGGGTGGGGGTAAGTATCTACGGAAGTAGATCCTAATGAGCTATCCGAGGTGGGGGCTGCAAATTACTCAGATTTTTACCCAGAAAACCTTTAAAAAAAAGAAGGTAGATTCAGGGAAGTGGGGGGGGGATCAGGCTGAGAACTTTTCAGCATCTTTTTATGTCTGAACAAAATACCTGTTGTTAATTTCCCTAAATAATTCTAGTTTGCTATTTAATACTATTGTTGATACATTTTTGTAAGATCAGAAAAAGTCTTTGTTTAAAAAACATGTCGGATCTAAAGAGAATGAATATACAATAATCATTAATGGCTTGAGATACGAGTTTAATTTGTTCCAAGACTGATCGTATTTCAAATCAGTTTTTCCCATTGAAAATGGGAATATTTCCAATCCATTCCAGGCCCTTGAAAATCAACTTTTGTATTAGTGGATTTCTTACAAAACAAAATGTTTGAATAAACAAGAAATGTACTCTACAAACAATGAAATAAAAGAAAAAAAAAAACAAATTGTAAAGAAATAAACTGTATTAAACCGTGAAGTTCAGACGGGTCATAGACCAATTGGCAATTGAGAAAGAGGGTCAACAACAGCTCACCTAACAACCGCTAACCTCGCCTAACAACGGCTAGCCTAGTCTCCAATACCAAAGATTAACTTTATCACTCAATTTTAAAATTTTTTTAAAACATTTACATTTTATCCATTACTGTAACTAATTTTTTACAAATATTTTAAATTTTATAATTTTTTTATTTAATGTCAATACAGATGCTCCTACTGTGTCACCAAATCCATTACTCGTATGTCTTCCTCATGGTTTTTTTTAATTTTGCACTTTACCGCAAATGAAATCATACATTTTGGCTTTTCGCCACTGCTCTTTATTAGTTATGCGCCATGCTTAGGCGATCATGTATCTTTCGATACATGACTGACAAGGCAGTTTTTTTTTTCCTGCACAAGGTTGCCATTTCTTTCTGCAGTAGACCAGTTGCCATCCAAGGCTATAGAACCCGGTCCGTCCTGCTATTTACTCATAGCTGGGGGAGAAGAAGAGGATTCATACCTTTCCCAAGGGTATTAGCATGTAAGTGAATGTAATGGATTCAACTGGAATTCAAACTCACCTCTCTGATTCCTCAATCCGAGCCGCTATCCATGCAAAATAATGACAAAAAAGACACAATACAACAGAGATCCTTCCAGAGCAGAGGTGAACACATGTACTGTGAGTGGAAATATTTTCGAAGGTTGGTGCACACTAAGCCAACTGGCAGATGTTTAACTGAAACTCGCTCATATCTCAAAATTCAGATTGTATCCCAAGGCAAAAATTTGCCTGAGCTCCTGCTCATATCTCAAAAACTCATATATCAGTACACTCATATCTCAAGGCATTACTGTACTAAGAAATTGTTTGTGCAAAAAGATCAGAAGTACAAAAAGTTAAATAAAATTTATTTTCTAGAAGTAGGTGATAGCAGGTAATGGATTTTTTCTGGAAATAGGCATTCACAAGTCATAGCTTTGGTAACCCCTATTCATAAAAGTAAAGTTGCACAAGAAGACTTTCTCTCTAAAGATAATTAACAAGTACTATGAAAAGTTTCTATCAATGATTTACCAAGGATTAAAAAAAAATGTAGGAAAAAAATTCAATTTGTCCAAAAAATTGGGTACAGCATATAAAAGTACTAATTTCTAAATTAATTGAAGCAGAAAATTCTTGCTGCACATATGAGATTTAGAAAACACTTCATCTATGTAGTGAAATATTATGATAAATAAATTTATTTACAAACTTAAAATTTACAGAAGATAGCAAAGACAGATTTTCAAAGAAGAAAAGACAAATATACAAGAAAATCTGATTTGAACAATAGTTGGATACAAGTGTTGATGTTACTTATTTGTAAAATCAATGGTTGGCTGTAAGGTCAGATTTAGGCCTTAAGTGGCCCCTGGGCTAATATAATTTGGATGCCACTTCATTATATATGTTTCCCCAAACCATGTCTATAAAATAATATATATATATATATATATATATATATATATATATATATATATATATATATATATATATATATCTTTTTAGATGAAGCCACATCAAAAAATCTATGTCTATAAAATAGATGCATCAAAAATCTAAATGGGGCCCCTTCACTGAGCCCTATTGGATTTGAAAAAAAAAACCTTCCAAATAAAATAGGAGTTAACATGCCGTTAAATCCAACATTCATCCATCCATCCTTCCAAATAGAGAGGCCCAAATACTATAAATTGTTTTAAATTAGTTCAAAGGAGCTCCATTAAATCTGAAAATAAAGAAATCTGTTCTTATATCATTATTTCTAATTTTAGTTTTATCAGGAGCTCAAGACTAGAGGTGTGGGGCATCTGAAGGCCCCTGGAATGCAGCCCATACTAGCGCATATGTAAATCTTGCACTGGTTGGATGCAACTACCAAGTGTTGATGTTACTTACTTGTAAAATGGTTGTTGAAAATAGTGAATGTTTGTATGATCTTTTAATATGGTCGTTTATATAGAGTTTATTCATTTTGTTAGTAACAAAGTAAAAATGAAAAAAAATAATCATCTATGCATTTGTTTATATTCTGGCATTAAACCTGTACTACTGCCTTTAGAATAGGCATGAATTCATCTTTCCTTATAGATCTGGTCAAGGATTACCATGTATCCAAGCAAAACAATGCTACAAATAGGTAATTATTAATCCATTGTCTAAGGTCAATCTCCTTTTGTCCAGAGTAAGCCCAATTACTCAGTTGGACGTTGAACAAGTAAGCTTTGCGAAATATTTGTCTTTGAATGTATATAATTCTTGGGTTTAAAATTAATTGGCTTTAAAAAGTGAACATAGGTGAAAATAAAAGTCAACTAGATGGCTGCCATATTTCTAACAAAGTAGAAGGATCTATGTGTTATGAAATTCAACTTGTGCTAATCTTAGTACTTATGAAACCAAATATTCCTCTTTCTTAACACTGAATTTCATCTGCTTCTAAAAATTAAACTGAACATATTTGTCATCACTTCTTTCTTCATTATTTTTTTTTTTTTTCACTTACCAAAATATTTTCTCTTTTCAGTATTTTTTGGTCTGTTGTAATAAAACAAAATTTTTATGTCTGATAAAAAGAAAAGTTGATCTTAGTTAATCTTTATATTTTTCTGCAAGAAATGTTACACTTTTAAAAAATTCCTGAAACTAAGGGTAATGTAAATCTAAAAGTAGTTTTTTTTAAAAGAAATGTTATCAAAATTTAATTTAGCAGAATGTCTCTATAGTCAAGTCTCTACTGAGAATTCAACTCACTATACTGAAAGGACAGCTGTTTCTAACCTCGGTAATCACTTTCCGTCCGTAATGAATTGGTCTGCCTTGTCTTCTGAGCTTGTACCCATAGAAAATGTTTAGGGAACAATGGAAAGAGATGTATAAGGTAATGTAATCCCCCCTCCCCTCAGTATGCCACTTTTGAGGAGCAGAAACAGGCTATCAAGAATGCATTGTAGGGGAAAGAAGTATGACAAAGTGGAAAAAGTTCTCATGTGACACATTTTGTCCTTTAGGAATTCATCAGACTAAGGTTATGTTTACGTTGATGTGTCTACACATAAGCACAGCCAAGAGAGAGATACTGAAAACACATTGTACAAAATCATTCAATCTGCAATCTCTAGATTGACAAAGTCAATGACAGGTCATGCCATTTGCATTTTGAAAGCAAAACCTGCAGCTGTTAAAAAGCATTAAATTTTTGATAAATAATGTTTTAATAAAAACTGACTTTTTCTACATTATTTACATTGCTCGGACTATCATCCTCATCTTTGTTGCCATATTTATCTACGTTTCAGCCATTGTACGCTCCAGCCTTCTTCAGGTGGTTGAAATGTTGGACTGAACCCTTTATTTCACTCGCTGGGGTAGACTGTTCTAGTTCCACGTCTAATGGATGTCAGTTATCAGTTATCTCTTGTTAATTCCCCTCTCCAAGTTCTCCACCACATTAACCAGGTATTGAACTCACACTCTTTGGATCCTGTCACTGGATTTAACTAACACCTTTATCCACTGTGCCATGTGTCCCTGAAAATAGTGTACATAATATCTCATCTCAGAAATATAGACAGATGACTTTTTCTAATGTTTTTATAATTCAGTCAGTTATGTGCTATGCGTGATACATGCTTAGGTAATCATGTATCTTTCAATGCATGACTGACATGGCAGATTTTTTCCTGCAGTAGGTTGCCATTTCTTTCTACGGTAGACTAGTTGCCATCCAAGGCTATAGAACCCGGTCTGTTTTGCTATTTACCCATAGCTGGGGGGGGAGAAGAAGAGTATTCATACCTTTCCCAATAGTATTAGCATGTAAGTGAATGTAATTTGACTTGAATTCGAACTCTGCTCTCCAATTCCTCAATCTGAGCTGCTATCCATTACTCTACCATGCCTCCTGTTTTTATAATTACTGAACATCAATTTTCTTTTTTCATGTTTTTCTAAAAAAATCTCGTAAAACAATAAAAGTTAAAATATAAAATTACACAGAAAATATTTAAAAATAGAAACATTTTATAAAAATGTGAACCTGTTTTTAAACAAATTTCACTAAAAAAAAAATCTAAAACTCAGTGCTTTTATAATTCTGAAGAGTATATTAGTATAAATTATCTTGTGCAGTTCTGTTTAAAAAAAAAAAAATAAATAAATAAAAAAATCCACCATGGAATTTCTGTTTTTTTCTAAAATGATGGGAAAACTTTTTTTGTCTTTTCAGATTCCTAATAAACCACACTACTATGGAAAAGAGTAAGTACAAATATCTATTATTTTGTGAATGTCAATAAAAACTATTTTTTCCTGTTCAAAAAGGCATGAAAAGAAAAAAAGGACAGTTTTATTATCTGCACAATGAACTTTATCATGTTTATTGAAATTCTTAAACTTTTCTTTCTTTACTTTTATTCTGAGAGGTTCAAGATAAGAAATCGTAATTTTTGCTTTTACACAACTTATGTATGTGTCAATGAGTCTAAAATGTCATTTAACCTTTAACATTCTGGAGGTGAATTTGTTTGCAAAGCAAAAATTTTATCCTGCCACTGCAAGTGACTCAGATAAATGAATAATAACATGTTTGAATTTCACAGTTGTGTTGTCATATCCTGCTATGGCAACAGAAAATGACCATTACTGAAATTAAGTAGTGCAGTAGAGGAGCCTTGAAAAACAATGCAATAGAAAGGAAAGTAGTCAATAATGCAGAGTGCTAAAGGTTAAAAATAAGAACTATATTTTCTAAAATAAATTTTTTGAACATCTTAAGATTTTTGTTTGAGATTATATTTTATAGTTGAGGTTTTTCTTCTTGCAGGTGGTTGAGAAAAATAATAACAAAAAATATAATTTTCTCAAATTCTTGAAAGCTGAAAACTTTCTTCTATTAATCTAAAAGCAAATGTCCTCCTCCTCCTCCTGAAATTCATTTCCTCTTCAACTACAAGTTTCTCTACTGTAGTTTAATTCTTACCGACTTTAACCTTGCTGAAAATTCCTTCAGTTTGTGTTTGAAACATATGAGTCATATCCCCAACGACATACAGATTATTCTTTTTTCGTTAAAGAATTCACGACTTTAATTGATGTTCTAATTATGATGATTACTCTTGTTACAAATTAACTGAAGTTACAGGGAAATCAGATGACGAGGATTTGTGTGCAACTATTGCAACCTTCAGTTTTGCTCTTTCTCTCCATTTTTGT
Organism: Acanthosepion pharaonis; assembly: GCA_903632075.3. Taxonomy (NCBI): domain Eukaryota; kingdom Metazoa; phylum Mollusca; class Cephalopoda; order Sepiida; family Sepiidae; genus Acanthosepion; species Acanthosepion pharaonis. The sequence goes on from CAHIKZ030004831.1 coordinate 591,651, forward strand.
TTTTTAAGTAAGAGACATTACAGCTGCTTTAAACACCTGAGTTTTTTTGGTGGGGGGGTTGTTGTTTTTAAATGGGATTGGGTTGAAAGGGAATGTTGTTAGAAGGAAGAAAGTCTGTCTAGAAGTGTGCACGTGTAAGAGAATTTGTGGGTGCTGGAGGTGAAAGACATCTGTCTCAAGAAGTGAAAAGAAAAATTTGCCTGTGTGACTTTGCCAAATGTTTCTTTCACTGCCATTGTTGCTTGGCATATTGAATTGTGTACCTTTTTGTTACATTTCGGCTGATCCATTCTCCAGCCTTCTTCAAGTGTTTAATTTACAAGGAAAGAAAGACTGCATAATTGTTAATTCCCTTCATTGTCCTGCTCTTCATTATGGAAATAATATTGGATAGATATTTATTATGATGAATGGTATATTAGCCACTATTTCTTGTCTGTTCACAGCCAATATCTGAAAGAAAGAAATCCTTTTTTTCCTTTATGGATTGTAGACCTAAAGAAGGCTGGAGAATGGGTCAGATGAAATATTGTGCTAACAGCAAAAACAACATAATGATTTTAATCAATTCTGAAAATGATGACTTCTCAAGATTATAGAAAGTATTTTTGTTTTTATCTTTCTTTTTTTCTTTTTGTGTGTGTGTTTTCTCTTCCCCCCTCCCTAATGACTTTTGTGCTCATCAAGGTATTGTGCCCATTTCTCTAGAATGTTTATCAGTAAAAAGAAAACAATTACCATTATAGAAAATTGTGACCACTTCTCTGCTGGCCTTAATAAGCCCATTTAAAAAAAAAAAAATGAAACATAATTTACATTAACACCAAATTTTTTTTATTTCTCTGAAGCAGGGTTTTTTTTTTTATTGTGATTTTTTTTTCTCTCTTACTCACTCAATATGGGGTAGTCACTGAGCATTTATATATCTAATGAATATCAGTGTAATATGCAAAAATGGCCAAAGATTTCATTAAGCTAAAATGTCTTTTTGGTCCCTGAAAAATTCTCTCTTAATAAATTTTTTCCTGTTCTTTATGAAAATGACTTTAAAATCATTTTCTCAAAGAAGTGACTCTAAAATAGATTTTAATTTACAAGATATGTATAATATCAAAATGGTTTCTGTCTTTGTGTTCAACATTGACAGTAAATGCTTAATTTGCAATGTAAATATATTGTGAAGATAATATATTGCTAAACTGAACTCTGATTTTGTGGCTATTTTAGAGTATTCTTTCAAAACACTGGCAGATATGGCTCTCCATAACTTTCTGCCTTTTGTTGTTCTAAATGACTCTGTTTTATCATCCCCTCTTTGTCTTTGTGGTTCTTGTTCTGCTATTAATTCACTAGTTCACTGTTTTTTTTTGCATTGTTCTCTTACCTTCCATGTGAGTGTCAAATTCTCCAAGCTTTCTTTCCTCACTATCACACTTTTCATCTGTCACTTTCTCATTGTTGCCAATATCTTTATAGTTTCTACTCTATTTAAAAAGCTTTGTTTCTCATCTATTCCATCTGTAGTACTATCAATAATCATTGGAAGAAGCACATCTTTGTTGCTTAAAGTGTCTTCTTCATATGTGAGGAAATTTTCCAGCATTCATTGCCATGAATGAGTTATTACATAGGTCCAGCATTCTTTTCTTTATTTCTAAAGATATTTTCCAATTTCTTAATACTTTGCACATTTTCCAAAAGGCACCTTTTGCTATTCCTATGCTATTCTTAGAATTTCTAATATGACATTTTCCATCATCTGTTACTAAACTATCCAAATAAATGTCTACAACTTCTTGATTTTGACATCCCCAATAAGTAGCATTTAACTTGGATTGTCCCTTTTGCTGACAACCATTCATTCTGTCTTCTTACATACAGTATGTGATTTGTTTTTTTCTTTTTGCTTTCATCAACTACCTTGTCTCAATTCTTTCAGTTCTTCTTCTAAATCTGCTATCAACACACTGCCATCTGCATAGTGAATGCTGCTAAGGTTGTTGTTAATAAATTCTGGTACACTTTATCACTTCATTAACCTTATCTGTCCCAAAGTCTACACCTGTCAGTATCCTTATATCATAGCCAGTGCTGATCTAACCTCAGATTAAATGTTATGGGTTTCTTTCAGGTTTTTGTGCATTTTATGTTTGACTCCTCAGACATTATGGAAAAATTCTCAGATGTTCCATCTTTGTAGTTACTTTTACTGTTTCCATTATTATTGCTGCTTTAGATTTTATGAATCTTACCAAAGAGAATTTTTTTTATGAAATATTTTTAGGTTAGTCATGTGCATGTAAATTCAAACTTGCATACACATACAGTTTGAATTAAATTAAAATGGACTTCTTTGTTTTAAGAGCTAATTTTCCTTTCTGTTTGTTAACAACCCCTGGGTAACAGGAAAATTGTGTAAACCAAAATGTCCAGCCCTTTTGACATTATTTTTATGACTCCTGTAATTAAACTGAATATATTTTTAACAAATCTAGCATTTTAAGTAAGCAAACCGTTTACATTTGAAATTTGATTGTCTTACTGTCAGCAAAGCATCAGGTAATTAGATTAGGTGTTAGATAGTTTTTACAACACGCTAGAGAAAGCCAAATGTAAATTATCGTAGGGTCCTCAGGAACAAGATAATGGAATGGTTGGTAAGTATGGACTCAGATTATCTAACAAATGGGGAGAAGCAAATGACCAATTAATAACTGACAACTGATTTGAAGATTACCCAAGGTGCTTGTGAACATGGAAAAGCCTTTGGGGAGACATAAAAAAGAAGTTTGTTAGCAGATAGGTAGCCTCTTTAGAAATGTATTACTATACACTGAAATATGGCCAAGCGTTGACTACATAAGTGATCACCTCTGGTTCATATGCAAATAACGGTAAAACTGCAAAAAGCCTAAAGCAATGTTTAAACTGCAATGTGGCAATCTCCACGATTGAATCGCATATGATTGCAGTTAAAAACAAATATGAAACTTTGGAAGAGGTCAAAGACTCAAAAATGGGAGCCAGCTTTTGGGAGGGGGGGGGGCAAGGTAGTGAGACAACAGTATAAGAAATCATCCCAAGGAAAGGAAAAAGAAAATATTTTAAATATGGAATCCTAAAAAGAAAATTTTATCAAGTTTAGGGCTTTCATCACACTGCAAATTGAGTTGTTTGTTGCAGAGAAAAAAAATGCAACTTTAGTCTCTCATACTTTAAAATTATATTATGAACTCACGAAAAGGACCCAGTATTTTCCTAAAAACAGACCCAAAGTAAGGGTCCAGCTTAGCATTAAACTTAGATTGTTAATTGATCCTAGAAACTTTAAAAGGTCATATTCATTCAAAAAACATGAAATAAAGAAAACACTTTCTTACAAAAATACACACTTTAGTTTAACCAAATATTTATCAAAAATGTTTAATGTTAAATGAAGCAGAACTAATTTTTATTTCCTGACAATGTGTAAAACACATACAATCAACTAGAAAGTTGTTAGTAATGACACTTGAACCACATTTATTGCTTTTTCAATTGAAAAATGAAAAGTGAAGTTTTTTTTTTTTTTTGTTTTTCTAATTATACAGAATGAGGATTCAATTTGTAAAATACAGAATCTTTCCTTCCATGATTTGTTTAAGTAATTGATTGATCACATAAAACTTATTTCATTGTATTTGGTCCATTCAGTAAACTTATAGTAACAAGTGTCATCAACACGGCACCAAAAAAACAACTTCTCAACTTGGAACTGTAAAACTTTATGCTAATTGGAACAATACTAAGCGCAGTTTAGTAGATTCCTTATGCATCACCATATATGAATGTTGTTTCTCACCCATTCCTGACACTGACCCCCAACCCCCAAAAAACTCATGTCCCCACTTCCAAGGTCTCTGCCTCCCAAACACATTTCCATATTCCAGCTCTCTTTCCCACCCAAATCCTTCCCCACTTTTCTAAGCTCTCTGTCCTCAAGTCTACATTGACATTCTCCATTTACTTGCATAAATTTCCAAAGATATTCAGAGATTTTAACCCTTAGATCTACATTTGATGACCACCACCCACCCTGTAAACACTCCCACATCCTACATTCTTATTTGGCCTAGAATCTTTTGATTTCCTGTTTGATATGAAAGTATCATGATTCTTGAAGTTGTGAAAGCAGCATTAGTCAATTCTAAATGCCCATAACAAGATGAAGTGTGTGTGTGTGTGTGGAAAGGGGAGGAATAGCAATAGATACTTCTTCATCTTGGACGAAAGTGATTTTACAAAGATGTTCCCAGTCCAAACTATTTACCCAAATCTGACCAAATTGTTTTTTGGCGGGACTTTTTAGCAGCCTCCACATACAGATTTCATCAGTGACAGATGTATCCAACCCAGATGGTTGCAACCACTTTTTCAGGAGATTTTGATATAGTTTAAACTGGGTCTCAAAACCTTTTTTAAGGAGACATTAATTGAATATTTTGGCATGTTTTCATCCGGGATGTTTCATTCTCCCACCTCTCCCATAAGCCCTCAAAAAAAAAGAAAGCCAGGTGAGAAAGAAAATCGTGAGATAATCAAGAAGGCAATATTTTCTATATCAAAAGTCAGAAATGGTTGTGTTATATGATAAAGGGATGGTAGTAGTCACTAGTCATGGGTACAAGTATAGGTGAAAATTGGGACTGACTTAATTTTAAGGCTCTGTTGACGTTTAGTTAGACACATGCATGCACACACACACACGCGCGCACACACACACACATGGTGTAAATGACGAGCATACTATAACTAAAAGTTTCACGGTTATAGAACTAACAGTCAGCTGATGATGGCTTCTAAAACCATGAAGAATTTAGTTTTAAGTATGCATGAGATGGTTTTAATAAGACCTGAAAAACATAACATTTACAATATATGTGGCTTTGTATATAGGATATTGAGCGCTCTGTTCAAAAAATAACAATAATTTATATTTACTTGGAATTACTGCGTATGTCTGTAGATATAATTAATAAGCAATAAAACCTCAAATTACCTCATGTGGGGAATAGCCAATTTTGGCAGACAAAGATATCGGTTGTCTCCAACGGATTTATTACATTTAATATCTGTGTGTGTCCGTGTATGTGTATATTGATCTGTGTATAGGTGTGTGTAAGTATATATATATATATATATATATATAGAGAGAGAGAGGTGTGTATGTGTGTGTATATATATATATATATATATACATAGAGATGTGTGTGTGTGTGTATATATATATATAGATGTGTGTGTATATATATATATATATATATATATACACACACACACAGGAGGCACGGATGGAATAATGGATAGCGGCTTGGATTGAGGAATCGCAGAGCTTGAGTTCGAATTCAGTCAACCCATTACATTCACTTACATGCTGTGCACCCTTGGGAAAGGTATGAATCCCTCTCCCCTCCAGCTATAAGTAAAATAGCAGGACAAACTAGGTTCTATAGCCTTGGATGGCAACTGGTCTAGGGGAGGACAACTCAATTCAAAACCCATGGAGGGTCAAGTTGGGAAAGCAGGTATTCAGTGAAATTGTAGGTCTCTGTATGTATATGTATATATAGATGTGTATATGTATATATAGATGTGTGTGTATATATGTATATATAGATGTGTATATGTATATATAGATGTGTGTGTGTGTATGTATATATATATATATATATATATATATATATATGTATGTATGTATATATATATATATATAGATTTGTGTGCGTATATATATATATATATATGTCTGTGTGTATATGTCTGTGTGTGTGTGTATATGTCTGTGTGTGTATATGTCTGTGTGTATATATATATGTGTGTGTGTGTATATATCTCTGTGTGTATATATGTCTGTGTGTGTATATCTCTGTGTATATGTATATGTATGTGTGTATGTGTGTGTGTGTGTGTATATATGTGTGTATGTATATATATGTGTGTGTATATATATGTGTGTATATATATATGCGTGTATGTATATATATGTATATGTATATATGTGTGTATGTATATATATGTATGTGTATATATATATATGTGTGTGTATGTATATACATGTGTGTGTATGTATATATATATGTGTGTGTATATATATATATGTGTGTATGTATATATATATGTGTGTGTATATATATATATATGTGTGTGTGTATGTATATATATATGTGTGTGTATATATATATATATATGTGTGTGTGTGTATGTATATACACGTGCGTACGAAAAATTTTGGAGAAAAATATAAAAGGATGGAAATTGGGGAGAAAAAAAGTGGAAAAAAAAATAAAAAAAGAGATGAAAAAAAAATAGGTAGGAAAAAAAAAATGGTAGAAAAATATAATGGTTTTATGTAAAAATATAATGTATTTCATATAAAAATTTTGATGTAAAAAATAGTAAGTAGAAAAAATTGGAGATGAAAAAAATGGGTTAAAAATTGGGGGATGAAAAAATTTGGATGTAGAAAAATATGTAGTAGAAAAATTTTAGTACCACACACACAACGTACGTACCCCACACACGCAGCATCCAAAGCACCACCACACAGGCACCACGCACACACACAAAGGCAAGCACACACACACGCACACCGCACACACACACCGGCACGAAGCACACACACACGGGACGACGCACCCCACACGGGAGACGCACACACACAACGTGCAAAAAAAGCCCCCCGCACACCCCCACGACACCACACACAACGGCCCCCGTAGACGCCCCACACAACGTGCGTACGCACCCCACACACACCGGCCCCCGACGCACACACACACATTACCGACGTACGCACACACACACCGGACGACACACAAGCGACGTACGCACACACACACACGGACGCACCACAACACACAGGGCAGCAACCCCACACACAGGATGCACACACACACACACAGTGCAGTAGAGCAAAATTATGGGAGTAGCACACAAACATCGGTGCAGACATAAACATGGGGGATGCACAAATCTTTTGTTGGGAGACACAAATAACATTGGGGTAGTAAACAACAGGGTAGCAACAACAACAATGGGCAGAGCAACACATAGGAGAGCAAAACACAACAAGGGCATGAGCAACAACAGTGTGCCCCCAAACAGTAAAAAAATGGGATGAGATTAAAAAAACCCCAAAAAGGTAGCCGGAAAAACAAGAAAAAGGGAGACAAATATAAAAAACAGGGAAAACAATATGGGAAAAGGATGAAAAAAGGGGGAGATGAAAAAAATGGATGGGAAACAACATGGTGAGAAAAAAATGGAAAAAAGGGAGTATTTTAAAATTATGGTATTTTATGAAAAAATTTTGGGAGATGAAATTTTTAGGTGAAAAATAAAATGGGTTTTAAAAAAATGGGACAGAAAAAAAGTGGTGTAGAAAAAATATATAAAAATTGGGATGTATTTAACAATTATATAAATGTGTATGAAAATAAAATTGGTTTTATGAAAAAAAATGATGAAAATATAAAATGTAGAAAAATAATTGGTAAAAGGATGGATAATTAAAAATGGATGAATATAATTAAAATTTTGTAAAATATAAAATTATGTTATATATTGATTTTAATATATGGTGTGTGGTAAAAAATTGGAAAAAAATTGGGGAACAAAATATAAAAAAATGTTTTTAAAAATAATTTTTGGGTTTTTAAAAAATTTTTGAAAATTTTACGCACCACACACACAGCGCACACACACACACACACACCAGCACACACACAACCCACCGCACCACACACACCCCACACGGGGCCCCACACACACACGCACACACACACCGCGCACACACACACATGCCCCACACCCCGCACACCACACACACGCGCGACACAACCCCAAAAACCCACGTGCCCCCAAAACCCCAAAGTGAAAAAAAAAAAAAGTGGAAAAATACCCCAAAAATATGGAAAAAAAATAAACAAAGGGGAGAAAAAAATTTTTTAGACAACACAAAAAGGGGGTTTTAAACAACAAGGGTTTTACACACAACAACATGGTGTGTAACAAAAACACAACAATGTGGGACAACAAAACATAATATGTGGTTTTATAAACATAAATTGTGTATACATATATGTGTTGTAATTTTATAATAATATGTGTTGTATATTTTTATTATAATGTGTGTTTTTATACATAATGTGTTATACATATACATTTTTGTTACATATTTTTTTTATATTTTGTGTATGTATATACATTTTTTATACATTGTGTATGTATATATAATATAATTTTTGTTGTATAAAAATTGTGTGGTATGTAAAAATAAAAAATAAAAAAAAAAAAAAAAATGTGTTTTAATTTTATATATATATATGTGTTTTTGTATAAAATTTTATTGTAATTTTATATAAAATTTTTAAAATTTATATGTGTTTTGTATAATTTTTATTTATATATGTGTGGTAATTTTATATTTTTATTTAAAATTGTGTTTTGTTTTTATATATATATATTTTTTGTGTGTATATATATAATATGTTTGTATATATATATATATATATATTTCATATATGTTTTTAATTTTAAAATATATATATATATTGTGTGTGTATTTTATATAAAATGTGTGTGTTTAAAAGTAAATAATAAGTGTGTATTATAATATATTTACTATGTTTTAAATATGTGTGTGTATGCCCCTATATGTTTTTTGTGAACATAAAGTGTGGAAAACAATGGTTGTGTATTATATAAAATGTGTGTGTTGTAAAATATAAAGTGTTTTTTGTGTATGTAAAATAATAAATTTTTTGTGTTGCAAAATATATGTGTGTTTTCATATGTATTTCAAAATTAAATGGTTTTATTAAATATATGTTTTGATAAAACACATATTTATGTGAATTATTTTTAATATATGTGATAATGTGTTTTTTGTTTTTAAAAATATTTTATGTAATTTTTATGTGTGTGTTTTTGTTTTTATAAAGTTTTTTGTTTTTTTGTTTTTATAATTTTTTTAATGTAAATAATTGCAAAAAGTAATACAAATGTTTTTACTACAAATGATCAAACACATATATACGCACAAAACACACACACACAAAGCACGCACACACAACACATTTTACACACACACAATAGTTTTCGCAAAAAAAAATAGGTTTTTTTTTTATGTACAAAATAATAAAGTGTTTTTCAAATTTTAATATACATTTTGTTTAAAGTACAATAATATATGTTTTTAAAATATGTGTTTTTAAAATTTTTGATGTTTTTTAAATTTGTAAAAATAATTTTGATGAAAAAAATTTTGATGAAAAAATTTTTTGCAATATTTTATGAATATAAATATGTAGAAAAAAATAGATGAAAAAAATTTTTGGAAAAAATTATTAGTTTTAAGAAAAAAAAAGGGGAAAATTTTTAAAAAAAAGGGGGCACAAACAAACAGCAAGGGAACAACAAGGGGAGCAAAACAAACAGTTTTTTTTTGGAAAAAAAAAAAAAATTTTGGAGAAAAAAAGTGGTAGAAAAAAAAATTTTGGGAGAAAAAAAAAAATTTTGGAGAAAAATAGTGGGGAGAAAATAGGAGGTAGAAAAATATGTGTGTGTGTGTTTTTATATATGTGTGTGTATATGTATATATATATATATGTGTGTGTGTGGTATCTATATATATATATATATGTATACATATATGTGTGTGTGTGTGTGTGTACATATATATATGTGTGTATATGTATAGACACATATGTATGTGTGTACATATATATATATATATATATATATATAGACACATGTATATATACATATGTACTATATATATATATATATATATATATATATAGATATATATATATATATATATATATATGTAAATGTATATGTATATATATAAATGTGTCTATATAGATTACGTATGTCTGTGTTTGTGTGTATATATATATATATATATATATATATATATATATATATAAAATGTATATGTATACATATATAAATGTGTCTATATAGACATGTATGTTGTGCTTGTGTGTATATATATATATATATGCATATATAATATACATGTTATGTTTGTGTGTATATATATATATATGTGTGTGTCATATATGTATGTGTATATATATATATATATATATATATATATATATATATAATACTTTTCACCTATAAAAATAGATAACAGATTTATTTTCATTAAGTCATTTTTTCTGTTTTCTATGCATATTTAGTTATGCGTCTGTGTACAGTTAATTATATAAAAAGTATGTCTATTCATTAGTTGGAAATACAAGAAGCTAAAAATTTGTTATGTGTACAAATATTTGTTTTCCCCCCACCGTGTATACATACATACACACTCACAAATATATCTCATTAAAAGAATTAAAGATATATGAAAAAAAATTGTGTACCTGATATTGTTTTTGTTTTTAGCATTGTGTTATTTTGTATTTCTTGTTGATTTATTAAATTACTCTCGCTAAATTAGAAAAGGATCTTTTTTGATGAAGTATTAATTTGACTCTTTGAAAAAACCTGATTTAAAATTAAACGAAGAAGATGACCTCAAAACTGCAAACTCTGAATCCTACAAAATCTTTTCTACAAGAACTGAACTGGTGTTTGAGTGTGTAAGTCAAGAGAAATAGGGATTTTTCTCAGACTAAATAAACATCACTGAAAGCAGGTATTAGTCATACTTGTGCATGAAGGACAAAAAGGGGGACATTATATAATTAACATCATTTGGCACTTAACAGGTAAAATAGCTAACATACTAATTTGGAATTGTACATTTTAAAGGGTTTTAGATTTTAAGAATATTCCAAAATTATTCTTGGAACATTCTGATAATTGTGTACAGATTGTACTTGAAACTCTACATGTATTCTTTGATTATATTTGCAGGTATCATGGCAATATCAGCCGGGAAGAAACAGACCGAATTATGGGTGATAGTGATGGTGCTTATCTTGTTCGGAAGAGCGAACGTGCCCCCGATGCCTTTACTTTGGCCATCAAGTATGTTAACAAAAATTTACTTTTTTCTCATTTAACAAGTATGAGATGTAAAAAAAAAATGACTTTGGTTTGTCAAATTTCAAAACTTTCTTTAAAAACAAATATATATATAAATTATAGTAATATATTTATATAAACAAAGGAAAGAAAAATTTTCTTTTCTTATAGAAATTAATTATCACTTTCCTTTTGTTATATATGAATTTATTTAGTTAACTTGCTATAGCGTAATGGTTAGTAACTTTGCAACATATGCATTCATTTGTGTAGCAAGTGTGTTCATTACATATCCCATACAAAAGCTTGGTAAATAGTCACATTTAAATTCTGGTTTGAATATGAAACAAAAAAATTTAAATGTTTACTTAACTTAATTTAGTCTGGCATAAGGCCACAATTGTGAGTCCCAGTGACAGGCTTACAAGGTTCCATATAACTCGCATAGAAAGAGACATGTATACATGTTTATTCTTTTTCTTTTCTTTCTTCCAGATTTGACGGGCAAACAAAAAATTTCAAATTATATTATGATGGACAGCATTATGTTGGTGAGAAACGATTTGATACGGTCCATGACCTGGTTGCTGATGGTCTGATTACCTTTTATCTGGAGTCGCGTGCACCTGACTACATCGAATCCATGTCCATTTCCAACTATGCTGAGTCCCCTTATCTTGCCTACAGTACGAAGAAAAAACGATTGCAACGTTCGACAACGAGATCAACCAACAATCAAAATAAACAGAGCCCTGAAAATACGTCGACAGAAAACAACACGACGGATGAACAGGTAAAGAGTCATCAGGCTGACTTTTTGTTTCCCTCTCTAACTTTACACAAATATTTTTTGTTATACCAAAGGTTCTTGAAAGAAGACATTGTTTTCAGGAATCTACAGTTTTTTTTTTGTTTTTTTAACTTTTTTTTTTATTTTATTTATTTTAATCATGTGCATACTTGATGAGTAATAGCTAAGTGTCAGGCATTTGATTAAAAAATAGGGGTTCAGAATACATGTTGTTCAATACCTACTGCTTGCTTGGAGAAACATGTTATCTTGACAAGCATCATTGTCTTTGAGGATGTGGGTTCGTGTGCAAGTCATTGTCAGCTAATGCTTTAATTTCCAGAATAAAAATAAGCATTCAGTAAATATTGATCCTGTATAAACCAGAGCTACAATATTTAAATAATAATGTGGCTCCTGTACAAGAAATATATGCCACTTGTCTATAAATAACCGAAAATGAATTTTGCCAATAAAATTCTAAAAGAAGATTTCTCCTTTTTTGTCTTCCACTCCTTTGTTTTAATAAAGCTTCTTGATTTTTTTTTTTTTTAATCCCGTGATCCATAGGGGCCACATGTACTGCAGTTGCAGTAGAAGTGGTATTTCTTGGGCAAGATAGCTTGACAAAGCCCAACTCTCTTTGAATCAGAGTTTTTTTCTTCTTCTAGACCAGTTGCCACCGAAGTCTCTATAGAACCCAGTCTGTCCTGATATTTACCCATAAGTGTGTGTGTGTGTGGGGGGGGTCATTCTTTTCCCAAGGGTATTAGCATGTAATTTGATTCATTGATTTGGAAGTATTTAAATTTATGTCCTATAACAAAGGGAGGTTAGCTTTTTATTTAAAAAGAAACTTTTTTTCTTTCTTTTTTTTTAAAATTTTGGCCTCTACTTGAATATTGTTCTCTCATCATCATTTCAGACATCCCAAGATCCAGATGATATACCTGCTAATGTTCAGGAATATGAAAAAGCACATTGTTTCAAAGTAAGTTCATCAATTTTCATTTTTACTTGATATTTCTTGTCTCTCAAATAGAGATTGGAATAAGATTTTTCTGTTTAAGTTGGAAGAACATTTTATTCTCATTAAAAGCAGTTGAATAGCTTACCAATATCATACCAATCATTTCAAAATATAAGACTGTTAAACATGTCTGCATTTTCAAAAGGAACATTTGCAGGCCTTATTAGAAATATTATTCAATTGTACGTTTTTGGGGTTTCATTTTTTATGAAGTCTACGACATATTTCCCAATTCCTTGAATTTTACAATGAATAAAAGTAACAAAGGATTATTACCAAAGAAATTTACATCGTGACAAAGTAAATAAAATGAGTTGTAGTGATACATAAATGACTGCCTAATTAGCATAGCTAAGGCATAGACTATACATGCCCAAGCAGTAAGAGTGGGGCAGCTCTCAGTATACGCGATAAACGACTACTGCTGCACTGATAAAATACAAATGAAATCACACTTTATAACATGATTCAAGTGGATCATTTACTTTTTATAATTGTGTTTGTTTTTCTCTTTTGGGCAAAATATTTAAATTATAAGTGTGAGCAAAAAATATATAATCAACTCGTATTTAAGTTTAACATAAATTCATTCAATTTTTGACTGAAATTTAAAATTTTTACATTTTCAAAATTCTTGATACAAAATAAATTGCATTTCATACTGTTTGCTTTTATGAAATTTATAACAAAACGGCCAATGAAATTAAATCAATTTGTAAAGCTTAATTTTAAAACATAACTGCCATATTTTCTTGGTCATAATATGAGAAATTTTGAATGAAAGTTAAATGCAAAAAGTAGGGGGGTGTATATTATACACCAAGTACACGTTTTCAGAAATTTTTACCCCCATTTAAAAATTTTCTTATTTGAAACAGCAAGATTACAAATACACTCAGCACAGAAAAAAAATGAAAATAAGTTTTGAAACAGAAATTAGGAGAAGAAACACACAATGTCTAAACATCCAGTTCATTTCTATTCTTTAATATTGTAAGAAATTAAATGTTTTACTGAAATATATCTATGACATGGAGATTTTAATGAATAATATGGTACAACTTTAAAAAAAAAATGTTTACATAGGCATTACAGTATTACAGGATCATATTATACTCAAGGATGTAATTTATTCCCTGATTTAGCTTCAGAAACAGAGTTGTATCATACTGAGTCAATACAGTAATAAATTTTTCAAAGATTTTTCTTAACCTAAAAAGAAAATACCCGAAATGATTCTCACCTGCTGCTGTTAATCAGCCAGAAATGATACCTATTCAATTATTAATAGATAACATGTACCTTTTAAGTTGCTGATTTTCCAAACAAAACTGATTACAAAACTTTGGGATTAACGGTTTTAAAATAAAACATCATTGCAACATGACAAATACGTCAATTATTCTTTTATATCAATATTTTTGTTTTTTAAAACAAGAATTTTTGAACTTGTAACTGCCTGCTTCTACTCTAGAAATCCATAGTTTATTCCTTAGACTAGGCTATGTGGAAATAAAATGGTGCTATTAGGAGGAAAAATTGGCAATTGTAAATTAAAACATTAATCTCTATGAAGAATTGTAGACATAGAGAGGATGGAAGCTACATGCTCTTTCTCCCTCTCTGGATGGTGTAAAGGAGTTGAGTGCAAAATTCTTTGACCAGATTTGAGAGAAAGGCTGGAGAATAACAGGCAAAATTTAATAATAAAAACAAATAAATGAGGATTCTGGAAAAAATTCTAAGATACTGACAAAGAACCATGCCATCTCTGAACTCCAAACAAATACATAGAAATTATTAATCCTTTAACTGCAAGAAAAATTGTCTATTTGTGCCAGAGAAATGCAAGGATGGAAGATTCAGCAATCCACAATTAATGGGTTAATTTTTTTAATATTTCTTTCATTTTAATTTTAATTGCTTTTTATTGCAATTAAAATGAAATAAATACTAATAAAAAGTAAATAACTGATAATACTTTATCTAATAAAACACAAGATGCTGTTGCTACTACTTGGAACAGTAAACAAAACATCTGACAACAGCACCAGTTCTTCAGGAAAAACATGGTTCGAGTTGAACCATTGTAATAATTAGCTTTAGTAGCTCAAGCAGTGGAGCAACTTCCTGAGGGCAAAAGGAACATGAGTTCAAGTTTCATTAAAGGCTTATTCTTTATTTCTGAGCCACACCTTCTACTAATAGCTGTAAAATTGTAGCTGTGATGAAAAGAAACTGAAAATAAGATGAAAAAAATCCAAATAAAAAATTTGATGATGCTTTAAGAAATTCAAACAATTTAAGATTATTACTACCATTTTTTTTTTTTTGTTTTTTAAACATTTCACCCTAGACAATGTGATAATGCCATTAAGATACAAGTGGTTACTGGGAGTGAAAGAAAATAAGAAGACTTTAGAGAGGAGAAAGGACAATAAAAGAACAGTTTCAGAAAGACAGAAGATGGCATTTAAATTTTTGAAGGTCATAGATGACATGGATGCAAGAAACCAGAAGAAAGTTCCGCAGGCAAGAAGTGCGAGAAAAGTAACTATTAGAATAGAGCTTATGGTTACATTTAGATATTTCAACAGTAAGATAAGCCCTATTTGTCAATTTAGTAGTACATTTAAATTTATGCAGTCAAATTACCAAGGAGGAAAGCTCATTGCTGTGAAACTACTTGTAGAAAAGACAGAGGGTAGCCACATCACAGTAGGGGGAAAGTGACTGAGGTCGAGATGCCAAATCAGGATTGATTACATAACAGATTCTTTGTATTTTGTTGGGAATCTCAAGATATATAGCAGGAGAACAAGTCCAGAAACAGCAGCAATATTCAGTGAATGGTAGGTTTATAAATGTTCAAGATGGATTCTGACAAGAAGAATTGTATGGTACAATACAATGAACCAACTTACCTTGCAACAGATCTAGCAATTGATTCAATATATTCATTCCACTCAGTGGAAAACATAAGACCTAGAAAGTGCAATAAGTTGCTCTCTTGGAGGTTAGCATCAGCCATGCTGATGGAAGGCAAAATATGGTTCTCTATGAGAATTAAGACATCAGTTTCATTTTGGAGATATTAAAATTTATGAGCATTTCTTGCCCCAGTTAACAACTGATTGGAGGCCATTTGAGAGCAGCTGCCAGTTTTGCTTTGTCAGACCTAGTGGACTTACTATTAAGACAAGAGTAAATAGTTATCAGTATAAAGATAGTTGGGAACTAAAGACATCAGGAAAGTCATGATGATGGTAATAAATAATGTATGTGCAAGGGGACCCCCACATTAATATGAATGAATCTAAAAATGAGGCCATTCAACATGACTTTCATCACATGATTTAGTAAGAATGTTTGGATTAAATGAAATATCTGGCTAGAGACACCATAGCTCTTGAGTGCTCGAAGAAGGTCAGTACTATACTAAATACTGTCAAATGCCTTCAAAATATCTAAAGCTATACTCCAAGCCTTGCCGTTCTTATCTAGAGTTTGATAGACAAATTCAGTAATAATTAACTAGTTAACACATAGGTTGTTGTAGAAATAAGGGAAAAATAAATACTAGTGAACAATTAATTGGAAATGTTTTATCTAAGTAAATTTCAAATCAATTTTAGTTTTCTGTAACTTTTACTTTAATATGAATCATAGATAACCCTCCAAATATTTATTTATGTGTTTCTCTCTTTGATTTTAGGTAAATTAAGAATTGATTTGTTCTGGTGATTCTTTCTTTCATTGTTTAAACCAGTGTTTCTCAACATTTTTAAGCAACTGCACACTTGGAAGCAAATGAAAATATCACAGCCCACTTAGCAAAATTTTTAAGCTGTATGCACGTTATGAAATAAAACCATAGTTTAAAAAAAAATACACACACAAATATGAACTTATTTTATTTCAATATTTTTATTCAACTATTCCTGCAGTTTATTTAGTGTTAAACTTGTGCCTGGTGTTTCTTAGGATTTCTTCAATGTTTGGTTGTATGTACGATAAGCAGACCCTCATCTCTTCTTCAGTTGAGCGTGGTCTTTCTCATTTCTTATTTTTTGTGTCATTTAGTGTGGAGAAGCCTAATTCACATAAATAAGAAGTAGAAAATTGCAATAAAACTGATAAAGCCTTTTTAGCTAATATGGGATATTCCTTTTGCATTGAAATCTAAAATGTATCAATAGGTACTGTCGAATGTTTTATTTTGAGCCCTCGATCACTAGAAATGGTGGCCAATTCTTCTTTCTTTTTCTTCACATAACTGAAGTCCAATATTAGAAGGAACATAGTAAGAAGAATTATTTGAAAAAAAAAGTTTAACACTTATTCATTTATCCAAATATTATCACTGTATCATAATTACTTCCATACGCACATAAAGATATATATCTGTATGCCATAATAACATTTCACAGCACACTTAAGAGGATCATGTCACACTAGTGTGCTGCAGCAGAATAGTTGAGAATTACTGGTCTAAACTCTTAATTGTATTTCAACACAGTTTGGATGAAACAATTCTTTCAATTCTACACAGTTTAAAATTATAATTTTCTTTTGTTCCAAGTACTTAGTACGTAGCCCTGGGAAAGCACATACTATACAGCTAACAAAATGATTGTTTGCATTGACTATGATCCCAACTAAGGTTAATTTCTTTTTTTTATTTTATAAATTATCAATTTACAAGGCACTTAGATTAATTCATTTTTTTTTTTTTAATAAAACCTTATTAAATAAATATGTAAATATCTACTTGTATTCAAAAAATATTCTGTGATTGTTTAATTTTTACGGAAATATTCACAAAAAAAAATTGATTTGGTTATTTCCCCTTGATCTTATTCCAAGACTTTTTGGTATTGCAGGTGCAGAATTTTATAGGTCTCCATTGGTGTGACTTCTGTGCCAACTTTATGTGGGGATTAATTGCTCAAGGTGTCAAGTGCCAAGGTAAGAAACCCAAGAGTTATGTCCCTTTTTCTTCCTTAGATTTGTTTCATTCTACTGAAACTTTACATTCGCTTTATTTAAAATGACACTTCACTCCCAAAATTACTGTTACCATTTTAATCTTGGAATTGGTAAGCCAATTTCATCAGCATCAAGAACATATTTTATTTCAAAATTTTGTTAGAACAATCAATTTCAAGTCTCAAAATGAAGGTTCAGTACAAAACTGACCACAGGTGGTCCTTGGCTAAGATCTATTCTATTAAAATGTTAGTGTATATATATATATATATATATATATATCCTTTTTCTTTTTTAAACATTCAATTTGTGCTTACCTTGACAAATTATGGCTTCATTACAAGATGACTTATTTCTGAGAATAGGAATTATGAATATCAGGAAAAGTTCTAAGGATAAAAATAAAATGCCTGTTACCTAAGGTAACGTAATTTTGTTTGGCTTTCAAGAACATTTGAATATAAATTTTAAAAGCAGCAGAAATTGTATTTTTCTCAAAACAACAAAAATGGATGTTCTTGTCATCATGTTTAAATTTCTTTATTTTTTCTTTTTAAAGATTGTGGGTTTGAAGCTCATAAAAAATGTTCTGAAAGAGTTCCAAATGACTGCATGCCGGACATGAAGTACGTTAAACGACTCTTTGGTGCCGACCTAACAACTGTGGTAAAAGCCCAAAACACCCCCATTCCAGTGGTTGTGGAGAAGTGCATCAAAGAAATTGAACACAGAGGTGAGTCTCTCGCTCACTCACACAAAACATCGACATTAAAAAAATTATTCATATTTTGTCTCCTTGAATATATTGAATATTTTATAAAATTTATTGATAAAGTTAGAAAAACAAATTTAGTATTCAGTAACTAACAGAACTTTGCTAAACAAAACAAAGAATAATTTGTATAGATGTGTGGTTGCTGTAATGGATATTGATGCAAAAGGTGGAATTGGTGCACTGAGTTCAAATTCCAGGCTAGCCAATTGCATTCACTTTCACATAAATGTTTTTGGGAGACGTATAAATCCATCTTTTCTCTCCCCAACTATAGGTTAAATAGACTGGATTCGCTAGCATTGGATGGACAGGGAAGTGAAACCAGTCTTAAGAGATAGACATCTATGAAATTCAAACTGTGGTGAAGACAATGGGAAATTACTTCTCTCTTTCACAAAAAGTCATAGCAATTCACAGATAATTAAAAAAAGAATAGAAAGGAATCTGTGGAGAATTATGATTGCCTACATCCTGAAGGAACATGACATTTTGTTTTTTCAACAATGTCCTCATCTCAAAATGTTTTTATGTATGAATTTAAGTTTCTCATGTAATTTCCAAAATATTTCAAACGGAACAGAATTATTGACATTTTATATGTTTGCTCTTTAGGATTTGGTTCCTGTTAAATAACATTAAAATGGATTTTTGGAAACAGGTATCCCTGGAATTTTATAAACAATAAAGAATGTATAAAATATATTGTAATGGGGGTAAGGAGATGTTGAAAATTTTTGAACCTGACCTAGAACCCCATGAAAGGTCCAGGCTATTCCTATATATATACGGTCACCCTACAATTGAATACATTTGGAATATAATTTCTCACATTTCTTTAAGCCTTCTTAAAAACAAAATTCTTGTTTGTTCATTGAAATATTGATTTTGAGAAGTTGTGCTGAGAACTTTTCAGCATTTCCTTGTATTTAAGCAACAACTTTTTATTAATGCATGTTTGCTTAAAGGTAATAAGTTTTTTAACTTGTTTCTGTACAAATGACACAAGAACGGTTAAATTATAACCTCTTTTACTACTGCCTACACTCATTGTTGTCACCATTTTTAGTAGCCCAATCCTCAGGGTTATAGCGAAGGAAACGGCGACTTACCTCGTCAAACCAAGCAACAGCGCGTCGCATGTATTCTACGACGGAAAAAGTGGCGAAAAAGAAAATTACTTACCAAACAGAAGGGCACATATTCCGCATAACAAGCTGAAAATGGAATAATTGAATTAAAAAAAAAAAAACAAGTCCATCACAGAAATCGCTATAAAAGTATTTTGATATGCAAATTATGGAACATCCTATCCTAGCTGTTGACGAATGAAAAAATAGGTTCTGCTGATAAAAGCAGTTGGTGTTCTCGATTCAAGAGCGGAACATTCAGGCATTTTTGGCTATGGCATTTGTTAGAGAGTGAGTTATTTTTCTGACTGGTTACACACATTGTGATTTGGGGTAGTACCGGCTAATCGAGTTTTCAGTATTTCTTTCTGCCTCCAATATTCGAGTCTGTACTTACAGTAATTTTTCTTTGTGTTGTGGAAGTAATCTGCGACAAATACTTCCTTTGTTTTCAGAACGCTTACAAGGGTCTTAGGACAATGTTTTAACCACATCCAATGGTCAATGCTGACGCTGGTCCAAGCTGGTTGTTGGTTGCTGGCCACTTCAATCCACATCAACTCTTTTCACGTTGTGTTTTTAATCTCAGAGCAGTGGAAGATTGGATGTTGTAGTAATTGCAGCGTTGGTTCAGGCTGTGATAGGTGCCATATTAAAGAAGAAATATCTTAACAGTTAAAAATAAAAACAAAAGATTCTTTGGTTATTTGGTTTATATAGTTCTTGGTAAAACAAAAATTAACTCTTCCTGTAACAATCTCTATAGTGACACTGTGCTTCACCTAATAATCTGGGGTTCAAAGTTCTTTAGAATCAGGAAATCTGGGGGTAGCTGATGTGGATTCCAGAGACACTCAGTGCAGAGTTCTCAGACCAAGTCTTTGTGCTCTCAAAGCTATCTGCTTATATGCACTTCAGTCCAAAACTGGCATGGGAATGAAGTGTTATTGGAATTTGTTGATTTTTCAATTTTCCTATTAATCCCAATAAAGATTCTTTGTTCCCTATTTTTGATTTCTTAATCAACTTTCTAAATTTGGAGAATTATCCACCTTCTTGGGAGTAGTTACAGAGATTGCTCCTCCCTTAAACTACAACCTCCTTCATTTAACATCTCCCCCAACCACCACCACAGAGGTGGCACCAAATTCTCCCTCTTCCTCCTTCCTTCTCAGCATTCCACCTTAGCCTACTTCCCAGGACAAGCATAACTGTCTTTGTGACAAATCTAATTTTTAAATCATGTGGGTGAAAGGGCATAGTTTATTCTAGTCATTAATCGTAATTCTCTTGTTTCCTCAAAGAAGAGATAAAATTATTTCTCCTTTCTTGGACTTATTTATGTCTAGTGAAAACCAGATCACTTATTCGACAATGACAGGATCTGTTTTCATAGCTTCAACCCTCAAAAGGGGTTTCTTCCTTGTTTACATTTCCCAATTTGTTTTCCTCAACAAAAATATAAGCCCCATCTGTCTCTCTTCCTGTTAATATTTATTTGCCTAAATTCTCAAAAAAGAGATAAAAATGTTTCACCATTCCAGCTTACATTCCATTTTGGACTTTAACCTTTTCTGCTCAGAATTAACATTTAACCACTTCATGGCCCCAGTGTCACAAAATAAATTTAAAATTTCTCTGTTGTTTTTAACCAAAAATTTGAGAAAGCAAAATTTGAATACTAACCTTTTTATAAAACTTAGTAACAGATTTTACAAGTAAGTGAATCTGCTCCTAGTGCTCAGTTGGAATAGGATTAATTTGATAATTTAGTGTGAAAAGCTTAGCAAAGAGAAGTAACTTGGATTTTGCTAGTATTCCAGAAGAACTCTGGGATTTTTTCTATTTATTTTTTGTTTTTACTTGGAATCCACCATTTTGAACGAAAGGACTGAAGAAAGTGAAATTTGAATAAGATGAAAATTTGAATATAAGAGAAAAAATCCAGATGTTTGGGTGTTTAAACTAGACAAGAAAAATATCAGTCTAAAGAAAACTATTAACTTGACAATACAGGTGAGATTTTTTTTGAAAAAGCAAAATGATCATGCGATAAAACTTAGATGGGGACTGGATAGAGATTCTTTTGTGAACAAAATGATAGATTACTGTTTGCTAATCATTAATTTTTCCTGTCCACTGGTTCGAAATGTGATTCCTTAAAAAAAAAATGCTATAGTTCAATTTTGTGTCAACAGGTAGAAAATAGATCCTGGGTTAAATTATAATTTGATCAGATAATGTTAATTGGATGAGGAAATCTAGTTGGTGACATAGCCATTATATATATATATATATATATATATATATTGTGACTTTCCAAGCATAGCGTAGATGTGGTAAAAGGCCAAAAGTGTGGAACACCCAGTGAGGATTGAACTCACTACCAGGCTGTAATGGCTTTAGTGAAATATGCTTGTTAACCATTACACCACCTCAATCCAAAGTCAAAAATGTTCATTTTTATAATAAACCAAAATATTGAAAGAAATAGAAAAGTTTTTGGATAGCAGCCTCAATATGGCATTAAGCAATGAATGTCCCTTTTGATTGCAGTTTTCATCAAGCATTTTTTTTTGTTTTCTTGTTTTTTTTCTACCAGGTGTTGATTTTGAAGGAATGTATCGAGTGGCAGGTTTCCATGACGATATTGAAATGGTACGAATGGCATTTGACAGAGGTATGTAAGAATTTTTTAGCCTTTAACAAATGGTACCATTTTAATGCCTCTATGCAACAATGTGTGTGGAGAGGGGTCTTCGCCGTCCAAGAATTGATACAACATGAATCTTTGTTTTCACATTTCAACACTGTGATTGACCTTTTCACTAAAAAGGTCTAAATTTTTATACACTTTCTGGTCATTAGTTTAAGAAGTTGCTAAATAGAGCAAAAATATCGATCTTCCAGATGGGGTGGGTCTTCTTATTTTGGAAATAAATATTTGAAATCTCTGCTTTTCTTTTTCTTGGGTTTTAACACTGACCACTGGCTCCAGTAAAAAATTGTTTCAAGATAATTTTATTTTTGAAGATTATCTTTGTCTTCTAAAACAATTACACTTGATTTTATGCTATAACTTTGATTTTTTTTTTTTTCTTCATTGTCTCTTGTTCCCTGCCCAAGTGTCCCCAAAACACAATATTCTTGGTATCATCACTTGGTAATAGTATTGGTCTTCATGGCCACCATTGCATGCTGGGAGATAAAAAAAATTTTGCAGGGATTTTGCCCACTGGTTGTTGTGATTCTTGCTGATATTTCAGGTGTGAAACTTGGCAGGTCATGATTATATTTTGGTTTCTGCTAAAAACTAATGTCACAAAACAAACCAAACTCTGTTGATAACTAACTACAGGTTTAATGTAGTTGAGAATTTAAAAGTACATTCAGAGTAAAGAATGATTCCTTTTTTTTCTCTGTAGCCTGGTTGATGATTTTCCACCAGGAAAATTATTCTAGTATTAGTTCATAGTAAATTAAGAGACCTTTACTCAGGCCCTGTATTCTTGTCAATCTGGACTTGTGTATTCATTAGTAGTAAAAACAGTTACAGCAAGAGGGAGAGTGGTTTATGAGTGGAACTTTTCTATCTTCTTGTCCTTTTCTTTCTATTTGTGTGGCAATGTCTGTCTTTCCATTTACATAATGACATTTGTACCTCTCAGACAATGATTTATTACATGCTTTTTGATTCAGTCAGTTATGTGTCGTGCGTGATACACGCTTAAGCAACCATGTATTTTTTGATACGTGACTGATGAAACAGATTTTTCCCACATTAGGTTGCCATTTCTTTCTGCAGCAGACCAGTTGCCATCCAAGGCTATAGAACCCGGTCTGTCCTGCTATTTACCCATAGCTGGGGGGAGAAGAAGAGGATTTATACCTTTCCCAAGGGTATTAGCACATAAGTGAAAGTAATGGATTTGACTTGAATTCGAAATCGGTTCTCCGATTCCTCAATCTGAGCCGCTATCCATTACTCCACTTTTTGTCCAGTAACATATGAACCTCTTTGGAATGCAGTCAGACCAAATCTCTGGACTGGATTTTTGGTAACAATGTGAACATTTGAGGACTAATAGTATTTTGTATAAATATAGCAAGAATTTTTATTTGAATTTAGAAAATTTCAGAAGATCATAAATCTTTATCATATTGCCCCAGAACCAACTGAGTAGGGTTTTTTTTTCTTTTTTAAAAACTTCACCTAAAGCAAACAATAAGAAGCAAGGGGTTACTGAGTGTTAAAATATAAAAAAAAAATACTATCAAGGCAAGAGAACAATAAATAAATAAAAAAAGAATTAAGAAAACAGAAAATAATGATTGACATTGCATTTACATTTTTGAAGATCAAAGTTTACTGGGAGGCAAGAAGCCAGAAGAGTTTCACGAGTGACAAGTGCAATAGAAAAAATTGTTAGCATGGAATTTACAGTTACATCTAGCCATTTGATTGTGATATGTCCTGGAAAGGGATATATTTGAACGAAGTAACTAAGTGGTTTTGGCTACTATAACCAAGTAGAATACGGTAACAGTAATCAACTGGTATGCGTCGTAGTCGCAGGTAAGAAGTGTAGATCAATGGCGTAGTCCAAAGGGTGTCGTTATAGACTTAGCTCTCAGACTAAGGCTCTGACTCTTCTACACGTCCGTCGGTATTTATGACGGACACCAGCCAATCATATTCCAGTGAGGGGGAACACAGGTGTATGTATATTCCATTATATCAGATTGCAAGATGATCAGACCTTGCCGTCAATCTAGTACTGTGCTTAAATTCATAGTCTAAGTACCATAGAGGCAAGTTCATTAGAACAATTACCATGAAAGTTATGTTATAGCAGTGGGAAAGTGATTGAAGCCAAGATGCCAGGCCAGAACCAATTACATTGCAGATTCTTCTTTGGATTTTATCAAGAATCTCTAAATATATAACAGGAGCACTGGACCATATGTGGCAGAAATATTCAAAGCAGGAACGAATGGTAGACTTATGCAAGTTAGATTCTGGTGAGAAAAAATGTCTACCACAACACAGGGAACCAACCTTCCTAGAAGCAGACCTAACAATTGATTCAATATAATCTTTCCACTTCAAGTCAACAGAAAACATTAGTACAAGAAGGCACAATGAGTCAATTCCCTGGAGGTTAGCATCAGCCATGGAAAGTAAAATGGGTTTATCATTGCAGATGATTAAAAGAAAGCAGTTTCATTTTAGAGGAGTAAAAATTAGCAATCTTATTTTTGTTTAAACTGAAGAGAAATCGTGCATTGCAATATTTTAACCTTTTTATTCACATCTCTTTTGCTTTTATTCATTATAGATGGTGAAAATACAGACCTCAGTGAAGATAAATGGGAAGACATTAACATTTTGACCAGTGTCCTGAAATTATATTTCCGATTACTGCCTATTCCACTTGTTTCTTTTGAATCTTACCCAAAGTTACTTGAGGCTGTCCGTAAGTATTACAACAATTGCCTTCATTTCTAGGTTAAAATCACCAAAATATTTTAAAGATCATAGGTGTGTTTTTTTTTTAATATTTCTTTTTTTTATTTTTCCTGACATTGTTTTTGTTTCTGTTTTTTTCAGAAAAGCCAGGATTAAAAGAAAAAGAAAAATTGGTGTTAATCAAAGAAGCTCTTCATTTGCTGCAGCCAGCCCACTATCAGACATTGAAATACCTAATGGCACACTTAGGCAGGTAAGTAATAACCATGAGCACAGGAACGCCCATTGGCTCACTTTGGTGGGTGAGTGATGATCACGAGCACAGGAACGCTTGGTGGCTCACTTGGATGGGTGAGTGATGATCATGGGCACAGGAACGCCCGGTGGCTCACTTGGATGGGCTCGTGATGATCACGAGCACAGGAACGCCCGGTGGCTCACTTGGATGGGTGAGTGATGATCACGGGCACAGGAACGCCCAGTGGCTCACTTGGATGTGTGAGTGATGATCACAGGCACAGGAACGCCCGGTGGCTCACTTGGATGGGTGAGTGATGATCACGGGCACAGGAATGCCCATTGGCTCACTTGGGTGGGTGAGTAATGATCACAGGCACAGGAACACTTAGTGGCTTCCTTGAATGTAGGGGTGATGATCACAATAATTTTATCTTCACTCTGTTCAATTATTCTTGTAATATCAAAATTTTATTCTCAGCAAAACTCTTCACTCAGTTTTTCTCAATTTTGTTCTGTGTAACAAAATGTTGTGCAGCAAGGCTAGAGCTTCAGACTTTCATCCTGAGAATTTGTTTATGGATGCCATTTATAAGTCTGATGTAGTGAAAATATTATATCTTTGGATTTCTAACTTTTTTCTTATTTACATTTGGGCTAAGATCCTCTTTGTTATTATCATGTTTTGGCTCTTGTACCCTAGGGTAAGGTGCACTTGTCAATTCCTTTATTTCATCTCCACAGGTAGATTGTTATCATTCTGTTGTCCATGTCTCTGGATATATCTTGTTTTATTCATTACTGCTCAGTTATTGCTCTCTCTCCCCAACAGAGTCTAGGTCTGCACTACTCTGCCCAAGGATTAAACTCACATTTAATATGTCACCAAATTCACAGACCAATCTACTAGGCTATTGTCCCACGAAATCGACGGATACTTGAAGGAGATTGTAATGCACAACAACTGATATTTTGGTTTAATGACAACAAAGATGAGGATATTAGTTATGTAAATAAAAACTCCTCATCCCAGAAATTTATACATAATTATTAAACTAGATTTCATTATGGACCAAAAATCAAGTTCCAAAATATATATATATATATATATATATATATATATATATATATATATATATATATATATACACACACACACAAACACATTTTTATATATATATTCAAACTCTATATAATATATATTACATCTATATATAGAATGGACTCCTGAATATGGACAGACAGTTATTGATTGAAACGTGTATAACAATCAGATTTGTTTGTTGATAATTAATATTTAATTTTAAAAATAATGAATTCTTAATATTATTAATGGGTTATTGTTATTAATATTTCAAATGGTGGGTTCTTCAACCTACCTCAAGTGCATACTTTCCTTTTTCCTTTGATTCAAAAAGAAACAAAACCTTTTCAAAAGAATTAAGGTGATTCACTAATACTAAGAACAAATTTGATTTGATTCATTTATTTTCTACAGCTTATCAACCCTTTACAGCTTATTTAAAGCCAGAAAATATTTTTCAGTTTGTAAAAATTGTTTTTTAAATAACAATCGTTTAGTGATACAAATCTTACTAATTAGCCCATAGATGGGGGGAGAAGAGGTGGATTCATACCTTTTCCAATGGTATTTGTACATAAGTGAATATAGCAAACCCAACTGGAATTGGATCTTGGCTCTCCAATTAACAGTTGCAAGTCTTTATCCAGTACAGTGTAACCCGGATATAAGAGATTTTCTCTGGTCCCAAATTAGAGCCTGTGTTAATGTAAACAAAATAGACCAAACCTGGATATAAGAGACTTCTTCTCCGGCCCTGACAACTCTCTTATATCCGGGTTACACTGTACATTGAAATACCTAATACCACATATCTGAGCTTACAGCACCTGGTATTCCTAAACGGTCACCCATCTAGTTACTGACTAGGTGATCGTACGGGAACCAGTTTTTCAACATGATGTGGTCATAAGCCTCTAAAACAAAACTGGGGTTTGAATATATTAGCAGTAACAAAGAAACTAGCCTGAATAAAATACGAAACCTTCATACTGAAATTGCAGAGAATGTCCACAAAGTAATCTCTCTCTCTCTGTGCCTTTTCTTTGCAGAGTTGTCGAACAACAGAGCAAGAACATGATGAGTTCAGAGAATCTTGCCATTGTATTTGCGCCAACACTGATGAGGTCACCAGATGCCACTGCAAGTTTGATGGCAGTCAAGCTGGAGCAGACAGTCACAGAGCTTATAGTGTCACACCAGAAAGAATTGTTTTCACGGTGAATGGTCACTGTGTGGCATGGACATGTTGAGCCAATGCATTGGCCACTATCGCCACCATTCTCGACAACTTCAAAAGCATCAATACCACCACCACTACCACCACCACCACTCACCACCACCACTAAAACAGTGTGGATCAATCACATCAAGACCAGAGAAATGAACACAGCACAAGATTGGATTGTGGACCGTATAAATCTTTATTCATCCACTGTTGTTTTCATTTAATCAACACACACCCCCCACCCTCCAACTGTCTCTCTTTCTCCACACTGCCAAGTCAGTTTACTCTATCTACTTGACACTCTCACTATCCTTTCTCCTCTCATCTCTTTCTCACCCTCACCTTATCATCCTCTCTTTCTCTCTAAAACAGTTTGACTACCCCTACAACTTTCTTTCATATGTTTCAATCTCTTTCCATTCTCCCTCCCTCTCTCTGACTTATGAAAATTCTCTCTCTTTCACTCCCCCACATCCTCGCAAGCTGAATTTTATACTGTCCCAGTTATCAACTCATTAATTCAACATGTAAACACAATCATTTGCTGTGTTGCCTGACTCCAGGGACCAAACTGTACATTATTCCTTGGTCTCTGTCACTTCAACACTGATAAGGAATGGAACAAAAATCCCCAAAATGGCCGCCTAAGCTAAGAAGAGAAACAAAACACAAATAAAGGTAGCAAAGAGAATTTGTTCAGCCAAAATCAGAAGTCTCCTATTCTCTTTAAAAAGGCTATCTGCAATTTTTATTTTGTTTTGTTTTTTGTTTCTTTTTTTTTTTCCTCCCTTCCTTCCTTCCTTTTCTGTGTGTTTAGTGACTTTGTTATTCAAGATGAGGGTCACTCAAAAAATTATTCAAGATTGAGGGTCACTCAAAAATCACCAGAAATTCAACAGAAACAAACAAACAAACAATGCAGAAAGAAATCCAACAATGGAAAAGTTAAAAACAAAAACAAAAAAAAAAACAATTTTGAAAAGAAAAACTCAAAATATTGCTGAAAAATAATCACAAACAATGCTTATTATCACTTTCTCCATTTTTGGAAAAAAAACAATAAGAACTGTCCTCTTTTCCTTGTTATTGCTGTCACCCATTTTGTTTGTCTGTTTGGCCAGTGTATATTTATCCACTCCCCAACCTACAAAGACCCCCTCGTTCTTCCCCATTTCCTTGTTGACATGTTTGCCTCCTTCCCCACCAGTCCCATTCATACATACACCCTCTCTTATATGAATATTGCCTATGTGCACACACACACACACACACACACATTGTGCTTTTGTAAATATCTTTGCTACCCTATACAGAAATACACATTAACAAGTGAAATTAGTGTGTACGTGTGTGTTATATATATATATAACGTACACACACACACACACACACACACACACACTTGATACTTTATAAAACCTAACAGGTATGAAAATTCAATTGTTTTGTGTGTAAGCAATTTGCTTAAGTATAAACGTGTGTGTATGCAAATACACACACACACACACACACACACACATTATCATTTACATTCTCTGTGAAGAGCGAAATCCCTGTTTGAACAATTGTTGTTATTATATATATATATATATATATATATATATATATATAAGTTTGAACTTCAAAGTCATCACACATACTTATTTACACTCTTCATTTACAAGGATAGCGTGTATACACACACACACAATTACATTTTGGATTTTCAATCTTACCATTCCTAAGACACACACACACACAGTTAAATAGATATTTGTGCGTGTGCGTGTGTGTGATAAACTTATTTATTCAAATGGACCACATGGCTGATTCTCCTTGTAAGTACTTCAATCCATTTACTCCCAACTCCCTCTCTCGCCCTCCTCCACCTTCTGTTGTTCATCACCACCTCCTCCTCCTCTTTTATTTGCATTGTCAGTCTCTTCCCACCCATCAATGCCATCAAAAACTGACCATTCTCTCTTATTCTAGTTTCTGACCTCTCTGTTTGTAGTGAGAAAGAAGACAAAAAGAAGCTGACCACTGTCCACATGGCTACAATGAAAAAAAAAAAAACAAAAAAACAAAAACCCAAAAACCAAATGGACTTCCCGGTACTGTTATTCAAACAACAAACAAACAAAAACAAAAAACTTCAAATCAGCTTTTTATTTTATTTTATTTATTTTTTTTTTTTTTTTTTTGTCTCTGTCGCTAACTCACTCACTCATTCACTTTTTTTTTCCTGGTTGTCATGGTAACCACTGCATTCTCACAGGAAAAGGAAAAAAAAAAACTCAAAAATAATGGAGAACAGAAATAACAGAAGAAAAAAAAAATGAAAGATTTTTTTTTTTAATTTTATATTTAACTGAAAATAAAGACAAAAAAATTTGTTGCAGCAATGTCAGGTGACCAACTTTGTCTGGTTGACAACATCCTGGATACTCCTCCATGCCTCCCACCCCCATGAATTCCCTGCGCCCTTTCCCCTTACCTTCCTCTCCTTTCATGGTCACTGTCAGACATAACAAAGTCACTAATCCTCACCTACACCAGTTTTTATTTTCATTTATTACAACAACAACAATTATTATTATTATTATTATTATTATTATTGCTATTTTATTCTCCTTCTTCTTCCTCTCTTTCTGATTGTGTTCTTTCTTCTGCATGAAGAGAGGATACCTGTTCATTGTCTCTCAAAATAAAACATTGTTGTCCAAATTTTTGTCTGCCTAGTTCCTTATTCTTTGGAGACAAAACTTGAATCCAAATATGGAACTGCCTAGACAAATCCGGATTAGAATTTCCCACAGAATTGCAGGAATCATGGAACAAAGGTGTCTCTTGTTTTTTTTTTGTTTTTTTTTTCCCTTTAACATTTGTATTTTGTTTTTGTTTGTTCATTTGGACTGCTATTCTCTTACTTTTATTTTTTTTTAAATTTCTAACATTCCAAATTTTTTTTTTTTTTTTATCAGACTCAAAGCCTGGTCTATAAAAAAAAAAAAAAAAACACAACTGGTTTTATATTTTAAGAATTCTGCAGTAAGGGAATGCCAAACATTGCAGAAACTGGAATCATTCAAACTGTGTCTCTTGCTCTCATTCTGTTTGCGACATTTTCACCCCTAACTCTGCAGCCATTTGTCACTGCCAAGGTCATTATCAGCTGATTTGTTAGAAGCAGAATTAGAAAAGCTGGACAGTGGCAAATTAATTTTGGCTGTGAAGTTTGTTTGTTGCTTCCTCCCCACCCCAGGACTCAAGGGAGGTTTTCTAACTTTTGAGAGCCACACACACAAAACTAAAAAAAAAAAAAAAAAAAAAAAAAAGTCTTGTAGCCCTGACAGGATTATTTTCAGGTGTTTTGTCCTTAACGTTTCAATTTTATTCTCTTCAAAAGTTGCAGGAAAACAAAGGACAATGTTACACAACGTTCAAGTTTATTGGTTCATTTTAATTTTAGTTTCCTCACAGAATCAGACTTTTCTTTTAATTCTTCAAGTTTACGATGATCGTCTTTGATAAAATACCATCATTAAACTTTCTTTAAACATTTTAATTCCTTGTATCTTTTACAATTTGTAAATCTATTTTGGTTTAAATATGTTTTTAATAACATGTGCCTGTTTTTCATTTGACCATAACACTTGCATGTTTGGCTTGATTGGAAAGATGAGGACTAATACTCTCATTTTTATTTTTATTTTATTTTCATGTCTATTAATTTGATCAAGCCTCTTTTGATAAATCCATCTTAAATTTAGTAAATTGCTGGCATTCCTTTGTTGACTGCTCCACTCTATATTGCTTGCTTTCAAATAAGACTCAAACACTTCCGGATTTTCCACAAAGATCGACTTTTCCATTCTATTTTTAAAATATACTGGTTAAGCAAGAATAAATCAAATTCAACTGGATTTGCTTATTTAAGATTTCCTTATTTGGTAAGTTGTTGATCCATATAATAAATTGAATCCTAACCTAAATTTACCAACTCGTTATCCCTTAATCAATTTATGACATCCCAATTTAATGTCGTGTATAGAAGAATAGACCCTTGCATGAGAAAATCAAAAATTGCTTTGAGTTTTCACTTTCCACTAAAAATGTTAGTCAAGGGCAGACAACTGTTGTTATCTAAATGGTTAAATCTTTGAAGAGATGCTGGAGTAAAAAGCAAGTTCAAAATAAAATGCAATCAAATGTTTAGTCATGTGATTAAATGTCAAATTTGATATTTGAAAGACTTCTGGTTAGCACTGACAAATTTTGATCTTTAAAATTGTCCGAAAATTATTTTTTAATGGTGGATGGAGATGTACTTTTCTCTCACTTATATTGATGTGTTTTCTTTTAAAGCCCTTCAGTTGTACAAATAGTTTATTTGCTGACCAAGAATAGATAGCACCCACCCCCATAAACTGGCAAAAACCATAACAAAAATTCTAACCCCTCTCCTTGGAACAATCATCTCATATAAAGAACTCGGGCAGCCTAATTGAAAAACTAAGGGAAATGAACATGACAAGCAAACACATGGCCAACTTAGATATCAAAGCACTCTACACCAATGTCCCACTTGAAAAATGCCTAAATCTCCTAAAAAAGCATTTAACACAATCAAAGATAAAGCTCTCTCTACCAACAGCTAAAATAATTAAAATCTACTCTCTATTACTCACCACAGGGAACTATCCCTGCCAGCCATTAGAATGTCTGATGCTCAACTCCACAAGAGCACATTTTGGCGGCTGTCTCACACTGTCCACTGACCTGAGATGGAACAATTACATTGAATCAATTGCTTCATCCACCGCAAGGAAACTTGGTTCCCTGTATCGCGCCAAAAAGTTTTTCTCACTAGAGTCCATCCTTCAAATCTATAAATCAACCATTCGCCCTTGCATGGAATACTGCTGCCATATATGGTCTGGTGTCCCTGCTGTTTGCCTTAAGGTCCTTGACAAGATCTAGAGATGGATATTCAATGTGGTTGGTCCTGATCTGGCATCTCGTCTACAGTCGCTCTCTCTCTCTCACAGACATGCTGTCACCTTTCTGTCTTTTCTACAAATACTTTCATGGTAACTGTTCCGACAAGCTACTTTCGCTAGTTCCCAGACTGCATGAATTTAAGCATGCTACTAGGCTAGCATCACGGTCCCACTCTTTCACTGTCAAAACGGTTAAATGTAGCTGTCGCTTCTACTTCAATAGCTTCATGTCTCGCACTTCCCGTTTGTGGAACTCCCTTCCTATTACTTGTTTCCTTGATAGCTATAATCTCCAACTATTCAAAAGTAATGTCAATCGACATCTCCAGGTGCCCTCCAGCCTTGCTTGGGGTGAAATGCTTAAAAAAATTAAAAATAACAAGACTGACCACAACATAAAAAATGCTACCATGATGAAAGGAGAAAATAATTCACTACAATGTAAATGTCTAGAGAATGCTGTAACCACAAGGTCATATACAATAATGTACCCCCCTGATATGCGCATGTGTAGTCTTACTGACATATCAAATTTAGTCCGATGAAGTCCTAAAGAACAAAACACGTCACAAGTAAACTTTTTTCCATTTTGTCACACAATTTCCTCAGTACTGTTTTTTTATATATATATATATATATATATATATATATATATATATCCCAAAATCTGTTACTAGTTTCATGTAGCAACTATTATCAGGCAAAACTTCCACCTGATGATTGTTGCTACTTGATTTTGGCATTGATAATTATATTTTAAGTTTACTATTTGCGTGTGTGTATATATATATATATATATATATATATCCCTCAATTAATGCATTTTCAATTAGTGCATACATAATACTTGATTAGTGCAATAAAACATACCTCAGTTTAACCATAGTAATTAAAAAATTTCTAAAAATGAAAAATGGGTCACTATTTTGTTTAAGTATTATGCATCTAAATAATTACAGTAGTGTTAAAAAAAAAAATGGATGGTTATAAATAGATAAATTTTATAATATAAGCCATAATAAAAATATATATTTGAATATTTGTCTCTTCAAATTTTTTGAATATTTTTTTCATGTTTATTTTGAAGGTCTTAAAAGGAATTTTCTGATTTTTTTTGTAAACAAAAAAAAAAAATGGACGACTTAATTAGATACAGAAATTTACACTTATTAAAAAATATCAACATATAAAAGATGTATGCATTTACTATGGAAAGATTATAAATAAAATTTTCAGGTTAAAATATGAATGATTATATGTTAGGTATATTTTTTATTTTTGGAAATTTTCCAAACATGATTCTTTTTAAAAAAAAAAATTAAATTAAAACTATTAGACTGGGTGCCACAGTCACCCGATTTAAACCCTATTGAAAATATATGGAATTTAATGAAAAGAAAAATGGAAGGCAAAGTTTTTGAAAATATCAATAAATTAAAAGAAATTATAGATATCTGGAATAACACAGATAAAAAATTTAATTTCTAAGCTAATTTTTTCGATGCAAAGAAGAACAGTGGCAGTTTTTGAAGTAAAGACATTGAAGAATGTGAAGAACCAGTTTCTAACCGCCAGAATAAGATGACAAAGGAATTAAAAGAAATTTTCAGGATCACTGAAGAATTTAAAGGAAAATGTTTTGAAGCAGACCCTGATGAATACAGAAGTCAACAAATTTGCAGGAAAAAAATGAAGAGGCAACTTCTCAGTACTGCCAATTATACAAAGAACACCACATGGTAAACCACTCTAAATAAGTTTTTCATAAAAAATCAGATTAATAAACATTAATTTGTAGCATTTTATTGTATCTTCTTATATGTACTTATATTTTAATTAAAAAGTATGCAAATTAGAAATTAATTGTGAATGAGACTAAAATTTGAGGTACAAATTACATTAAGTTATATTCGATTAATGTGTTTTCAATTAGTGCATATCTTTTACTGTACACATTAGTCACACTAATTGAGTGATTACTGTATTAATAATATAGTTTTAGCTTACTATTTTGTGTGTGTTATATATATATATATGAGTAATGGATAGCAGGTTGGCTTAAGTAATTGGAGAGTTGAGTTCCAATTGAATAAAAACAATTTTTTTTTTCCCCATCATTAATATACAGGGTGATTGAAAAGTAAATCCCCATTTTAAAATACTTCTAATTTATTTATTAACTATAATTTTTACAAGAAATGAATATAAGAGGAAAGCATTTAGAATGAGGTTTTATTTAAAATTCAATATGGGCACCAGATTTCACTACCAGATTCTCAAGCCACTCAGGAATTACAGCAACCGATTTCAACAGGAACTCTTGTGGTATGGAAGACATAACTTCTTGTGTCCAACCTTCAAGTTCTTCCAAAGTCTTGGTTTTGTATAGTAGACTGAGCAAGTCTACTTTAACCAACCCTAGAGAAAAAGTCACAGGGGTGACGAGTCAGGACCCATGGCTGGCCACTCATACATAAAATAGGGAGTTACTTTTCAATCACCCTGTAGATTACAATTGACACCACTGTTCAATGGCAAATGTGTGTTTATTTATTTCCTTTTAATTAAACTTTCACATACCCCAAGACACACCTTAATTAAATCTATCCAGTATTAAAGATAGGGTAGAGAACTTTGCAGATTGATTAATTTCTTTTTTTTTTTTTTTTGAGGGGTAGGAGGTTTACAGCATATGAACTTTTTACGATTTATTCAAATCTGAAACATTTTGGATGATTTTTCTTTTTGCAACTGAATATTGAATTAATTTTTTTTTCAGATACAAGTCCTACTATTTAACCCATAGCTGGAGGGATATGGATTTATACCTTTCCCAAGGGTATGTGTGCATAAGTGAATGTAACAAATGTGACTGAGTTCAAATTCTCTGATTTCTTATTCTGAGCACCTAACAGAGAACTGCCCCTGCTGTTTCTATCATTAATCTGTTAATGTCTGGCAGCAAACTAATGTACAGACAATTGGATTGATATGCAAAACTTTGCTCAGATTTTTTTTTTTTTTTTGGTCAGTTACAAACAGAAAAATTTCCTTTACACTGCACACTGATCCCAATTTTAGACAGGATAAGCGTCTCTTGAGAGAATCCAAAAATAATTTGATACGAATAGAACTCTCCTTTTATGGAACTTGATCCATAAAGGAAATCTTACTTTATGGAATTAGATTTCTATGGAATTGTCTTCATTCTTTCTTGTAACTCTTCATCGATTTTTTTCTTCTGTTTCTTACGATAACTTTCAATACAGTCAGGGACAGGAAAGAAGAGTATTTTGCTAGAGAGGACTGCTTGCTTTTAAAATTCTGCTCTTGTGATAATTGGTTGGTGCAGGGTCATATGCTGGATGAGGTAAAAATAGACCAACAGAATTACAATTTTTTTTTTTTTTTTTTTTTTTCCTGTGTTATTCTTACAGTATCTGGCTTTGCATTGTCATCAGGGAGAAGAATCTTTTTTCTTTTAATCCACTGTGTATGCTGTCACTACTATGCAAAAATATAGGTTATTGTAATGTACTCCAAATTTCTTGTTAGTTGCCATGAATGATTAGCAATTAGATTAGTATTGGTTAGAAAGTTTAGCAAGGTTATGATACATTCATCATTACAATTGGTTCCCCCAAAACAGAAATTACTTCTGACACACACTGATTCCCCCACCTGCACCCCCCTCATCAATTGTCTTGTTAACTGTCATGACATGTTTGTTGCTAATCATGTGATACCTGGAAGGGAGGTACTGCCAAATCATTCTGCTATCCTTTTGAAAAACAAAAAAAAAAAAAAATCCAACTTTTTTTTCTTTAAATCGGGGAGGGGGAGTACATTAGTAGATTTGCTTGGTCATATGTTTTTGTTTGTTTTAGTAATCAAAGAGAGAAAATCTTTCTCGTCTTCAGCTAAAGAACATATCTGCTGAGCTGTCAAGGAACAAAGATGAATATATAGGTGGTGGTGGGGGGGGTTAATCACAAATTCTAAGAAACACCAATAATTTTTAATTATAAAGAACTTGTCCAAAAAGCTGTAGGTTCACTTTAACACCTGTTGTTGGCATAAGGCAGGAGTGGGGGTGTAATCACAAACATATTTTAATGGACCTTTATTTAATAGAGAAAATTCAAACTAGATATTTCTAGCTTTAATTTTTCAAATTTCATTTCTTTCCAAACAACTTTATTTTACTCATAACACAGTGTTTTTAATTCCTTAATTTTTTTTTTTTTTTTTTTTTGAAGCCTTGTTTATAACATTTATTTTATGTTTATTCCTTTTAACTAGGGACCTCCACAAAAATCCATGATATCTAAGATTTGAAATTAGTTTTTACAAATGAAAATTCTTTCTTAAAGCTTTTATTTTAGTTTTCATTTCAAGCTAATAGATTAAATACACTATTTCCAATATGCAAAATAATTTGCTGTATTTCAAAAACTAATTTAAATTGACTTGAAAGATTTATTTTTTTTTTGCTAAAATAGCAGATTAGCCCCTTTTTTAGTCATCATTCATTGCAATGTAATTCCCTTTATTAAAATATAATTTTCTGAAACTTTTATTTGAGGAATATTTAAAGGAAAATTAATCTGATTTGAAACAGATATCATTTACTTTTAAGTTTAAAATATCACAGAAATGCATTTTTTTTAACCAAACAGTAGCTAGCTGTGTTTGATGAGGTAATGATAGATCTTATATTGTTCAATGAAGACTTTATTTGTAAAACATAACTGACAAAAATGACAGGAGCACTTTTTTTTTTTTTTTTAATTTTTAAATAATCTTAAAAGTTTAGGAAAATATTCTCCATAATCTAATGTTTTATTGAATTTTTAGAAATCTTGACTTTAAATTTACTATGGTCATCATTCTTATTTCCTGAAAATGTTGTATATGGTTGCCTGTAATTATGAAAAACTACACATTTATACACTAATAAAAAAAATTCAAATTATTTTTAAAATATTGGTGATTGATGATTTGTATTAAGGTTTTCCATTTATGATTAGTAAATAGTTTTCACTTGATAATATTATCAAAACCCTGAAATTAATACAGAATTTTTAAATTTAAAAAATGAAAACTTATTCATCGAAAAAATTTTAAGACAATAGTGTTCTTAATATATCTTATTTATTAAAAGCTTTTTCTAATTAAATAATTAGACAGTTTTTTTTTTTTTAAATTTCAGAGGAGATTTTTGGTAAATTGTGTTTCTGTTTGACAAAAACAAATTGATGATTTAAATTCTCCACAAAGTCCTGCTTTTAACTAATACAAATATGAAGATCCTGGAATTTTAATTAATTTTATGAAATGTCAAAATATTAAGTGGGGATTAACACATGTGAAAAGGGGGTAAAAAATTTTGTTACCAAGATTTTATAAAAAAAAATATTTAAAAAATAATTTCATTCATTTGTGAATAAAACCTAAAATTTTTATTAAAATCCAACAATTATTTGACTTTTGCAAGAATTTTCCAAAACACCAAAAAAGATGCTAAAAATCTGTATAGTATTTTTTAGTCTATCTGCTGATGTAAGAAAAACAAGATTTTTAACCCAAAATTTCAATCGTACTAGAAAGCATTAAGAAATTTAATAAAATAAAAAAAAATATTTCGTCTTAATAGCAACAAACATTTTGGCGATTTAAAAAAAAAAAAAAAAAAAAGTTTTATCAAGTTTGGAGCCACTTACTTTTAATTTACTAAGACAAAACCAAGAACTGAAAACCGTTTCATTTGTACTATCAAATGCAGAATTTCTATAAAACAACATTCAATTTATCTTTGACATTGGTGGAGAGTGTAAGGGTTAGCGATTTGTTGCATTCACTTTCACAAAAATGAGGCGAGTAGGAAAATCTCTTCTCAGTTCAGGGTAGGCTGGACCTTAGTTTTGTCAGTAACCAGATTGGAAGAAGAAAAAACTGAATTCAAAACCAGACTGAATAGGGATGGGCTCCATCTGTTACTAGACATACCCACTGCTGCAATAACTGCAGTACATGTAGTAACCCTATGACCATGTGAGATACAGGACAATTCAATATACACCACCTTTGAAGCGAAGAAAGCTGTAAATGTTCAGTTGCCAATAAGTAAATCGTACATTACTAGAATGTGGATTTATTTACATGCCGACTATTGTCCCCATTTTTGTTTTTATCCCATTTCAGTCATTGGGACCGCTGGCCTTTATCAGTTTCAACCAGATTAATAGATTCCTGATGAAGGCCAGAAGGCATAATGGCTGAAGCATAACAATAGTCTGTATGTAAATAATACTACTGGAATGGTTGTAAGCAAAACTTAGTGTCTTTGATGTGTCTTTGATGTGCAGTTTTGACGCCATCCTTCAGGGTCTCCCCCCTCCCTCAGCAAATATTGTTTTGATTTGGTCATTAAGTCTGTGCATCCAAAATTTTATTTTAAATAAGTTCTCTACAAAATTCCATGTTAAAACAAAAAAACAAAAGTAGTTTTTACTCAAATTTAATACACAAAATGAATT
The DNA here is from genome assembly GCA_903632075.3 of Acanthosepion pharaonis. Lineage (NCBI taxonomy): Eukaryota > Metazoa > Mollusca > Cephalopoda > Sepiida > Sepiidae > Acanthosepion > Acanthosepion pharaonis. Next base: position 630,918 of record CAHIKZ030004831.1, read on the forward strand.
TTCTTTTACATAATTGAGATAAACTCCAAGAATGAAACTGATTCAGAGAGAAACAGGGAAAAAAAAAAATTGGGGGAGAGATACAAAATTAAGCAACTTAGCTGCATTTTTTTTTTAACTCCTAGAATGTTTAAATTCTTCAATAGACAAACAGTTTGTCTGGATCAGAACTCACAAATATCAGTTACAAGATCTCAATTTCTATTAAGTGGGTTTTGTAAACACTCCAAAGAAAAACCTATTAAGTTAGAGAAATTGTTAGCCTTTATCCAATCAAAGGTAAATATCTTTATGAAATTATGAGAGGAAACCATTTAAAGCTACAACAGATTTCTTTAAAAAAATAAGTCTTCATTGATGAAAGGATTTTTTTTCCTTGACTTTAATTTGAAATGAGTGGCATTAAAACTCAGTTACACAAAAGATTTTCAATTGCAAAAGTTTACTGGCTTCTTGGTTAAAATATTCTACAAATCTTGTCATAATAAAAAAAAAGAAAGAAAAACTAACAGTCTATAAAAGTGGCCAACAATTTTTTTTTTTTTTGCATGATATTAAAGTTTTATAAATAATCAAGGATATCAATTATTTATAAAGTAATTAACCTAAAGAATCTTTCAATTTTGGGTTATAAATTCACTTGAAAAATAAAACTCACCTGTTATCTGTCAGCTCCTTCCATTTTTTTTATTTTCTCTTTATATTCTTCACAATTGTTTAGATACTCAATATGGATTCCTTTCAACACGTCAAAAGTTAAAACTTTGCCTGTAAACTCCAGACTTAATGCAAGAATTATTTTTCAAAATCAGCAGTATGAAAATTTAAAAAAAAAAAGAAAAAGAGGTTGTCATCAATAGAATCTTGAATGTATTTTTTTTTTTTTTAATTTAGAAAAAAAATTGAGATTTGTATGTAGAGGCAGTGGCAAATGCTTTGTAGGGCTCAAACAGTTCAAATGGTCCTAATGCAATGCTTGATTGAACAAAAAAAAAAAAAAAAAAAAACACAAGACAAACAATTAGCCAGGCTCTTGCAATATTAATGTTAGTTTTATCAATTCTTTAACTGTCATCAAGTAATTGTTTTATAGAAGGTTTTGCTAAAATAAAAAAAATTAACTTAAGCTAACAATGAATTTGGTTACAAACAAAATGCCTCCTTTTGTATCATGAAGAATATTGCATTTTAAGTCGAAATAAAATATAAAAAAAAATTCAATCTTAATTACAAACAAGTGGAATCTTTCATGAATATCCATATGGAACTACAAAAAAAATAAATATATATATAACCTAGTTTTCTAAATGTTCTCTTTGCTTACATCTTGAGCTCTTTAACGGAATGGCAGGAGTAGCAAAGTTATTTAATTTCTAGTTTGGTAAATTATCTGTTTCAATGAAATAACAGCAGTTTTGACTTGAGTTTTCAACACTCCTTTTCCCCATTTTCCAATCCAAGTTATTAATTTTGATTAAACATTAATGATGGAAAATTTTAATTATTCTATTATTTAAAAGTGATCATTAAAAAAAAAAAAAAAAAAAAAAAAAATCTAATTTGTGAGAATAATTATGATAAAAGTACTCCTTTAATTTTTAGCAAAAATATTCATAGTCCAACCCCCTGTTGGAAAATCTAGCAATCATATTCATTGAGTTTCCTTGGGAGGACAAACCAGAGAGAAAGGATTTTTTTTTTTTTTTCTACATGATTACTCAACTTGTTAAATCAATCAAATATTTAACTTCAGCTTCTGCTAGAGAAAATCTGTCAATGTTCTCAATGTCCCCTCTCTCATCAATCAGATTTAATTCCAGAAGAGGAATTCTGACACTTTTTCTTTCTTTCTCTCTAGCCTAGTCTTATCAAATTGTCACTCATCCAGTGACTTGTGTTCCTCAATTCTCTCCGATGTCATTTTATTTTCTTTGACAACTGCAGAAATTGAAGGATCAACCATGGAAATGATGAAAAGTGTTTGTTCAATTAAAAACTCATTCTTTAAAATGAGACAAAGATGCTGAACAGTATTTTACTTCCAGAGCATTGAAATATCAATGCCACTTAGGCACAGGGTTTGCGTATCATCCTCATTCACTTCATATTCCATTTATAAAGAGGAAGTGTCTTCTCCAGAATGGCTACTTTGTGGAACAGACTCCCAAGACGATGCTTCTCTGACCATACAAATCTTAACGTCTTCAAGTCTAGGGCTCAGCTGTTATCCATTCTACATATCTGCACATACTAGGCCCTTACAACAACAACCTCATTCAATAACGCTCTATCTTATGTGGCTATCGGGCCTTGTGAATATTTTGATAAAAAAAAAAAAATAAATAAAATATAATCAGCAAACCTAAACTTTGTTGTTGCTAAGCTTTCTATATTACATAGAGACCTAAATTAATTTCATATCCAAACTCAAAAATGCTTCCATATCACTAATTCCAGTCTATTTTATGGAACTGATTAACTTTTGTCTCTAAGGAAGACGAGAAATACACAGTATTTGACTGTGTTGTTAACTCGCTTGTTTATTTCATTGTGAAAGAAAATTGTATTAAAAAGGTTTTTTTTCCCTACTTTTTCTGAACAATATCATTAACTGCTGAAAGTTATTTTCTTTGTCAATATCCAAACTGATTTTTCTTCCTGTATGACGAGACAAGATTGACATTTTCAATTCAATTACCAAAACAACAACGAAGCAGACACCACTTCCCAATTATCTTGTACACTATGTTAACTTAATTGTTAATAAATAGCCTGGTGTTAATTTTAATTCTATTTTATGAAAAATAGTTAATTCATAGAAAACCCATTTTTAAAAATATATTAAATTAAAATCCAAAACTGATCCTTTTATATTTGTCACTCAAATTTCAAAAAGGCAAGAGGAAAAAACAACAGTAAAATTGATAACCCTGGGAGTTCAGCTGACCAATTTTTTTTTTTTTGAATTGGTTCTCCATATCTGTAGAAAAACAAAATTAGTTTTCTTTGAACCACTGGGTGACACATGATGACCTTCAAGGCACATTGAATACAAACAGATTTCATCTTTCTTATATAAATTAAAAAAAAAAAAAAAGAAAAATTATAAATAAAAAAATAAAATAAAATAAAATTTTTGCTACCCACACACAAACAAAAAGTCAATTTGCAGTCATGACCACAAAAAAAAAAAAAAAAAAATGGAGAGTTTATGGCTAAGAAAGTCCCAATTTTCCAACCTACAATTAAATATTAACAGCCCAAATTTATTTCGGGTTAAAAAACACAGGAGAAATGATTGAGCATGTATAGCAATGATGAGGATTACATTTCATTCAGTCGTTTCTGATCAGCATCAGTTGCAAAGAAATGGGTTTTCTTTTCGAACCATAAAAATTGAGAAAGATTTTTGTGAAATCAAATCATGAAACTCATTCAAGAATGTACCAAGTTCCTTGGCTGCAATGAAGAAGAGATGTTCTCATAATTTGCTTTCACTGTAAAATATATAAGGAATGATGAGACGAGAAAAAGAATGGCTGCCATTTTAGATTAACATTAAAATAATACTAACAATAAATATCAGACAATTTCTCATTTAAATAAAATATTTTTCTCACAAATTGGAGAAGAGAGTGTACACCGGATTGAACTCGCAACTTAATCAGCATTTAAATAAAAAAAAAAAGTTACATTTTTAATATTTTCAATTTACCATAATTTTTTTGTATTTATAATTGCAACTTCATTTCCAAAAGGATTAGCAAGTATAAGCAATGGAGAATATTTTTCTTGTTTTTGACATTGGAAAATTAAAATTCATAGTAGCTGTTGTAGTGTGGAGCAAAAAGAAAAAGAAAAAAGTCTTTTCTTAAAAAGAGAAAAGCTGAAAGCTTGGAGCTTATCTTTCTAGGACACATTACAATACCAAATAAGTATAAATGTCATTTATATATATATATATATATATATATATATATATATATATTATAGCTTTTGTTGGGTAATTATTCTTGAAAAAATTTGGTTAAAGAAGATCTATATCTGTCAATGCAGAAACATTTTACATTTTTACATTTTTAGCTTCAAGTTGTAAATGTTCCTTTTTATTGGGGGGGATAGGAATAATAAACCCCAGCTGAGAGCAATACATGGGGGGGGCATGATTGTAAACAGATTTTCAATATTTAAATATAGCAGTATAGTTGCTTTAATAATAAAATACTAAAAAAAAAAAAAAACAAACAGTTTTTTTGAAGGTCAGTCAAGTAACGCGGTGTTATCTTGTAGGGGAGATAATTCACTTTCTCGGCAGAAATGTACAAATGTCAAAATTATTAAAGGGACTATTTAAAATAAAAAAAAACAAAAAGAAAAAAAAACACTGCAATAATCAGTTGAAATTCATTTAAAATTTTGAGGAATCAAAGACAATCACAGACATATCACTTAATTGGAGACAAGTTCCAATTTTGCATTCAATTTGATGTTTATACAAATGAAAAAATTCTTTAAAAATGACAAATCAGCATTTACTTTCCACAAAGGGGAGAAAAATAGTGAAATTTGAAACTATTTTCTGATCTCCTTGTTAATATTGGAAAGACAATCAAATAAGAAAAAGAATAAAAAAATATGGACCACAGAGCAGAAACTTAGGTTCTTCAAAAATAAAATTGTATGACATCTCCAAAAGATTTAACTCTGAATTTTAAAAAAAGTAAATATTTTAAAGAATCGTCATTTATGAATAAAAAGGAGAACAATTTTCTTAAAGTTTCAGTTTTCTCCAGAAATTAATGTTTTATTTCTCTATAAATTAAAAAAAAAAAAAAAAAATCTTATTTACCAATATTTCGAGTTATACTTCTGATATTCACCTCCATGAACCAAGCAGTTTTGTTTTTGTACAAGTCAGTTTCAGCAAATGATTAGATAAGGAAACATTCATATGCATTTTCCATAAAAAACAGTTAGTTGCTCATAACATCATCATTATAATCAGAATATCAGGATTCAGCAATGTGAAATGTTGGGGAGAAAAAAATTCTGATCAAACTTTTTTGAGCTGTTAACATAGAACTTGAATACAAATTCGCAAAAAAAAATCCACATTTCTTTACTAAGAGACTTTTTTTCAATCATATCACACTTAACAGAAAACTGGATCAAGCAATGGAAATTTATAAAATAAAGTAGCAATGTGATTAAAATTCACCCCTTTTATCATCTAAAGGTAAAAAGAATCTTTTCCTCTCTCTCTCTCTTATGATATGAACAAGAAAAGTTAGATTATCAGAATTAAAATAAATCGTTGCTATCAACAAAGTGAGTAATATACAATTATTTAAGTAACGAAAATCTTGGTAATCCATATGGATAATCCCAAGGAGGATGAAATCCTGAGAACTCAATGTTAAGTCAGAGCAAATAATTTAATTTAAAGAAAAACAGACTACTTTAAGGTAAATTGAGCTTTAAAGTGGTCTGTTTTTCTTTAAATTATATATATATATATATATATATATATATATACACACACAAACACACACACATACATACATACACTTGTGCAAATTAATTGAAACAACCACTTTAGTTTCCTTTCTTTCACCACACAGTCAGTTTTAGACCCACTGGAGTGACAAGGTCTAATAGATTTTTAGTTTTCTTCAGATTAGTTTATTTGCAGTGGTGTACAGTAACATGAATCTATTTTCAGGCTGTATGATAAAATTTGTTTGGCCTTGAAAAATATTGCATCATCTGTGATTGCATCAAATTTTCATTATACCCAGACACTATTGTCTCGACTGTTGATTAGTTATCCTACGGCCATTGTGTGCAATGGACATTACTCCAAGGAAGCATATGAAAATTGTAGCGCTACATGAACACACTGGCAAATTTTACCAGGGAGCAAATCAAAGTACTAAATACTGACCCAGAAACTCTCCTGATTTTAATCCAATCAAAAATCTGTGGTCAATCTGCAAGGAACAACTTTGTGGAATGGACATATGAAGTACTAACATGTGCACTGGATCATGTTACATGCAAAAAAATACAAAAAAAAAAAAAATAATAGCAGAATTATTTCATTTTGTTTGCACAAGGGTGTGTGTGTGTGTGTGTGTGTGTATATATATATATATATATATATATATATATATATATGGGAGAGGCATTTTCTAAACAAAAAATGTGTTTAGGTAAAATTCTTCAATCAAGAATAAATGCTGCTGTAAGGACAGAAAACTGACATCTTAGTTGTGTATTATTCCAAGAGTTTAAAAAATAAAATAAAAAGGTTTGATAAAAGAAAGTTATCTTTGGAAAGGTAGAAAGATGCCAAAATTCAAACTCAAGTCAAGACAAATCCTTTTAAACCAAGAAATTCTGATGCACATAAAGTTTTTCCAAGATTTTTTCCAGTAAAAATTCAATTCTGTTTAAACCAGAACTTGCTAAGAATCTGAAAATCTTTCCAAACAGTGAAAATATTCAGACAGAATACAAACATGATTTTGATCATTAAATTCTGACTACAAATGTTGAATTGAATTCAAGGATTGATAAAACTTTAAAAGCAGTTTTCTCTACTATTTAGAGAATGTTATTCAGAATTTTATTGTCTAAATCAATTGTAAATATAGTCAATAATAGAGAATTTTAATCTTTCTATTATTAAACAAGAAATTCGAGCTTTCTATCAACAAAAAAAAAATAAATAAATACTGCAATTTTAGAGATAAAATGAAATATGTGGAGAAAAAACTTTTTTCAAAGAATTATACCAAAAAAAATTAAAAAATAATCAAGTGTAAATTTTTTTTTCTTTAAGTTAAAGGAAAAAATGTGATTGGCCAAAAGCAGATCCTGCAAACCATATTACTCCTATTATCAATTTGCAACTAGTATTTCTAACTACTCAACCAATCATACTAAGGCAATGAATAAAAAGCGTGGCTAAGATTTGTTGGGCAAGCTTCTCAAAGTAACAAAAAAAAAAAAAGAAAAAAAGTTGGCTTCTCATCTGGAGACATTTTTCCCCCTACAATCTGTACCATTTACCAACAATCTGAATTGTTGAAGTAAAAGAAATATTTATTAAAGTTTAACAACATCTCATTCACTTAATGAAATCAAAATAATGATGCTGATAATGATGATGCTTACACATTTTTCCATCTGAAAACATACCATCAGCACCTTTTTAATGGTGTGTGATTTTAAATCTTGTTTAATTTTTGGAGGCAATATTAATAATTAAAAATTCACCCAAATTGTTTCATAAAATAATCTATTGGATGCTTTAGTACACATCATCAGTGATGATTCTAGCGAAGGTTCATTAGGGGTTTTAGATCTTTCAACATCATACACCCTCTCCACAGAGACCCAGCCAATGCTGATCGGGTATCGACTTGTGTACCTTCTGTCAGCTACAAGTTTTTCCATCTTCCGAAATGCACATCATACAACTCTTCTTGGCAATGTTTTTAATTTTTATGTGAAAATTAAAACTGGTCTCTTAACTAATAGGGAAGAATTTGCAATAAGTAGCTTAAAAATCATTTTGATTCAGGAATTCCAATAGAAAGTTTCTGGAATGAACACAATTGTATCATTAAAAAATTGCTATCCAAGTGTGTATATTCATGGAGTGGGGGAGGGGTATCTTCATTCTTTAAGAATTTCCAAAGTCTGCAGAAAATATTAAAGGCAATAAATTCTGATTTACTCAAGTAATTCTTAGTAAAAAATAATTCTCATATAAGCCATGTCGGCTTGAAAATCTTGTACATGATTGTATAACAACCATGTAAGCTTTATGATTTCCCTCAACTTTCTGGCTACAGTATTTCAATCAACCTCTTCTCCAAAGATCATCAGGTGACACAATTTAATAATTTTAAACTTTTCAAATGATAAGTAAAATGATAGGTTGTAAAGTTTAATACACCTAATCAGAGAGATTTGGAAATATGTCTGTTGAATCATTGTCTATAAGAGATGAAGATATTAGTCAAGTGAAGCTCAAATGTTGCTAATGGCATGAATTGAAAGTCTGCTTCGTCCAAAAGATTTAATGATTTTTTTTTTTGTTCAAAGTAAAATAGAATCTTGTTGGTTTGGAAAGATTCTTTTCTATTACAAGAAATATGTTTCTGAAAAAGATTTTCAATTTTCGATTCGATTTTTGAAGCTGAAAAAATTTGTACAAAAGGAAATTAATTTTCCAGTTTCCAAAGTTAGTTGACTCATCAGAAAATTTTCAAGTAGAAATAAAAGCAATAAAACTGACACAGACATTTCTCTACTGAAAGTAGAAATCAAAAATAAAATATAGGCTACAATTTGGCACAAAATACATAAATTCTGATTAAAAAGCAAACAGAATTTTAGCCCAACCGAGAGTCAAAATTTGCAACAGTGATGGAGAGGAAGCAATTAAATCTAATCTTAACAATCGGTCACAAAAGAATATTTACTTTTATTTATTAAGAGCAAATTATCTTTGGACATTGTAATGTCAGAATCATTCCTCGGTTCAATTTCTGTTGCTATTGACTTCAATGTTTTGGTTGATTGTTTTTCTTTGCATTATGGTTGAGTTTTGTTTTACTTGAAAATAATTCATAAAAATTTCAATTTCATTTTCCATACAGAAATTAAGCAGTAACCATGGCAGTAGAGAAGTTAGCAATTTTTATAGAAATAAAAAGGAATGGAATTTGTTGATTGGAAAGAAAAGAAAAGAGAAGAAAGAGAAAGAGAAAAGAAAAGAGAAAGAGACGGAGAAAAAGAAAAGAAGAGAAAAGAAGAGAAAAGAAAAGAAGAGAAAAGAAAAGAAGAGAAGAGAAGAGAAAAAAAAAGAGAAGAGAAGAGAAGAGAAAAAAAAAGAGAAGAGAAAAAAGAGAAGAGAAGAGAAAAAGAAAAAAAAAAAAAAAAAGAATGGAAAAAACTATCATGAATCTCATAAAATGTGAAGAAATATTTTGCTTAAATGTTTTTTGTTTGTTAAAAAACAAAATTGAAAAACTGTTCATTATTTCTTTCTAGATTTTAGGGTTTGATTTTGTTGTCTTTTTTGAGTGCTTAAAAGTAAATCTTGGTTGCGGAAACAACAAAAATTACATTTGTATGAATAGTGGACAATGGTTATCATCTATTCGTGAGATGTTTCAAAGATTTTTCAACTTTGGTTTAAATGATTGTGCCTCCAATAAATTTTGTGAATTGTTTTATCAAAATCTGTACCCCCTATATTTTTTTTTTTTTTTTTTTTTTAAATGCAGGGTGGGGACAGTCAAAATTAATTTACCTAAAAATGTGATATGTTAATTAAAAAATGACAGACATACACAAATTAGTACCATTTCAGTTGGTGCAGGTACAGTGGCTAGTCAAATCAAAGGTAACTATTATTTACCAAGTTTGGCATAAGGCCACATATATGGTGCACCTGGAGAGAAACATTCAATTACATAAAGGAGGATTTCCATTTTTCTCCACTTGTGAACCTGGAGATTTCGACTATACTTTTTCAGTTTTCTTAATTTTTTTTTTTTATAAATGCAAAATGAGAAATAATGTATTTCCCATGTAGCTATCTATGTGACAGAAAATCTTCATGAATAAGAGAATCTGTTATAAAAAGTAAAAAATAAAAATATTACTTAAAATATAAAAAATAAAAGGGGAAAAAATATTACATAAAAATTATTCAAAATGTCAGTCATACAAATTTGGGTTTAATATTTGCCCCTTTTTTTTGTCTTCATTCTCTTTTCATGGATTCTCCTGTCGAGAATTGAAACCAAGAAGAGCTTTTTTTATATATCACAAACAGCAATACCAGACAAAAATACAAAATTTAGACAATTATACACAAGGTGGCAATCACATAAAATTACCAAAACAACAACCATGATGATAAGTGAGTTTTTGTTGTTGTTAATAGACCAAGAGATGAAGCAAAGTTGTGCAGGTTGGTGTTGAAAGGGACTCCCAGGGTCAGACATTTGATGGCGATTTTATATCAGTTGGCGTGTCTGGACAATTCAAGACCACAACTTCATAGGGTGAACATTCAGGCAGTGTCACTTTATTGCACAGCCAACCATAAAATCCTTTTTCATAGTCTCTGAATTCTCGAAGCCAGTTATGAAAGAACCAAGAAATTTGAATGACTGATGCGTAAACGCCAATTGTGAAAGCTGAAAACCCAACAGTGAAAGGAAATGTTAAAATTAAAAAGGGACATATGGAGATTTTATGCCAGATTGTCTTCTCTTCAGAGAAATAAAGATAAAAATTGTACCATGTGTTGCAGCCAATGTAGAATGAATATGCTGTGGAAAAGATGAAAGCAGCAGGCACACAAATGACACCCAGTAGTACCACGTGCAGTCCAGAACGCAGACCCCAAGTGCAACGGCGTGCTTTTTGACGCTTGGCATCATCGTCTTTGAATTTCCTCTCAAGAGTGAGTTTACGCAGTTCTTCTTGTGTCAGTTCCAGTTGAACTTCAACCACGTGTCCAGCTTGATAGCCTCGAGTAACCGTACCAGTCATGGTCACCAATTGCTGTCCAGTACCGTTATGCAGTTTGTCTTCTGGGGAGGATTCTGGCAACTCAATCCATTCTTTTTCTTCGATTTCATCAAAATCAGTGGATTTGTGCAAAGTTCTCTGCTCAGTTGCCATTTTGCTGGAGTGGCAGGAATTGAAAGGTGGCAGCAACAGCAGCAAAGAGAACCCAAAATGCAATAAGACTGGAGAGATTTAACTGTCAGAGAATTCCTTCTGGCCGAAATAGAAAGCAGAGCACATCTACCTGGCAAGAAAATGGAGAAAGAAAAGAAAGTAATTGATTTCAAAGAGAAACCTCAAGAACAAAGCAGTAAAATTTAAAAATCAAAATTTGGTAAAAAGACTCAATTAAGGCACTCCCTTCCACTTGCTTAACAGAAACATTTTGTAAACTTTTTCTTTTTTTTTAACCCAAGAATAGTTTTTGGAAGTTAACATTTGTCAGTTTTGCGTGTATTTTAAAGTGAAGGTGCATATTTAATATATAAACAAAGATAGAAGAATACAAAAAACTTGAACTTCTGCTACAGATGTGTATTCCTTTTATGTTGACTGCATTGAAACAAAGTTAAATGTCTCTTGTGTATGTCTATTTTCCTTTTTGTTTCAGAAATTATTTATGGGAAGTAAAGATACAAACAGGTAAAGATGATCAAGCTCAAGTCAGTCACACACTGAGTTAGGATGAGCAAACATCTACTTCATGAGTAGGGCTGCTAAAACCGAATGAGGTCATTGGAAAATGGAAATGAGTTCAGTCATCAGTGGACTGGGGATCCCCAAAATCCCCAGTGTGAACGTAATTACCATGTGGTCCACATCTTGAAGCAAAAAGGAAAAATAGAAAGATTCTGTCCTTTCTGGAATAGGGGTCATAAAATCACACATGTAACCAGAAACCCTTTCTGGTTTCTTTATAAGTTGCATTATGGGAAAATGAACTTACTTATTTTTCTTTATTCATTATTATTTTATTTATTGGTTTTATTTCATTTTCTCACAAGTTAAACAAAACAAACCTTTTTGTCTATGCCTAAAACAGCCTCAAATGGGTTCAATAAACATTCCCCTTCTCTGGCTCAAAATACTTTGCTTTCATAGCTTTTGTTGCGAGGAATTGGAAGTTATTGATTTTATTCAAAATCATGCTACCTGTGATGGCTGTCGGGGAGGCAGTAATCCAACACTTCTTACCAAGTTTTAATATACATTTCAATGGTTTTGATTCAGACTCTAGCACCAAAATCAAAGTGAAAGTTTGATGCCTTTCTCAAGATGAAAAAAATTTAAAAAAGGCAAGAAATACAAAAAAAAATTAAGATTCCACCAACAAGGAAAAAAATTTCCAACCTCTTCCTTTGTTATTGTCACAGATGTTAAATCCTTTTGCTAGACACACATGTATCAAGAACTCCCTTTTCAGCTTTTGGGGATGTGTAAAAAGAAAAATTGGGAGTATGCATGCTGTGAAACTGAAGAAGCAAGTTCTCTTTCACTTTGGCTGAGATCATGATAGGACACCAAAAGTAGCACTACATACAGTAGCCACACATTGCTTAGACTCCAGCAGAATAAATTTGTCTTTTACTTCATTCATAACAAACTTTTAAGAACATTCCTTGAAATTTCCTCTACACAAAAAAATTTTCCGACTAGAATAAATATTTCTATCTAGTTTTCGTTTCACTCTCGTTTGTCTATTTTCTCAACCAACACTGTTTTTGTTCAACACATGACACTGTCTCAACTTCAAACAAAGACCTTTAACCCTGTAGCAACATTATGAACAAAATTATCTACAACCTGATGCAAATGAGCAGGCAGGTTATAAAAATCCAACATAACAGGAATTAAAATCAAAATGAAAGAATCCAGAGTCATCTTTGATGTAAAGTTTTGATTCATGCACCAATCTGCTTACTATTGAACACTTAAGTCCCAAGCTGGAAATTTCATTTAAATTCTTTTTTTATTTTTTGTTTCCATCATCTTTGTTATTAAATATCCCACATTGTGATAATAGATCTGCCAAAAATGGTGAAACATAAGAACCTGAATGCAAATTTACTGTGGATGAACTAGCAAGTAAAGCACTTTCTAAACTTTTTCGTGTTAGTGAATCATTTTCACTTTTAATTGGAGTAGCACTTTTTATGTCAAAATTGTAGTCAGTTTCATTACAATGAGTAACTAACGTGTTTAATGTGATCTCTTTTAGAATGTCTCTTTTGTGTTCATATCATCTTTTATTTAAACTTTCTCCAATATATTCTTTCTGGCAATCCTTGCAGTGATAGAGTAAATTCCTCCTTCAAGTTTTGTTTTGTATTGATTATGTCTTTTATTTGTTTTAGATGTAGTTGAAACAAATTATATGTTGAGTTTAGATAAATATTTTTCAAGTGTAGTTGTGATAGAGTCAGTGGGAAGAACAATATATTTTTTTAATTTTTTTGTTAGGTTTGTCAGGAGTGGCTGCTTTTCTATTTTGGAATATTTTACGAGCCTTTTGTTTTGCATTGAATATGAAATAGTTAGAATATTGGAGGAGCTTGAAAATATTTTCAATATATTTCTCTTCTTTGTGTAAATATTAAGGGCTGCTAATTATGAGTGCTCTTAAGTAGAATCCAATAATCATTCTGGATTTTATTTTGTTTTGATAGAAATAGAAATTTATTAGGTCATTTTTATTAGTTGATTTTCGGAGGACAAAAAGTTTTAATCTGCTGTCAATATGGTGTAACATGATATTAAGGAAACGTAAAGTATTTTCTTCCATTTCATACATAAATTCTATTGTATGTTTGACTTTGTTTAGTTTATGTATAAGTTCAGGTAAATCAGTACAACAGGTATATATTAATAAAGCATCCGCAATATATCAGAAGTATGCTGATTGTTTAGGTAAAATATTTTGGAAAGGACCAAATTTGAAAAATTCTAAGATACCTGCCATCAATCCATTAAGAGATGATTCCCACTGGTAATCCAAATTTTTGTTTATAAAAATTGTTATTAAATGTGAAATAGCATTGATTGGTGATGAGACGGTAGATTTTTATTATTTTAGCTATTGGTAGGGAGAGGTTTATCTTTGATCATGTTAGATGGTTTTTCAGTAGATTTAGGCATTTTTCAACCAGGATGGTAGTGTAAAGTGATTTTATATCTAGACTAGTCATCAGTTTGTCAGCCTTATTTGTTCCCCTTAATTTTTCAAATAGGTTGCCTGAATTTTTTATGTGATGGACTAATTGTTCCAAGAAGAGAGGTTAAAATATTTGTTATGGCTTTAGTCAGTTTGTGGAGAGCGCCTGAAATAATCAGGCACACTGGGATGCCTGTTTTGTGGGGTTTTGGGAGACAGTAGCAAAGTAACAATCTTAAGCATTTAGCATTCAACACAGTCAAACATGCCCCTTAAATATCAGCTCTCAATATTCAACCTGCCCCATTTATACTCTACCATAATATATGATGATATCATTGCAAATAACAAAGGAAGTCACACAGTGAGACTTTGAGGGCCAATGTTTAGAGGGAAGGTTTGAATGTTGAATGCTAAAGGGTTAAAACCAATTTCATTATCAAGAACAAAGAAAAAAACTTTGGATTTTTTTTTTTTAAGTTTTAAACATTTTTTTTTTTTTTTTTTTTTTTTACAGTTAATATTGTTTAAGAATATTTGTCATGTACAAATGGGAATATCAGTTATTAGACATTTTATTAACTAATATGAGCATAAATGTTATTCTGCCCCCGAAAATAGCAAGGTAACCTGCAAGATAGGATGATAGTTGTATGTCCAACATTGCAAGTTGGTCTCTGCTTGGCCCAATACTTGTTAAGAAAAATAGTCTTTAAAAACCCCCATTAAACTTTACAGTTTAATTTAGGTATGTTGATTCTTTTATCTTAGCTAACAGCCTAGATGAAACAAAAAAACAAAAACATAAAACCTGCTTTGAAAATAATGTTTCTATATCTTACAAATTTATTTAAAAAACCCTATTTTCTTTGATGTATGTGTTAACTACCTGTGCCTTATAGCTTTAAGATTTTTGTGGCTTTAATTACAAAAGTAATTATTCAGAGAAGATAATTATTAAAAATCTAATCAATAGAGCTTTTGTTTTCATCCACCATTTTATAAAAATTCAATATTAAATATTTATAAATAAAAGATTTCTTAATTTTGTTTTAATAAACGTGACTAAATCTAGTTTGAAAAAAAAATTATAGAATTTCAATGATTGAAATACAAATCAACCTGTCTTATTGCAATGAAATACACCAGAATTATAAACAATGTGAAACAGCCATTAAGAACTTTAATGCTGTATTTTGTTTCTTATAAGACACGCCAATGCATTGGTCACACCCCCTAAAAAAACACAATTTTGAAGGACGAAATTATGAAAAAAGTTTGTTTTTTTTTCCTTGTATTTCATATCCCTTCCCACTATCACCAATTTTACCTACTGAATAGCTTATTTCAGCATGAATACCTGACCAATCATGACAAAGTAATCACAGATTGAAAAGTAGTACCAAATTTATGATAACTATTTAGTCTGAATTGGTGAAACAAGGTTGTTGGTAACCAACTCATTGTTGCAGGCACAAGTGAGGACATCGGAATGCATATTAATGCATTGTTGATGACCAGGGAATTAAGAAAAGCCAAACTTGTGTAGCACTGGCTGCTCAGTTAATGAATGTCGAAGGTTTCCTTATAAGGAAGCAGCTACCATATTTCACTGCTTATAAGACACTCTGATGCATTAGACATCCCCACCCACAATTGTGTAGGATGAAATTGTGAAAAAAGTTTTTTTTCCTTGTACTTCATATTGTGACAGAGAGAGAGTCTGGGAAATACATGCACACACACACACACACATATATATTTTAGTGAAATTGGAGTAGATCTGAAAAGCAAAATTAAATCAGAGCATTTTGTTTACTGATGGGGAAATCTGATCTAGGGCAGAAGTTGTACCCATTGAATCTGGGTCATCAGTAGACAATGGAAATGGTTGAAATAATTTTTATCAATTAAAAATTGAAATAGAGCTGAGTAAGCTAGAAGAAACTTTGGAATTAACATGATTTTGGTTAAAAGAGGCCAGAATCCCCATGATAATCGCATGCGAAGTAGTAAGGCCAAGGGTCAATTATAACCAGCCGGGTTTATCTATATAAACGCGTAGTTATGCTGAAAAATTCAGACTGGAGAAAATTCTTGAAGAGAAAAGAGAGAATTGGCCAGGGCAAGCGTTGGGAGGAGGAACACCACTATGACTAAGCCCTGCACAGAAATCTTTATCCCTCCATCACAAGAGTCATATAACATTCTGAGATGATTTAACAACAAGTTAATCACATACCCTGTCTGTCTAGAATCCTCTTTACGTCAATTACTTTTCTTTTCTGTAACCCATTTCTTTTCTCTACTATTCTTTTCTGCTATATAAAAGACATTAACAATTCAACCATTGAATAGTTGTTCTTTCTGCAGATATTAATTTTGTTTTTTTTGCTGCATTCTAAAATTCTTAGCGCAGACTCCCCAGCTGTGTCTACATCTTCAGTTGACCGTGAATGGACGGAAGCAGGATTAAATCAGCAGACAGGTCGAATAATCTACGGATGCTCAGGGGACCTATGGCCACTCCCTTAAGTTTGGTTAGGACCGAGTAGACACCTCAACCCAGAGAGTAAGACATTGGAGGTTGAGAGGCTGGAGCGAAAGTGTTAGACTGGGGTGCCGTGGTAGACCAGGATAGACCCATAGGAATTGCTATGGCCATCTGAAAGAGGAGAGAAGGTTGCATTTGTTTTGTCCAATCGGGACTGAGTAAGACCAGAAAGGACTCTAGTCTTCAGACTATAAGGAGGAAAAGAGAAGGAAGCAAAAGAAGGAGGAAAAAGAAACAAAACACAGAGTGGCTGACCTCAGGTAAGTCACTTTTTGGTTTCCTTTGTTCGCTCCTTGCACTTAGATC
Source organism: Acanthosepion pharaonis (assembly GCA_903632075.3). NCBI lineage: Eukaryota > Metazoa > Mollusca > Cephalopoda > Sepiida > Sepiidae > Acanthosepion > Acanthosepion pharaonis. The sequence continues at coordinate 647,528 of CAHIKZ030004831.1, forward strand.
TGCCAGTAATATTGTTGATCTTGTTTTGATTTTGTCGACTTTGTACGCAGTTGAAGCACCACCACTGTGTTAAGTATTTTTCCTTTCGTTCTGTCATTGGTCTCTCTTCTCGTGGGAAAGTGGTAGTTGATAATGGATGAGCATAGCAAGATCAGACGTCACAGATGACCTTGGGGACGTGGGAGTCCCCGAAATATCAATGGGTTTCAGGAGGCTGATAGGTAGCATGAAGCTACCTACTTATAAAGGAAACCCTGTGGACCTGCATGAATGGATTCTATCCATTCAGAAGAAGCAGGTGATCTATGGCCTCTTGAACCAAGGAATGGTGCTCCTAGCTTACGACACTGCAGCGGGGCAGGTGTCCAAGTTCATAGGGGAGGGGCACAAAGAAAACCTGGCCCTGACGTGGATCGAGCTTTAATCTGCTCTGGTGCGGCAATACACAAGTGAGCATACGGCCATTGAGGTAGTCAGGAAATTATTCCAGCTACAGCAACAAGAAGGAGAGACTAATGAGGAATTGGGGGAAAGAATCGCAGGGCTAGCAGAGTTAGCTTTTCTGGGGTTGGCGACTCAGGACAGTGGTCCCATTCCGGCCTTGTTGGCCGATGTGTATGTGGACGTGCTGAGTGACAGAGCCCTGAGGGGTGATATTCTGAAGGGGGACCAGTCAGCCTGGCCGCAGCCATAGAGGCAGCTCGGACCAGCGAATGACTCTAGGATAGAATAAGAGGGGGTGTAGGTAGGAACCCCCGTGGGGCCAAAGTAGTCATGAAAAAGAAGGACCGCATCCAGATATGGGACCCAAAAGAGGAGGTGAAAGAGGACTGGAAGGCTGAGGCAGTTCCCAATAGGAGAGTCTAGGATCTGCGTCATGGGTTTCACAAGCCCACACCAGGTCGATATGGGCTGGCGTGCTGGACTTGCAAGTATGGTGGGCATCAGGCCCATGACTGCCCGACAAACTATGGAGGCGACCCAAGGTCTTTGGGGCCAGACTGCATGACTTGTGACGAGTTCAGGCACAAGGCTCGGTGGTGTACGGCAGAGGGAGACTGTAAACTGGGGATAAAGCGAGTTAATACACTGGTGCCCCCTACCAAGAAGGAAAAGGGTCCAGGAAATGCTGATGGGTCACCCGTAAAAAAGTAAGAGGCAGGGTGGCCCCAGTGCAAGTAAGACCTCTGAGATGCTGGACATGTAGTGTGGTCAAGCACTTTTCAGCCAGTTGTAAGGAGCGAAGGTGCTGGTGGTGTGGAGGAGCGGGTCACCTGAGACGGACCTGTTCTCGCAGGAGAAAGATGGACCACACTGAACGGAACAACCCTAACTCGAATGGAGGGGAGAAATGGGTTGCTAGTCCGAGAAAAGAGAGTCATCTGAGCTCTACCCCACCAAGGAGGGCCCTTAGGCAGAAATTGGAGCCCCTCGAAAAAGGTGAACTTCTGTCACCGACTCCCACATCTCTGTTGTCAAGAAAACGGGAGGAAGGGAGAGAACATACGGGAAGGAGAAAGGCACAGGTATGCCGTTTGCTGAAAGAAGGGCCAGACTTCACCTTTAATGTGTTGCTGGGAGACAAGAAGGTGAAGGCCCTTGTCGATACTGGAGCTTCAGTGTCACTGGTTAGCTCCAAGGTTTTTAGACAGTTGGGACTGAAAACAAAGCTTAGTCCTGTCAATCTACTAATAAGTCAGGCTAATAGTAGCAGGATGAGGATAGAGGGTATGACGTGGCTACCTTTCCAGTTGGCAAGAACCAGAGGTAAACTTAAGGTTTATGTGGCGAGCTAATTTTGGGGATTGACTGGCTTAGGCATAAGGCACAAATCTGTTTTGACCCCGCCACCCTAACATTGGAGGGGGTAGGGATACTGTTGAGGGAGGATAATAGGGAAAATTGGGATTTATTCGTAACCCAAGCGTTAGCAGCTGTGAGATTCTCGATGAACGAGACGACAAAATTTTCCCCTTATTACTTGATATATGGCAGGGATGTAGTCTTACCTATAGACAATCTGTTATGACCTAGGAGGAAGTATTTAGGAGAGGATCATCAGCAAATAGTTTTAGAACAACAGCATAAAATTTTTACACAGGTGAGGAGGAAGATTCAAAGATCCCAGAAAAGGCGAAACGATAGGGTAAATAAAAATAGAGAAGTTTCCTTCCAGATAGGTGATCCAGTGTATTATAAAATACACCTGAGAGAAGGTAAATTGAAACAGAGATGGAGTCCATATTATAGGATCGTGGAGCAGATGGGTCTGGTTTCCTTTGTGATCTGGGACCAATTAACTGGACAGGTAAAGAGAGTGTATGCGAATGATATAAAGTTGTTGTGGAGTTATTTCGCAGTGGAGGCTTGTATTTGTACTAAATCGGTCCTAAAATAGGTTCGACGTACAAAACGTTAGGAACTTGATATAATAGGTATTACGCAGAGTAATCTTGTTGTGGTCGCTGACTACTTTCGTATTCAACTGTCATCCGACATCGACTGACTATTACTACTCCTACTTATATTAGGTGGGAGAGTCTGTTAACTATAGAATAGGTGTGTTTCACCATAACAAAAGCTTAACTGAAATAGGAGAATGGAAAGGAGCTGATGCTGGGTGGTTTTTTCAAGATATTGTATCAATAAAAAGAAATGCATCCTATAGACAATAAAATATGGTACAAAAGCACACATCTACATTTATAATCATATGTAGTTACATGGGTGTGAGAAAATAAGGCACAGAGAAAACTTTTCATCAAAAATAAAGAAATAATGCTTCACAACGTCAGCAAAATATTCAATATGATAACATGATATAAATAAGGATTTAATTTTATTTCATCTGAATATGAAAAAAACTACCAAATACAGAAGAATGTACACAAAAAGACATCATCTATGTGCGTTTATGTGAAAATAAGTTTTTATTCTTAAATAATTCATTATGGAGTTGAATTCGAATTCAAAAATAGGATTTTATTTTTTCATAGACTTATCAGTTACATAATACATGTCTATACAAAATAAACTTACAACACCCTGAAGACAATACAGATTCTTACCTGTGTGCCATACATGCATTTTTGGAGGATAGAAATCAAATTTTCAAAGTCTTCAGCCATCTTGTGATATAACAACACTTGTACTACTGTAGTATCTGTGTTCAAGATTTATATGAAACCCTTTCTATAACATGGTTGCATATGGTGAATGAGCCTAGGACAACCAGTGATGCTCACAGGTTTGAGAAGGCAAGGATTCAAACTTTGGGACTCCAAGTGGACGAATAGTCATTTTGAAGAATTGCTGTGTCAGCAGTACTTCAATATTGGCAATAGTGGGCAAATTGATCAGATGGCCACAAACTACAGGCATTCACCAAGATTGAGAGGCATTGTAAGGACAGCATATTATCCACAGCATATATTAGAGCAAATTTGGCCTCAAGAGTGTTAACATAGGTTGTTGAGAACTTTTTTTTTTAGCAAGACTAAGAGCATGTGCCAACACAAGCACACCTCTAGCCAGACTTTCACTGATGCTACATCACTAGTGATGTTGCAAGTGTGTCATCTGAGAGATCAAATGGTAAGAGGTCAGTATTAGCATGTTCTACCCTCATGCAAGTGATAATCATTTGCATTTTTTACATAGCTCATGGAGAGCAACATCTTGCAGGGTGTCCACAACAGGTGCAACCAACCTCTGGCATGGTATGGGAGTTACCATAAGTTATGACTTTTACATTATCTTTCGGGAGTGGAGGAGTAAACATTGAACATGATTCAATCTATTTTGTTGCTATTCCTGCACAAGAGAACATGCTGTGCCAACCAGATAATTCCCACCAACATGATGCCTGGGCTACTCAGCAAATTCTATGGTTGGCATGATCCCCAGACCTGTGCCCTATTGAACATGTATCAGATGATGCCCGACTTTCAATCAGCCCGGACCTGTGCCCAATTGAAAATGTATCAGACAATGCAGACTCTTTCAATTAGACTACCTAATTCTCTTGCAGTTTTGCATCAACAAATACAAGAGGTGTCGAATAATGTATCACAAGATGGTATTCAGCATCTGTATAATATAAAAGTATAGGCTTATGCTAAGCCCCAATGATGATGTACAGTGTATTACTATAGGATCTTAATACTACTGAAACCCACACTTATTTTGAAACCATTTTCCATCTATTGATCTGGTCATTTCCTAAAAGCCGGCTGTATTACCTGTATGCTTAATTTTTGGTAAATTGAAAGAAACATACAAGAGGCTTCAGTTCTATTTTCCATCAGAGGAAAGGTGGGGGACAAATGATACCTTTTTATGCTGAAGTTATCTGAAAGTATTAAGAAGAGTCAGAAGAAATAAGTAGGTCAGGTCCAAGTTTTTGAGTAAACCTGGCAGGTGAGTTTTTACAGTGGCTTTAACAATATTCTTTTGTAATAATCAAGCAAATCTTCCCAAGTCTGGCTTGGTTTTTCTTTTCACACACACACACACTTTCTACATAAGAAAGAAGAATTTTTACAAAAGCAAATCAAATGTCTGTTAATTTAATGTTTCCAAGTCAGACACTTTTCACAACTTCCAAATATCTTCCACCTTAACTCTTCAAATTTTAAAAAAATACATCACAATTCACAATACAAAGCAACAAATCCACAAAGCAAGGTTACTTGGTGTTGCCTCAATTAGGATAATTTTTGAGAACATTTTGTTGCTTAGTTTTTTTGCCCTCTGCATTTAACAATCAGTTGGTAAAGTATAGAACACAAACAAAAAGTATATTGGGAGGGGGGCTGTTTTGGTTGAAGCATCATAAAAGTACAAGACGAGATCCATTCATTTCCTTAATCTGCTCACTTGGTATAAAAAATGTCAACAGTAAAATGACTTCTTTTTAGAAAGAAAATTAAACTTAAAATGAATAATAAAATTTTTATTATTCACTTTTTACTCAATTGTTTTGGCCGATCCATTCTACAGCCTTCTTCAAGTGCAGAATTTTTTAAGGAAAGAAGGAGATTGTAACAAAAAGAAACATTTCTTTACAAATCATGAACCCGAAGAAGGCCATAGAACAGAATAGCCAAATTATGGAAACATCATCAACAACAATGTTAACATTAACTGTGACATATTTTCGTCATTCTCTGTTGATCCATAGAAGTACAACAGCAGAAATTTCCATCATCTACAGTTAACAGATTAAAGATTTTACAAAGCTGGAGTTGTTTCTTGAGGAATCTTTTTTCTCAAACCTAATAGGACATCTTCACATATGCAAATCAGTCCACCCCAACAAAATCACAGATTAATTCTTTTCATGATTAAGGATCCCATACCACCACCAAAAATACTTTCAATATCAAAGATTCATCAAACTTCTGAAAAGAATATAATAAGTTGATAGAAATTATTTTACACTGATGAGCCAAAAGTCATGGAATAACAATATATAAAATTATATATATATATATATAAACACCACAATATATTGACATCATAGAAATGCCTAGTCTTATATCACTATGCCAAGTCAATATGAACACTGACTAGGCTGCTCATGACAAAGGAACATTAATTATCAGAATTTAAATAGGACATAGGTCCTTAATAATTGTGACCAAAAGCAATATGGCTACAATTGTATGCAAAAATAAAATCATCCTTGATAATGGCGAAAAGCACTTGGAATTACAGAACATGTTTTGAACAATAAAAAATACTAAAAAATTAAAATTTTCAGATACACTGGGTTGTATATTAATGTTTTTTGGTTTTATTATTTCAATTAGGTTCCTCAACTAGTTTCAGCCACCATGGCCATCATCAGGAGAAAAAAAATTCTTGTGTTAGTAGCAGTGACTACAGGAGTGAATGACTGTTCCTGAAGAAAGTGAAATTTATCTGTAGTTTTCATTTGTTTTTTTATCGTTAATTTTGTTCAGTCCTTATGTTGGCCAAACAGTCTCTTTCAAGTCTCTTTTTTAAGATCGAGGATGGAAGATTCCTAACTTTAAGAATACTCTCCTTGGTCATTTTGACAGTTTTATTGGTTGCTGGGATTGGGATGTGTGTGTTAAATGTATGTTATCTTTTAGTAAGTTTGAGACCTCAACACCTTTGCAAGCATGTCTGTCTTGTGTGGGTGAGAAATGTGGGTAGGGCTATATATATATATATATATATATATATATATATATATATATATATATATATATATATATATATATGTCAAGAACAGTAATAGGGAAATTGTATAAAAGTGGAAAAAGTTTATTTGTTGAATACCTACTTACAAAAGTTTTGTAAATAGATATTCCAAAATAAATTTTCTAAGTAGATATTCCACAAATAAACACAAGTAAATTTTTTCCACTTTGTCGTGAGTGTGTGAGAGAGAGAGAGAGATTATAAAACTAGTAAGTGGAGAGTGAAACAAAAGTTTTTTTTTTTGTAAAAGTTTCAAAATGTGCTGTGAATCCATTGAGAACAGAAAAGTTATAAAAAAAAAAAAAAAAAAACATATATAAAGATGAAGAGGAATGGAGATAAAATGACCTCCCTTATCTTTTTTCTTTTTAACCATTTGAGGATTGTGAAAGGTGGAAGTAGGAGTTAAGAATAGAAAGAAAGTAGGAAGAGAAGAGATTTCCTTTTCCTTTTTTAACAGACTGGTGCCAGGCTATTTTTAGTCTGGAGTCCAGGTCAGTTGATGAGAGCAAAATGGAATGCAAACAGGAGAGTGGCCCTAGAAAGCAGAATAATTTACCTTTCAAAATGTAGAACAAAAAAAAAAAAAACAACCCAAAATATGGATTAAGGCAGGAAATTTGGGCTTTGAAGGTAAAATAATAATTTAATGATAAAAATAATTACAGGATTTTCCTTTTTTGTTTTTATTTAGGATTATTACGTCTTTGGGGAGCCATGTTTAACTCAAATTTTATATCAATTATTAAGTGCTTCCATTAAAGGATTTGATTAATGCGTTTTCAATAGTTGTAGTGGGAGAGATTAATGTCTTCCTGTAGATAAATTCAATTTCCTTTTATAATTTTCATAAAGAGTAGACGAGTTTGGAATCTGATATATTATTAGCTGTTTTCAATGCAATTTCTATAAAACTGAGTGTTGGTTGTTTTTCTCTTTGCCTGTCTCTCTCTTACTAACACACAAAGGAGAAAGAAAAGTAGTGGGTAGCATCTAATGCCAAGCAACTTCTTAAGTATTCACCAATTTCTTAGAATCACTGCCTTGTTGAACAAGCTCCCAAGAGGATGCTTCCTCAATCACTACAACCATAACCTGTTCAAGTCTATGGTTAACAGTTATCTTCCACACATATCAGCACAAGCTGTGCCTCTTACTCTGCAACCCTTTATCTCAAATGTACAGGGCGAATGCCATTGCAAAAAAAAAAAAAAAAAAAAATCAGTCCTACCATGTAAAAGACAAGGGTTCAATTCTCCAATTGTGAAGTGTATTGAATTTCAACTTTTATTTTTCATGTATACATAAATGTACACGTGTATATACCAGATGATGCACTCTCTCGCAGAAACTGTAACTAAGGTCCATGCAGCATAGTTGCAGTATAAACTTACTGAATTCTGCGGGTGTTGAACAAAAGCATATGTTTGTGAATAGGCATTTACAACAGGGATACATATGTGTTCACACATAGGCAGGACCACAGAAGCGATACCAGCCTATTATTGCAGCTGTTAAGAGAGAAATTCAGGCTGTCAGAAAGTTATTTTTCATATCATCTTGAAATTGCAGATGAAAAAAAAAAAAAATTGATCTCAATCATAGATTTGAAGCCTTTTCTAGGCTAAAAAGTAAATCACCACAAATTAAACTCAAGATAAACAACCCTCACCAATTTTATGTCAGAAATGGAATGCTGTCTAAAAAAAATAATTTGTCTTTTTAAACTGACAATTTTTTTTAAATATCTTTTTAATGAATCACCACAGAAAACGTGATAGCTAAGGTTTAAAATGAATTTTTAAAAATTAAAAATCTTTCTTGAAGCTTTTATTTTAGTTTTAATTAGTTTAGCTAATAGATTAAATTTAATATTTCCAACAAGCAAAATACTTTTCTCTACTTCAAATCTAATTTAAATTGACTGGAAGGGATTTTTTTTTTTTGCTAAAATAGCTGATTAGCACCCCTTTTTAGTGACCGTTCATCACAAAGTAATTCTCTATCAAAAATAAAATCTACTTTACTGAAACTTTATTTGAGGAATATTATCTGATTTAAGGTATAATTTGAAACAAATATCCTTTACTTTAAGTTTAAAATATTGCAGAAATGTTGTAGCTGTTTATTAAAGCTGTTGACATGTTTGACAGCCAGATGACAGAATGTTGCTCTATGGGGGCGTTAGCCATAAAAAAATAATTTAATATAATATATAATTTTTAAGTACTCAGTAATCTTAAAAATTTAAGAAAATATTCTCCATAATCTAATGTTTTAATGAATTTTAGATAGTTCTTGGCTTTATATTTACTCTAGTTGTCGCTTTTATTTTCTGATAATGCCATGCATGATCAGCTGTGTCCACAAAAATTGGCATGTTTATAAGCGTACAAAAAAATTCAAAAATATTTTTAAAATATTGGCATCTGATGATTTGTACTATGCTTTTCCATTTATGATTAGTATATGTAGTTTTTACTTAATAATAATATCAGCTAAAAGGGTGAAATTAATACAGAAATTTAAAAGATTTAAAACTTAATAAATTATTCTAATTAAAACTTTAAAAAATGAAAACAATTCTTGTAAAAATTCATTATTCATTGAAAAAGAATTTTTTTCTTAAGACAATAGTGTCCTTAATATATCTTATTTATAAAAGCAATTAAAATATTTTCTAATTAAATAATGTCATAGTTTTATTACATTTTTATTTTACAATTCAGAGTAGATTTTCAATAAATGGTGTTTCTGTTTAACAAAAACAAATTGATGATTTATATTCTCCATGGAGTCCAGCTTTTAACTAATATAAATATGAAGAGGGTGTAATTTTAATTTCTTGAAATTTCATAAAGTGGGGATTAACAGATGTAAATATATATATATATATTTCACCAAGATTTTCTAAAAAAAAACTTAAATAATTTAATTCATTTGTGATAAAATCCAACAATTATTTGATTTTTGCAAGAATTTCCAAAACAATGTGTTTTTAACATCAAAAAAGGCACTAAATATCTCATATTAATTTATGGCCCACCTGTTGAAGAAAAACAAGATTTTTAACCAAAATTTCAAACGTGATAAAATAGTTCAAAATTACTTTGGTCTTTCCTCTTGATAATAACAAACATTTTGACAATAAAACTTGTTTTCATTAAAGTTTGGGGCTTTTTTCATCACAGTATATATACTCTTTTTTAGCAAATTTTTGAAGGTACCTACGTTTTAATGTTTATTATTTTGAAAAACAGAAATAAAGCTAACATGTGGCCAGAGATTTGCTATGATGCAAAAATGTCGCAGTCCTGATGCTGTGTGGGATTTTACTTTATTACAGATTATACAGATAGAAAATAAAATCTATTTTTCAAGGTACTCTGCTTGTCTGTATCTAAAACCATTATGCTTTTAAGCAGAGTGAAGTATCTACCTAAAATGAATATATATAAGAGTGTGTGTGTGTGTGGAAAGATAGGAGACAAAAGAGATCATCATCATGTCTTAACTGCAGTCGAGATCATGGAATCCACAGCACTATGCCAGACCCCCAAGTCCTTCATTGTTGTCCTCAAGCCCTGCCTACCAATGCCTGCATCCCTTGAGATGATGTCAGGGAATAATAGTTTTCTACCCTTGGTAGGCGCAGGCTTCCAGAGTAGGAGAGAGGAAAAACAGGAAAGACTGCCGTAGATTTGGTGGATGGTCGAATAGAGTTTCCAAGAGAGGTTTTGAGCTCTCATCAGAAGACAATCTGCAAGATAAGGGTTTCCAACTATGACCCACAAGAAGCTCTCGCTTCCTTGCCAAATATCATACAGATACGGATTTCGCTGATGACATTGCGCTTATAAGTCAGTTTAGAGAATGTACAAGCTCTCCTACAATCTTGTGAGCAAGCCTCCAACTGTGAAGGTCCTTATCTCAATGAATTAAAAACTGAATACATGAACAGATGTATAGACAACAATGACCATCCTATAAAATCCCTTAAAAAGTTGAGGATTATGAATATCTAGGATCATTCATTTCCTCCTCCTTGAAAAATTTCCAAACTAGGAAGGATATGGCATGGTCTGCATGCAATAATATGCACAAGATCTGGATATCACAACTGAACAGAAAACTCAAGATCAAAATATTCAGAGCTGTTGTTGAGCCAATTCTACTCTATGGCTCAGAGACATGGACACTCTCTAAAGGCATGGAAAAAAAAGATATAATACCGATGATTAATGAGACTATCTTGTTACTCATTACTTAAGATAATTTATATAATAATAAAATTACAGCTGGAGTATTTGTACTTTATGGACAGATAATTTGAGGTTTCTCCAGAAACAACAATAAGTAAATAATTATTAAATTTACTAATTTTTTAAAAATGGTTAATGTGGACATGATAGCTTTTAATTTTATTTGATCAAGGGTCACTGAAAGGTCATGGATTTCACAAAGGTATCACTACATTCAATTTTGGAGAACTCCTAATCCAGAACATGGGCTCCTCTTTCACATTATATACTTGATTACAATAAGTACATTTGTACCTAAAAAAAATAGTCAACACTGGTACAATGTTGCTAAATTTAGAGTTTCAAACTGTTTTCATTTTCATTTCTTACTAAATCTTAACACTTAAAATAACTAATACAACTGCATTTTGGAGAATGAAAGTGTCATAGTTTTCCACAGAAAAAAAAAAAGGTCTAATTTCAAAATAAATATTAAATTCAATGAACAAAATCTGAGCTGTGATTTTGCCATTCATACAGCATGAAGAAAAAGGATCATTGACTAGCTAAAAAGAAAAAAAAAATCAAACAGTTATCTGAAATCGAGGAATAGCTCCCTCAAAATAGCAATTATTGCATGCATAGTATAAGCGCCCAGAATCAGGGATAATAAACAGCTATTGCTTGTCTCCTTTGCATCAAAGACATGTTGCCAAAGATTCAGATGAGCTCTGGTCCATACAACATTGAAAAAAAAAGCACTTTTACATTTTAGAGACACCAAGCTCAGAAACCAAGCTTCTCTCAGAAGAGAATATGACCATGAAGTGCATATATCCCATTTCCTGCATTTGTGGCAGTGTGAATATAAAAGGGAAAACAGTTGCCCCCTTAAAAGTAGTGTTGAAACCTCAGAAAGCCTTAATCCTGGAGGGCAATGATGAAATTTGGTTACGTTAATTATGTATGGAGGGGAAAGTGTGATGTCACCAAGCACCCCAGAGGATGGAATTCAAAATAATAGATTCAGAAAAACACTGAGAGATAAGAGTCAAAATTCAAGCTATGTTTTGATAACTTCCTCAGTAGGCCTAGCATAGAAATGAACACCAAATTCAATTAGAAAAGAACATTAGGCCTCAGACTCAGAAATTTCAGTAATTAATTATATTACAGGTTATATAAAAATTATAAATTCTGGTTTAGTTAAAGAGGCAGACAAGTTTTGAAGGATCCAAGATTCTATCACCAAATTGTCCTATGATATTTTTGGCCTAGTGGATAGAAACATTGGTTAATTATGTTATGATGGGCCTTGTTTGACTCCTGTTTTGGGGTTAGTAAAACATAACATATATTCATCATAACAAAGTGAGATATTTATACATATATAGAAGGATTTATTATCAGAAGGATTTGGTTGTACTAGTTTGATAGTGTTCGTCATGGTGAATGAATAAATTATTTGTAAGTGATAAGTCTATCATTAAAAGGTAATATTTAACATGATAAAGTGACAATTGGTGTAAAACTTATCGTGGTCTTCATTCCTGGAGCAGCTCACAAATTCACATGCTCTCTTTGTGAGTGACTGATGAAATAGAAAAAGTTTCTAAATTTCCCGCCAGTAGGGCGGTTTCCTTTTTTTTTTCTATGGAATCATGGGAGTTAGGTTTTTTTTTTTTTTTTTTTTTAATTTCTTGTGATCACTACAATTAAATCAAGTTACCTGGTAGTTGTGAGTTCAGTCCTTGGTCTGGTTCGAGGGAAGGAGAAATTAACTAACATGAGAGATTCTATAGTACAGTCAGTAGTCAGTGGGATGTGAACAATACTTTCATAGATTGAATAAGAAGTTTTGTTTAAAATTCCTTGAAGAAAGCTAGTAGGAACAATGGTTGAAATATGATGCTAACAATCAAGATGCAGACACTAAGTGCTCTCAATCGTGGAATGCAAGGTAGAAGAAGACATAAGCAAACCGACTATTTATTTTAAACAAACTATGTGACAAAAACACACTTTTTTTACAGCTAATCATTCTCTTTCCTTTTTTTCTAAGCGATAGATCAACATATTGATTATTACACTAACAAACTCCTCATTTAAAAAATTTAAGACAATTGACAAAAACTTTAAATTTAAGATTTTTTCCAAGATTTAATTAACTTTTCTATATTCTCATGTTTCAATACCGTTTTTTCCTAACTAATATATGAAAATGGAAATAAATATCTCCGAGTGAGGGGGGGGGCACGGGAAAATATAGTTTCGATCAAAATCATTCTAAAAGTTATTAAAAATAAAACTGAGATTTTTCCCAGTTTTTTTATTTGTTCAGGCGTACCAAAGCAGAAAATGGGGAAGGGAGGGGGAGAAAATTTGAGGGGGAGAAAATTTGAGGGGGAGAAAATTTAAGGGTAAAAAAAGTAAAAAAAAAAAAAATGTGTAAGAAAGGGAAAAAAGATCGTGTACTAAAGAGGTCCATACCAATCAGAGAAGAAGACTGAGTGAAAACCATCTGAAGATCCAAATAAAATAACAGATGTTTTATTCTTACTTTTTGAGGTTTTTTTTTTTAGTCATGAACCCGATGTTCATATTCAGTTCAGAAGTAAAAAAGCATTTATCTTTTGAATACAAGAAATTTTAATTAAAAAAAGATAGAATTATTATGATTTAGGTTTGAGATAACAACACTTTGATTTACTAGCAGTAGGAGTTGAAATTGCAACTACTAACTGGAAGGAATTTTAATTTTTGTGAATTGAAACTAAAGTCGAAAAATGGTAATTTAATAATAATTATCAATCCTCAAATACGCAAGGAATGCAATTATTAGTCGTTAATAATCACTAGTAGTCAGTCATAATCAAACATTTTATTTTTATCTTACTATTGTTTTTTTTAATTTATTTATCGGAGATTTAAAAAAAAATGTATAGCTGTTTCATTCAACAAAACATTTGTAAAAACTGCTTTATGTTTAGTTTACTAAACTAATTTTTACAAATTTGTGTTATTTAAATTTAAAATGTTTTCTCTGTATTATTAAAAATCAAAATGTAAAAAAGACAAAGAACCACGATAATTGTTTGAGTTAATGTATTTCAATAAAATTAGAGAAATTACAAAATATTCACTAAATTATAATTAAAATAAAAAGTTAATTACACAAATTCGCCAATTTATCTAATTTTTAAAAATACGTAAAACCGTAAAGTTAAAAAAATTTAAAACGTGCAAATTTTCTATCTTAAAAAATAAAAATAATATCGCTTTAAAAAATGAATTAATAAAGACATTTTCCTGTTATAAAAATTTAAATGAATTATAAAAAATTAAAATTAAAAGCATTATTAAAAAAAGTCAAATTTAAAATTAGGTTTGTAATATTTTTCTTTTACCACAGAAAAAAGTCATTTTAAAAAAGATGATGAAAAATAATTTTCCTCGCTGTTTGTTAAAAAAGAAAGATTATATATTTAAAAAGAAAAGTATTTTATAAATCTATCAAATAACTAAAAAAATGTTACAAATTTTAAAACAGAGGAATAATTAAAACCTTTTAATCTTAAATAAATTATAAAATTATTATCAGCTGGCAATTCAAAGTTATTCACAAGGATTTTTCCATGAGACAACTTAGTTTTTTGTCTAAAAGTTTAATTTTTTTTTTATAAACGTTATTTAGGGGTGTAGATGAAACCAAAATGAAAACTCTAGATAGAATAATAATGAGAGGAAAAAAAAGTTATTATTTAATAAGTTAATTAAACAATAAACATATTACAAAGAGTTTAAAAAGCCAAGAGAACACACAACATTTTAAAAGAAATACTATTTTTCCGAGTGGGAACCAAAACTGGAATAAAAGCCAAACAGCTGGAAATAAAACTAAAATAAGAACAAAAGAAACACAACAAGAGCGAATTCCTCCCCCCCCCAAAAAAAAAAAAACATTGTAAAGAAGTCGATCTTTTTTTTTTTATATAATGTTTTCTTTTCATGAAGTGAGAAACAGAAAAATCGCATCTCGTATTTTGAATGTCTGCTTCAGTAAATTTGTCTTCAGGCCCCAAACAGAAACCGACAGGAAATATAAAAAGAATTGTATCGACATTTACCTGACAACTGGAAAGGACATCAAAGAGACGGAAAAATCTTCTTCGTCTTCGCTGATTATTTATTTTGCTTCTGCTGCTGACAAAAGCAAGAATACGCTTGGAAATCCTTCCACATTTTTTGAGCCGGTGTCAAGCGAAATAAGTCAATCCTGAAAAATTAGAAACCGGCCGCTTGGTTTCTATAAATAAAAATTATGTTCGATCTCCACCTACACAAACTGAATATGGTACAAGTTCGATTTTAAAGTGTGAGTTCCCACGCGTACATGAGACTAGTGACAAAAACTGCTTAGCTCACTAGGCATTTCCTTATTGGGATGCCTCAAAGACCAGAGAATGTTACCCCTCCTCTTCTAAGGAAAGGTAAGACTTGGGACTGGGAGGCTAGCCTCCTGGAGCTGAGAAACGTTTAAAAGCAATAATAATCAACAGTCACACGTTGAATCCTCGCCAACTCTATCTAATCGAAGTTTAGTAAATAAAAATGAAATATTTATTTAAATATTATTAAGCATTGTCTGGCACAGAGTCAGATAGGGTGAGAGTGTAAAAAAGATTTTGTGCTATCTCTCAAAGGCAGTGCTTAATTACCTTAGAAATCAACATTTAAATTTCTGGCTTTTAACTGGATTTAAAATTTTAAATACTGAACACAAAGACTAGTGGGGAAAATAAAATTATATTTTTTTAGCTACCAAGCAAATTCTTTATTAATTTAATTATTATTTGTTTGGGCTAAATATTTCAATTGATACAACACTTATCAAGTAAACATAGGCATTATAGAATTTTATATGAACCACTTTGTAGTCTATAATATTATATATAGAATGTATTTGTCACACCTCCAAAAATGTAAAAGATATTTTCCTGCACACAGATGGATGTAGGCAGGATTAAAGCATTAGTTAATGTAAACATCATGCAGGGGTAGTTTCAGTAAGAAACCAGCAAATCAGAATTACTGATTCAATGTTGACCAATCAAATAGAAGATCGAGGATCTAAAATTGTGTTCAAGTTGAGCCTATCTCTACGGAAATTAGGCAGTGGTGAATTAGCATTTAGACAGTGGTATAACAACAATAGAAAAGCAAACACATCAACAGGCCAGGAATGACACACCTGCTTGACATATTGGTGCTGTAAAATTCCACTCACTATTCCAGGACTAGGAATTTGAATTGTAATCTAAGGTTCTGGCAATGGATAATTGTATTTATTTGTAAGTATGAGCTTTGCATACTAAAACCAAATACGCTCCCAAAAGCTTATAATGTGATTTATTACCAATGCTTGCCATTCCGACAATTAACTAATTGATCTGATCATTCTTTTACTTTTCCACAGTGCCAGGTTTTCATTGTTATTTTTTGTTCTATAAATCCATGTATTATTTATTTTGAATAACATGAGCTCATGGTTTTAACTGTTTTCTTTTAATTTTTTAATGTTTTTTTAGTCATGTATCTTGACTTGGGAAAGTAGTAGTTCTTTCAGGAATGGGGGTATTGAGAAAAATCCGGGGCACAGATTTATATTTTGATAAGATTTAATAGCAGCACTCTCAAGAATTTTCCTTCTAGTAAGTTACTTTCTATTTTAATAAATGTGGCATTCTTTAGGTCAAAGCTGTAATTGAATTTGTTTATATATATATATATATATATATATATATATATATAAATACTATATATAAATACTTGTTATAAATAAAATCCTTGCATTTGTCTTGATAAAGTTCTACAGCTAAGTTTTCTTTTGTCTTTATTATTCATATATATATATATATATATATATATGTATATAAATAAATTTTTTAAAAATCCAGACGACATCCATTCAACTGATGTCAGGTTTCATTGTAAAAATACATCCCTACCCCTTACCAAATTGTAGCTAATAACTGATACAATGATACTGACATAAGGAAAATCTAGACATCCCTTGTTCAGTTTAAGTAGAATATTCTGTAACCATGGAAACGTGATTTTAGCTGTGTCTTTAAACCCGGTAATTTTTAAAAGTTACTCCAAAATTCGCTTGAAGATGAAATGGAACTAATGCTTTTAATTTAATTGCAAAATTAAATTCGGGGTTTTTAGCTTCTATTTTTGAAACATGGTTGGAACTGTGTAGCGAAAAAAACATATTTTAAATCAATTAATTTATAATATATATATATATATATATATATATATATATATATATATATATATATATATAATTAATTTTAGGGATTTAGGGCTTATAGCAATGAGTCTAGAAGAATCCTCAACAGAATGCAGAAAGCACTGGACAGCCATTTCGTCCTATCTGGGACTCATCAGCCGTGCGCATCCACTACCGAGAATCAAACCCGGACACTTGGCAAAAACACTTAATACAGGCATGAGACAGGGGTCAGGGAGTGTGGTAGGTATTTATCTTAAAGGGAAGAGGTTTTATTAAAAAAAAAAAACATTTCATTCAACACCAGGGTTGAAAAGACAGACAACCACTTTCATCATCTGCCGAAATAGCCTATTCCCCATATGAGGTAAAAGGATTTGCTTGATTATTAATTATATTGCTCTGTATAAATTAAATAAAATACATCAAGCTCTTATTTGTGGATCAGTTCTAATATTTTCATATTACTAGGATCCACTTGGATCATATACCAATGTATTTTTTACCTTAATATATATATATATATATATATATATATATATATATATATATATATATATATATATATGCACATTTCATTGAATACGACAGACAAGGTGCTTTGATTTTTATGGCATATCAACCTCAATGGGCTCTTTAATGCTGACAAGATTTTTTTTTCTGGTAATTTGTTTTTTTTTAAATGTATAATTGGTATTATTTTTTTTTAATTTATAGCTGGTAATATTTTTTTTCAAAAATATATTCCTGGTAATTTTTTTTTTTAAATGTATTCCTGGTAATAATGCATTGCTGGTAATAATTTTTACAAAGTATTTCTGGTACTAAAACCTATTTTTACACTTTCATAGTGTTTTGACCCCAGTTTGGGGGGTTAACAATTTACCCATAGCTGGGACCCTAACAGGTGCTACCACCCCAGTCAGGGTGGACCTGAGAACACCAGCAATTAAGAGGTGGTTCTACACTCCTCAAAACCTCCTTATCAGAGGCTTTGCTGTTGGACATAGTTTATCATCTTACCCAAGACAATCAATGAAATGTATTTGTATAAAAATAATGAAATGTACCCTCTCCATTTTAATCTTTTGTTTTGCATGTGTGTGAAGGATATTATTATTTGGCATTTTTACTCAAATTTCTATAAATCCAAGCAATGTAGAATAATTGAATGACAAAAGGAAAAAAAGTGCTATATAATGCATTCTGGCCTTTAAAAGGACTTCATCAGACTAAAATAGTGTTTTTATTGATGGAATTATATATATGGCATGGGAGAAAAGGAAAAGATTGGTTATAATTAGGGATCAACAGGAAGCACTGACAGATTAAAGACACTAAGTGTTAAATTTAAATTTACAAATTTCTGATTTCTGACATATCTAGATGTAACTGCTATTACATTTGGATTTTACTAAATATTCACCTCATCTGGGTTTAGTAGTCAGATTAGCAAGAATAAGAATGTTCATTTTTGGTATAACAGATTTTATAAGTAAGCAAATACACTAACTATATTTGAAAATGTTACCTAAAGTCCACGTGTTAAATCTTAACTCCAATCTAGATTAAAGGTTAAATGACAATCCTGATTAAACATTGTCCATAACAGGATTTGTTTTTATCAGTTTTAAAAGGAAAATATGACTGGTTAATAACTGATGTTTTGCTTTTCAGTATTAACAAGTTTTTTTACAATTAACTTGTATTTTCAGGATTAATGAGCATTTCAGCATTTTAATACTTTTTTTTTTCAGAATTAATGACTTTTTTTTTAAAGATTAATGACTTTTTCCAGGGTTCATGATTAATGTGTTAATTTTAGGAGGGTACTTTTATTATGATTACAAAAGATCTAACTGCTGTGTTTTAATTGACACTCATCATTTTGAAAACAGCACACAATTATGGCTTCCTTCTTTATAATTTAAAACTGACAAAACAAATAATCATTTCTTTTAACACTTCACTTTTGATGACCTTTTTCAACGGAAATTTTCAGTGTACAACAAATTGAATATCAGCAAACATTTTAAACCAAAAATTGCAAATGGCTGCTTAATCATAAATTTTCCCGCAACCACCAGAAAAAGTGAAGAAAAAAATAAGTGGTGGTAAAATCAGTTGATAATGATAAAAAAAACTGAAACTTGGTTTTACTGAAATCAGATGCTGTGAGTTGGTAAAATAAAATCATGATTTTTCTTTCATTTTTCCCCACCTACAACCAGAATTGGTACTGTTACTGTGATATAGACGCAAATGGACTGAAATAGATAGATAGATAGATAGATATGAACAGACAAGATAGATTTGCGGAAATTCCTACTTTTCTGTTTATCAAGGTAAAGTCCACATTTTTTTACAGTAATTAGAAAGTATACACTGATTAAAAAATAATGTGTGTATTAATATATCAATATCTTTGTGTGCTAATAAATAAATATTCCTAAATAAAACTATATATTTATTAGGTTAATGCAAAACCATCCAGCATTTTATTTTTAACAAAATTTTTTTTTCATATAAATTCATAGCATTATTATTCAGTCATTCAAGCAGCTGTCAATGATTTCAAGCCACATTTCAGGTATGCATGTATTCCATCAGAAAAGAACATTTACAGTCTTGATTCAATTAATTCTTCAAAGAATATTTTGATGTTTACAAGGAGTTTTGCATAGTCACATGATAGTCTGAAGGCAACATACATGGAACAAAATAACTGGTCAAATTCTTTGCCCAGAAAAAAATTATATTTACCTTTCAAGTGTGTCATTCAAATGAGCCAGTTGAGCCTGTTACATTGTGCAGTAATAGTATATCCAGATTCTGACAAATAATAATTCTATTTTAATTCCACCAAATGCAGAAGAAACACTCATGATCACCCACCCACCAATAGATTCCACTGAAATTGAGATGTTGAAGATTCTCCTGGATCTAACCATGATTTTCTTTGGTTTAGATTCCCATAATAAATGAATTTATCACCAGTGACATTCTTGTCCAAAAACGATTTTTTTTCTGTGTTGATCAAGAAAATAATGACATTTGTTTAAATACTGACCAAAATTAATTTTTTTTTTTTTAAGCATTTCACCCCAAGCAAGGCAGGAAGCCACTAGGACGCAAGGGGTTACAGAAGATTTGAAGCAAGATCAGATAGGAGTGATAGAGGAAAGGATGAGGAGAAGGATAGTGGATAGATCAAGGCAACTGGAGATGTCGATTGACATTACATTTGAATAGTTGGAGATTATAGCTCTCAGAGAAACTGGAATAGGGAAGGGAGTTCCACAGGCGAGAGGTGCGAGACATGAAGCTATTGGAGTAGAAGAAATGGCTACATTTAGTAGTTTCAACAGTGAAAGGGTGAGAGCGGGATGCCAGCCTCATAGGGCGCTTGAATTCATGAAGTCTGGGAACCAGCGAATGCAGCTCCTCAGAGCAATTATCATGAAAGTATTTGTGAAAAAGACAGAGAGAGGTGACGGCGCATCTGTGAGAGAGTGACTGTAGACGAGATGCAAGAACAGGGCCAATTATATTGCATATCCGCCTCAGGAGCTTATCAAGAACCCCGAGGCAAACAGAAGGGGCTCCAGACCATATATGGCAGCAATACAATTTACCAAAATTCATGTGGAACCCATTTCCTTCATTTTATAATTTTTCCAAAGGCTTTTAAACAATGTTATACAGTTGATTAATTGCAAAAACAATAAAGAGCTGAATAAGTTTGGGAAGAGGTTACTCTGAGAAATTTTATTGTTAATTGGGGTTAATAATATCACATCAGTTAATCACCAGTTAATTGGGTTAATAATATCACATGTCAGGTAGGTCACCAGATAAAGGGTGAGCGATGAAAGAAAGGGAATATTCTTCCATTTGCTTTTCCCCCATTATGGGTATTATTATATCCATGATATAATAATACCTTATTTCACGGATGGAATGGAAGAGTTGAAAGAAAAATAATGAAAATAATACTATTCAAAGAATTATTCATAAGAGTTTGGGGTGAGCTATGTGAGAAAAGGAATATTTCCAATTTGCATTTTCCCCATTATGAGAATTATTATATTCATGATATAATAACACCTTAATACATGAATGGAACAGAATAGCTGAAAGAAATGACAAACATGCTTTGATCTCAGAGAGAGTTTTATACCACTAAATCATACACAAAATTATATATAAGCAAGTGTAAATGGATATAAATCCGACAGAATGAAGAAAAATTTTGAAAAAACAAACAAAAATCCTTAAATGTAGTTAAAATGAAAAAAAAATATTCGAAACGTCTGACGTTTGGTTTAATAAACCTTTTCAAGACAATATTCATTAAAATACAATTCAGTTCAATTTTTAAAAAACAAGACTTGTGTTCCATGGACATGTTAAATTGAAGAATTGTGTTTTTAAATGAATATTGTCTTGAAAAAGGTTTATTAAACCAAAAAACATCAGACGCTTAAAAATTTTCATATTTTAACTACATTTAAGGATTTTTGTTTGTTTTTTCAAAATTTTTCTTCACAAAATTATATAGACATATTTATGTGTCCCACACAGAGAAACTACAACACATGTCTATATAACAAACAATGTAAAAATGGAACAAAAAATAGAGTCTTACTTGCAATGATTCCAGATGAGAATTGGAGCTGCCAGAGATTCTTCTATATTTCTGGGTTAAGTATTATTTAGGATTCTAGATTTGAACAAACCAAAAATATCTTCTATGTCACTAGCGAGGACATATTTCACAAACAGGAAAACTGCAAGTCATGGGTTTTTTTTATAGTTTCTATATCTGGTGAAGAAATATTTCCACAGGAAAATGCCACCATAGGGTTGTAAGCTGCACCACATGGCAGCAGCCCAGGTAGAAGAACAATTAGTGTGTCTTGGCTCCAGGCAATTGACTGACAGACTGACACCTTTCATCACTCTATGAAGTGACATCAGCAAACAGCAATCATATGACTCATGTGACTTCCTCTTGAACAAAGGGAGATAATTGCTTTTTCTATCCCTACACCCTAAATGAATAGCTTATTTCAATAAAACATATACGTTATTGCATTCTTTTTAATTGAAGTCATTGCTAAAATGTGGAAAACATTTTTCTCATTTATCATAAATTATTCTCTTTCACACACACACACACACACACCTATATATATATATATATATATATATATATATATATATATATATATATATACACACATATATATCTCATGGTAATATTAGTAATCGGTATGGATATTTCCAAAAGGATATAGATCCAGGGAGAGCTCTATGTCAAAAACAGAGCAATAGTAATTATTATTATAAAGAAAACAAACTCTTAAAAGACCCTGAGATTATATTTATTTCATTAAGGTCGGAAAATTTGTCCCCAACTCTTCAGACCTTGTTACACAAATATAAATAGAAAAGATTTTTCCAGGCTTAAAAAATAAAAAATAAAATTTATGTTAAATATGCAGTTCTTTCCTTCCCTCCCCTTCCACAATCTTAGATCTGCATTTTTCTATTTTCTTTTTATATTTGTGTAACAAGTTCTGAAGAGTTGGGGGCGAATTTTCCAACCTTAACAAAATAAATATCACCTCATGGTCTTTTAAGAGTTTGTTTTCTTTATAATAATAATTATATATATATATATATATATATATATATATATATATATATATATATATATTTCAAATTTAAATAAAACAGACCACTTTAAGGTTCCATGCAATAAATTATTTCACCACAGCCCTTTTAAAGGACTGCGGATCATCAGACTTTACTTCCAAAGGTTGAAACAATTTATTTAAATTATTTGCTCTGGATTTACATTGAGCTCTCTGGATTTTATCATCCTTGGGTTTACCCATACGGATTACCTAGTTTTTCATAAACTATATATATATATATATATATATATATATATATATATACTTAAACATATCTATTTACTTATCCTAAATTCTCATTCACCTGCTTCAAATAATTTACATGCCCAATTTTCTAAGAAAAAAACGACATCATTTTGATTTCCAACATCAATTTTTTTTATCTGCCCTGAAGAAAAAAATCTGCACATTATGTTCACATCATTTTACAGAGTTTTTCATGTACACAACTACTCTGAAACTGAAGTGAACATAATGTGCAGATTTTTTTCTCTTATTCACAAAACCTTTCACTTTTCAAACACTTCTGCCATCAATAAAATCTTCATAGTATTGTCAGGATTACCCCCATTCATTTCTTAAAATGCCCACTAGATAGCATGGCAGCCAGTGGTATAAAATAAAAGGATTCACTTTTTTTTTTCTCTCTCTCTCTCTTTGCTCTGGGATGTAGTAGCAATAGCACAAGACTCTTTTCTCTTTAGAGAAAGACTCTCCTGGCTGCTGACTACTTAAATTTCAACCAGCCATGTGGCACACTCACTCATGCACACAACCACTAATTCCATAAATGTTTTTTCTGCCATCTTTTGGCTATCTGCACACATGTAAATATAATTTTCTCTTTCTCTTCTTTCTTGTTCTTTATATAAAATCTTCCATGATTTTAATTTATTTCTTTTGAAAATGTTGAATTTATTTCCTTTGAAAATGTTGAATTTATTTCTTTTGAAAATGTTGAATTTATTTCCTTTGAAAATATTGAATTTATTTCCTTTGAAAATGTTGAATTTATTTCCTTTGAAAATGTTGAATTTATTTCTTTTGAAAATATTGAATTTATTTCTTTTGAAAATATTGAATTTATTTCTTTTGAAAATGTTGAATTTATTTCCTTTGAAAATGTTGAATTAATTAATTTTAAAAGTCTTCATCCTCATCAGCAAAAAGTCACAGACCCTCCCACTACAAACTGAAGACCAGCAGCAAAATTGTCCATTACAATCTTGTAGCACCAAATTGCTACAGATTCATTAACACTGTTATAATTCTGCTTATTCCTTCATTTGTTACTTAGCACATATGTTATGTATCATATGTATGTTAGGTATTATATGCATGTTATGTATATTACATGCGTTATGTATGTTATGTTTCTTGCATATGATATGTATGTTACGCTCTTAACAATTATATAGAAGAAATCCATTACTTTTTTGAATAGTATATATTAATAGTATAAATTTTGAATAGTATATATTAAGGTCCATCAGCATTCTTTCATGTATTGTGCAAGACTTTATTTGACTAAATAAGTAGTTGCATTTTGTTTCAGATACTTATGGAGTTTCAATATGCTTTCCTTCCTCAATTAATTGTGTCTGTCACATGAAATACTTTATATTAATTGTACCCCATTAAATCAAATTTCTGAAGCAAAGTAAGGAGATATATTTTCACTGGTAGGGCTAACTTGAAGGAAAATAACATATGATTAGTCAGGAAATAGTTATGCTATGTATGTAAAAGACAAATAATTCAAACGAGAAATCACACAATAAAAGGTGTGTGATAAAGAATATATTTTTAATAGCATTCATATATTTTTGGTGTGAGATAAAGAATATATTTTTAATAGCATTCATATATTTTTGGTGTGTGATAAAGAATATATTTTTAATAGCATTCATATATTTTTGGTGTGTGATAAAGAATATATTTTTAATAGCATTCATATATTTTTGGTGTGTGATAAAGAATATATTTTTAATAGCATTCATATATTTTTGGTGTGTGATAAAGAATATATTTTTAATAGCATTCATATATTTTTAATAGCATTCATATATTTTTGGTGTGTGATAAAGAATATATTTTTAATAGCATTCATATATTTTTAATAGCATTCATATATTTTTGGTGTGTGATAAAGAATATATTTTTAATAGCATTCATATATTTTAATAGCATTCATATATTTTGGTGTGTGATAAAGAATATATTTTTAATAGCATTCATATATTTTAATAGCATTCATATATATTTTTAATAGCATTCATATATTTTGGTGTGTGATAAAGAATATATTTTAATAGCATTCATATATTTTTAATAGCATTCATATATTTTTAATAGCATTCATATATTTTTAATAGCATTCATATATTTTTGGTGTGTGATAAAGAATATATTTTAATAGCATTCATATATTTTAATAGCATTCATATATTTTTAATAGCATTCATATATTTTTAATAGCATTCATATATTTTTGGTGTGTGATAAAGAATATATTTTTAATAGCATTCATATATTTTTAATAGCATTCATATATTTTTAATAGCATTCATATATTTTTAATAGCATTCATTAAATAAATCATACAGTCATACATTGCATTCTTTTTCTCTTCTTTCTCCATTTTAAGATGAAACAGGAGAAAGAAGAGAAAAAGAATGCAACGTATGACTGTATGGTTTATTTAATGAATACTTACAATTTATCTCCCCTTAAAATGTAAATAAACCAAGAGTCAATGTCTCAAACATAGAATATCTAACAGCCCAGTTAGACTGTTCTCACTTACACATAATAATAATTCACTATTGTTAGCCATGGAAATTGCACAGGATGATTTCTTGTAGGAGGAGAAAGATCTATAGTTGTGTGGGGCTTTGTAGCAGTGACTTTGACTGTTGTCAAAGCCTGTGAAGCCTGCCAGTCAATTGATCCAGCACCTGTGCATTGAAAGAAGGGGACACTAGGTGTAAAATTAAGTAGATTAGCGATGGACATTACCCACTACGGAGGTGGTCATTTTCTAACACACATTGACTGCAGTCCTTCTCAGTTTGCAATATGGCAGTGTCTGCATCACGAAGACTCCACTAGTGTCATTCGTCAGCTGGAATCACTTTGCTATGAGCAGGGCCCACTAGCTGAAATATTGACTGATAACGACACTGCGTTTACTTGTAAGAACTTTAAGAAATTTTTAAATAGCTGGGGGTTGCACTTGAGATTCCGATATGCCCATGTACTGGCTGGGAATGGGATTGTCGAATGCAGTCATAGAAGTGTCAAGATCATCGCAGCCAAAAAGCAATGTTCAGTGCCAGAGGCAGTCTATTGGCACAATGTCACTCCCAAGGAGAGCCTTTCATCTTCCACAGCACCAAACGACGTGCTGCATAGGTAGCACATCCAGGTACAACACACTCTTTTCTGGGATTATATCCATCATCAGACTGATAGCGACACAGAGGAGAGTAAATGATCTGTGTATTTAAAATTGAGTTTTACCAGGTGATTCCTCCAATACCAGCAGTTTAGAGACCAATGCTGGAGCACTCTATGACACTCCAGACCATAGTTCATCTAAGAACGAGACTCGTGTTGTTCCCTTCAAAGGAGTTCCTAACAGAAGAGATCTGCATCAGCTGTGATCAGGATATCAAGAGGAAGTGTAGTGGTGACTTACCTCGGCAACCCAAAAATTGCATGTATGTTTTGCAAGGGAGTGTGGAGACGGCAAATCAGCGAGCGTCAGTGAATCGGGCAGCACTTTGTACTGATGGAAATGATGGTGTCGCTTGTAGCCATGGTTCCAGGCACTCATTGGCTATGCGATGGCTAGTGCAGCTGCATAACGGCATGGTACACTCATTCAAGAGCAGTTCATTTTCACTTCTGACGGGGAGTGATGTATTTGAGATTGAGACACGGAGAGAAGTGTGGATTTGTTTTGCCTAGTGGTCCTATTGGACTCGCAATAACTTTTTTTCCATTTCTTCTCCTGTGTGTGCATCCAACCAATTTTTGCACAGTCTTCAGTGTTAAAATGAACAATTAATTTATCCATGCCAAGAAGATTAATGATGGATGATAATGATGAGAAAACATGTGGGTAAGTTTAACAAAACAAGGAATTTATTTATGAATTTACATGCATGAAATAGTGTTAGTTGCTCGTTTCAGGAAAATAAATAAAAAAATTTTTAAAGTGTGTAGTTTTAATGAATTGTCAAGAAGATTAAATGATCTGACACAAAATAATATTAAAAACTGTTTAAAACAAAGGTAAGAAAGTTCATTGCTCAGAAAAGGGATATAGGGTTGCATACATTCTAAAGTAGACAAAGAGAGATAGTTTGAAATACTTAGCTTTTTTGAATTAATGAAATAAAGTTCTTTGACGTACTGTTGAGATGTTGTGAGTTTCGCGTGTCGGTGTATGAATCAAGACAAACACAGTTGTAGAGGAAAATACTAGTATATTCATAAAAGCAATTAACAATAGAGTGATTAGTAGAACGAAGGTTGGTTAGTACGAAACAATATCCAAAGTCTATAGTCCAACGGTATGTACCAGGTAAGCTTATTTGGACTGCTAACGCTGACTCTCTCCCCAGAGCTGACTTATATAAGAGGGACCAGTCCATTACTAGTTAGAAGGTGGGTGCGCCCCAACACGTACCAAATGCTTGGTTAAGGCCGATAGTATAATTGGCGAGTAATTTAACACTGGTGAAAATTTCAAGTGGGATACATGAACAGAAACAAAACATTTCACATGACTTCAGACATTCTTCTTGTCAATTTAATTTTTTTCCTTATTTTATACAAAAATGGATTTTGTATAGGCTCACTATTTTCTTTTCTTTATTTTTCCTAGGCTCAACAGCTAATTTCTGTGAAGACAAGATTTCTATTGATCCAAAGAAAATTTCATATAGGCTCACAAATTTGTTTTCATCTTTTTCTCAGCTCGCTGTCCAATCTCTGTGAATTCAAGGTTTTCATTGGTCCAAAGTAAATTTCACATAGGTTCGTGGATTTCTTTCTATCTTTTTTCCTCAGCTCACCTGAATTTGAAGGGAGTGGGTAAAGGGAGTTATTATTGTTATGAAGTAGAGTACTCTCTGGAATAGACATTGTCAGGTCAACAGATGGTAGCTAACTGGCATTCGCTGTGGTGTACTGCTTTTATAGCAGTACTCCATTTACATACAATACTACACCTCCCTGAACCGAAATGGCCTTATGCCTTTCATTAATCTTTGACTTCTTCTAATTATTCTTGGGAATCTAAACTGTCTTTCTTGGTGTATTTCCTGATTTCTTCTTATAAGTGATCAAAGTCTGAGTTCATTTTCCTCTTCCGACTCCTCATCAGATTTGTAGCGATTGCTATATTTTTCCATGCCCACATTTTATTCACCTGCGATTGGCTAATAAATCACTACTACTTTTATATAGGACAATTTAGCCATCACTGTTGTTTCTTTGAATCCTTCGGTTTTGAGCTTGCTTGCTTGTTCTGTTAGTACGAATGTAGTGATTGGTTAATTTTTAACCAATAAAATTGGAAAATTCGTAAACTTAAGGAATCAACACCTATGCTAGCCCACAAAAATCTCCTGAGCCGCCCAAGCATAGAAATGAATACAATATGGGAACCAGTAATAAGGAGTGCCAGAGAAAAGCAATAATAACAACAAAAGTTGCAATATGAGCTCTGGTAAAAACACGCAATGATAACAGCAAAAATTTCAATATGAGCACTGGTAAAAATGGTTGCTGAGACATTAGGTTTATAATACCCAGAAATTCATACACAGAGGTCCTCAAGGAAACATGGCACAGTGGATAAAGGCGTTGGTTAGATCCAGTGACAGGACCCAAAGAGTAAAGGGTTCAGTTTGACTTTCCAACCACCTGAGCATACAACGGCCGAAATGTTGTGATAAATATGGTGACTAAGATGAGGACAATAGTCCAAATAATGTAAATAATGTAGATAATACCTCATCTCAGAAATATAGACAGATCCATCATATTGTTTTAAATTAAGTTTACTTTTTCTAAATTTGGGTTTACACATTTTTTCTAGAAATTCTTTAGGATCAAGGTAATATTGCTCCCCATATTAACCTGCATGGGAAAAGTTATGCCATTCAATTTTATGATCTCTCTCCTTTTTTTCAGGTGTTCTTATTGAATATACTTTTGCTGTATTTTCACTATGAGGGTTTATATTTTTTACCCTTTCTATTCTCTTTTTGTATCTGCACACAGATTGGAAATGTTTTTTTCTTTTACAATTTAAACATAATTTTCCTAGGGCTGGACATCTGTTTTTGTTTCTTTCATCTTCTTTGTCACAATATTTGCACTTAATTAGAATTTTAGTTGTGTTGTATGCTTCCACATTGTTTTTAGAATTATTAAATTCATTAATTAATTCTAATTGCTGCAAGAGTTCTACACTTCTTTCTAAATTCATATCATTCGCTTGTAGCCATTCTAAGATCTTATGTTTGTATGTAATGTCATACATGCCTTCAATTAATCTTAGAAGGATCAATTTGTCTTCTATAGATATTTCTCTCAAACTGTTTTTAAAATTTGCAATATCTTGATACTTCTTTCAATCTGTGAATATTGCATTATAGTTTCATTTGGGTCTCTGTCTATTTTCTTGAAATTTTGTTCTTTCTGCAATAACCAGCTTCTTTTCTTTTTTTTTTGGTGGCATGTTTCTTTTTATAATGGTTGAAATTTCCTTATATGTTAAGCCTTCCAGTATTTTGGGTTACACCATAATGGATATTTTCTTTATGGCTTCACATTCTGCCAAAGCCAAAAATAAATCAGTAATTTCATTCTCCCCTCTGAAGGCTTTCTTGTCTTTCAGTTTCTTTAACCTAGCCAATGCTGCAAAACATCTAATCCATGTTTCTACATGCTCCATTTCATCCAACATGGTTAGGAATCCTATTGGTGATGCCATATTGTTATGAAGTACTCTCTGGAATAGATGTTGTCATGGTAGATCGACTCTCATTTGCTGTGGCATACTGCCTTTATAGCAGTACCTCATTTACATATAATGCTACAATTATTTCATACTCACCACAGCTCCCCTTTGACCTATGACCAAGGAATTATATCTGTCATACAGCATAAATTTCAGTAAGATGTAAAATAATGGGACACAGGAAAAACTAAAAAAAAGTGAACATTAACCTTTATCACTCTGTATGTGACTTCATTTGCTGTATAAAAAGTTTATCATGCCACTGAAGGTGACTGATCCCTGAAGAAAGTGTGTTTGAATTTCATAGTTGTGTTGTCATATCCTGCTATGGCAACAGAAAACAACTTTGAGTGAAATTAACAATAAAACATTGAAAAAGAATACAGTGGAAAGAGAATTAATATTAATAATGCTGTGGGCTAAAGGTTAATAAACAATCATATCATAGATAGCATGTGATTGGAAATATGAAATAAAAAATACAATTTGGGTATTTTTAATGTTTCAATTGCCAAGGGATGTCATGTCTACAAAACAAATAATCTTGTTTTTGATATTATCGAACTCTAGATCCATTAATTAAAGAAGAAACATATGCAGATCATTAAATATTGCTAATATTTTATTGTTATTTCACAAATTATTTAAATTAATATCCTCATCTTTTATTTTTACCACAATATTTTAGTAAGTTTACTTTTCGGATTTTCTCTTTTGATCATGAAAATCCTTGAATGCCAAGCCAATAATTTTGATTGTCTTTTGATAAAAACAACAAATACCAAGACAATAATTTGAAGAATTGAAGAATACTTACATAGTCTCAAAATATTTTTTCATTAATTTCATCTTAGTTATTTCATCACATTTTGATCAGTCTGTTTTCTGACCTTCAGCAGATGAATTTTTAACTGATGGGGAGTTTTGTTTTTCATTTACATATGGTCTGTTAATCACATCTAGCTGATTTCTACTCAAACAGTTTTGTGGTTCAAGCTGATTCTAGTTCCTTCCATCCTTTATTTATTCAGGTTCATGCCTTCCACTTATTCTGCAGAAAGTAATATTTTTTCCATTTATGCATAAATTTTGTTTACTTTTCTGTTTTCTTCTTTCAGCTGAAACACATTATGGGATGTCTTGGTGAGGTTCTTGTGGACTGGAATTTTATTCACCTGTTATGGTTTCCTTCTGATAAAAGTCTGTAGGTTTTGGATTATAGGTTCTTCTCGGTTTACTAATGGATTTGTTGCAGGAATGCTAGTCATATTTAGGTAGAAAACAAGTGTCTCTTGGTATATTTTTTGCCACAACAATTATTGCAAACTTGAATGCAAGTAATAAGTGAATAAAGTAACAACAAAACTATATATACAAACAAATGACAACATATTTGACAAAAGCATACAATGACAATAGAAGATTGTTGTAGGTGAAAAAAAAACAATTAATATGAAAGAAGAAAATGTTTAAACTAGACAATGTGTTTTTGTGTATGAAGTTTGTGTTGTAGTCCAAGAGAAATGTAATTGAAAGTGAAGTGAACATGCCCCAGTGTGGGACACCTTTTTTGCCACATGCAGCTACATCTTATTGTCTAAGAGAAAGAGGAAAGAGAGAATGACTGAGAATGTCATTACCTATTTATAGGCTTAAGGAGCAGACCCTAGTGATAGTTTTGTTTTTCATTTACATATGGTCTGTTAATCACATCTAGCTGATTTCTACTCAAACAGTTTTGTGGTTCAAGCTGATTCTAGTTCCTTCCATCCTTTATTTATGTAGGTTCATGCCTTCAATAAGTCAAGTAGGGTAACCCGCAGATTTTTCAAGGAATAACATACTTGCTGACTTTTTAAAGGGAACAAGTGAAACTAATTTGAAATAAACCTGAAATTAATTACTGAGTTTGTAAGCAGTGCAACTTTTATCAGAGTCACTGAATTTTTAATTGACAAGAGCGATGAGAAAAAAAAGAGCAAAACATGAGAGAAATAAATCAAAATAGCCAGAATATTAATTATTTTTTCAGAAATCCAAAGTGGATAGAAATTGATTTGAAATAAAAGATAAACCTGAGAAATTAATATTAAAGTTATTTTCATTTTGATTAAGCAACAATAATAACATTTGAAAATGACTGAGAAAATACTCATCGTCTGGACGAGATTTGGTGGGAAATGTTTTGGGTTGAGAAAAAAACAAATCAAAAATCATAAATGCCTAATTTGAAAGTGTTTGTTACATGTTTAAACAATATTCATAAAGTCTTATTTAAAGGCTGACAAATACTCAATCAAAAAATCAATGAAAAAATTCTAATTTTAATGATTCAGTCAAATCATATCAACTGCATCTTTTTTAATATTTTTTGAATTTCATCCATGAAGCATCTTGAATTATATTTCTTTTATATTATGTCTTAAGTTGTCTCAATTTATTAAATGAAACATTGTCAATTCTTATTAGTTTTGATTAATATTTCTTTCAACTTATTTCTCTTACTTTTGCACGTAGTAGCATTAGGAGGCATGATGGAGTAATGGATAGTGGCTTGGATTGAGGAATTGGAGAGCCGAGTTCAAATTCCAGTTGAATCCATTACATTCACCTACATGTTAATACCTGTCGGAAAGGTATGAATCATCTTCTCCCATCAGCTAAAGATAAATAGCAGGACAGACCAGGTTCTATAGCCTTGGATGGCAACTGGACTACCACAGAAAGAAATGGCAACCTGCTGCTGGAAAAAATCTGCTGTGTCAGTCATGTATCTTTCAATACATGATCGCCTAAGTGTGTATCACATATGGCACATAACTGACTGAGTATTAGTCTTGTATGTCACAAAGAACTGTTGGAATTGCTCGTTAACCTTGACTACTTTTGCACGTAGTAGTATGAGGAGGCATGGTGGAGTAATGGATAGTGGCTTGGATTGAGGAATTGGAAAGCCGAGTTCAAATTCCAGTTGAATCCATTACATTCACCTACATGTTAATACCTGTGGGACAGGTATGAATCTTCTTCTTCTCCCATCAGCTAAGGGTAAATAGCAGGACAGACCAGGTTCTATAGCCTTGGATGGCAACTGGACTACCACAGAAAGAAATGGCAACCTGCTGCTGGAAATATCTGCTGTGTCAGTCATGTATCTTTCAATACATGATCGCCTAAGTGTGTATCACGTATGGCACGTGACTGACTGAGTATTAGTCTTGTATGTCACAAAGAACTGTTGGAATTGCTCGTTAACCTTGACGTATTTAGGAAGAATATTAAAACAATCCATAACCTGTACTGACAGCAAACCACCTACATACAGATAGAAAAATGAACTCAATAAATATACAAAAATAGAAAGGTGTGTAAGACAAGGATGTGTCTTCTCACCTGACTTAATCAACCTATACAGTGAGATGATTCTGAGAGAACCAGGATTTATTATTGGCAGCCACAATCTTAACAACATAAGATATATAGATGACATTATGTTGATAGCAGATACAGAAAGGAAACTTCAAGAACTCCTACAGAAAATAGTGAAGGAAATCAAGAAGAAAGGTTTAAACATCAATTGCAAGAAGATGGAATGTTTGGTTGCCAGCAAAAAGAACAACGCAACGTGCAATTTACAAATTGGAGATACCAAAATCAAACACATACAACAATTTAAACATCTGGGAAGTATTTTAGCAGAGGACAGAAAGTGCAACACTGAAATCTGAAGGCGCATTGGATAGCAAAAGACATCTTCCAAAAGCTAAGCCAAGTATTAAGAAACAGGAAAATTTCCTTAGAAACAAAGAAAAGAGGAATGAATTGTTATGTAATATCAGTCATCCTATATAGCAGTGAATGCTGGACAATATCCTCAAAGATGAAGAGACTTGAAGCAACAGAAATGTGGTTCTACAGAAGGATGTTGAGAATACCATAAACTGAACATGTGAGAAATGATGAAGTTTTAGAAAAATGTTATTGTCATGCAAATGCTAAAGATGGAGATGTTTATCTATTTACTCAAGCTTTCTAGGTAGGTTATGCATTGTTTTCCTCTGTCCCTGTTACATTCAATCTGTCCTGTGAGTATCAAATTTTCCAAGCTTTCTTTCCTCATTATTTCCTCTAGAAATTTCAGCTATCTATTTCTGATGTTAAGTATTATAGGAATTTGATGTAATGGAATAACCTGTCACCCCCATGAGTAACTACACTATAGGTAGTAACTACCTATAAGTATTGTTAAATCAATGGACTACAGAGACTAGCTGGGATCTGTTGAGTATAACTCAGACTTACGCGAGGACTACTGACCTTCTAACAGTAGCACTCACTACTGGATTGACTTGTGATGACCTTGTGCATAAATGTTACCTTTATTCTTATTGTACTGGTTTTTTTTATCTTATTTTATCCACCTTGTTTTCAAGTATATATTCCTATTAGCACAGAATATAACAGAATTAAACTCTCTCTCTCTATTTTTCAACCAATAAAATCCTATCAGAAGGTTTGTTTGATAAACAATCATTACAAGGGCAAATACTACCAAAACACTTGACTAACATAATTGTAAACCTACTACGTATTATTTTTTAACCATTTAGAAAATAGTAATAATAATTTCCTTCATCACTCCTGCAAATTTGAGAAAAAGATTTTAACAAGCTAGTGTGAAATTATTTTCTAACTTATGAAAAACTTGTATTCAAAAAAGTTCACACCTCTATGTGAAATTACATTTTGAATCCCTTTGCGTATATGAAGATAAAAGCCTACTGCTTCTCAAGGCTCAAAACAATTATGGATGCCAGTTTGATCTACACGTGTACAAACACACACACACACATACCTACAAATACACACACACAGAATGGATGAAGGACAGCCAGCAGTTGCTAACTAAGGCCTTGTCTATGCACACAAAAGAAGGGATTAACCAGCAGCCACTGACTAAGCCTTTTGTTTACAAACACACAAACATATTGGGATGACCGACTTAAAGTAGGTCTGTTCACACATTTCACTTAGCTCTACGAACACTTAATTATTTTATAAAACAAACCTCACTGCAAGGAAAATTGAACATTTTATTGTTATTGTAACATTCCAAAAAGAATATTTAAATGTTATTTCAATTGATGTTCTGTTTCTACTTTTTCTTCAGAAAATAACAATTTAAAAGATGTATTATTGTTGTTGTTAAATGTTTGGAATCTCAACACTCAGCAGTATAAGTGTCCTTTTTTGATTTCATTTTTTCTAAAACTTCATCATTTCTCACATGTTCAGTTTATGGTATTCTCAGCATCCTTCTGTAGAACCACATTTCTGTTGCTTCAAGTCTCTTCATCTTTGAGGATATTGTCCAGCATTCACTGCTATATAGGATGACTGATATTACATAACAATTCATTCCTCTTTTCTTTGGAGATACATCTGTGTCTGGAGAAGCCATGTTTAGGACTCCAAATTCATCTATGTCTCAGGTGAGTTCATTCCATAAATGGGAAACAGCAAATCTTGGGTTTCCTAAATTGAGGACTGCAAGCTTGTATTTCATTCTATATCTAGGAAAGATATAATCCCAAAGGGAAATGGCACCATGGACTTGTAAGCTGGGCTAAAGAAAGAAACTTTTCATTTTCACTGTTGTAAAACGAATTGAATTTGGCTGCCACTTTCATCATGGTATGGAGTGATGTCATTAAGCAGCTGCCATGTGACTTATCTCGATGAAACAGAGATAATCACCTTCTGTATCCCTACATGATGATTGTGCATCCACTTTTTATCAATTTTTTGTTTTCTCTTCTAAATTGTAAACTAGTTTCATTTTTTACACTATTTAATTTGGACTTTTGTCCTAATCTTTATTGCCATATTCACAATGTTTCAACCATTATACACCTTGGCCTTCTTCAGGTGATATGCATTGGAATTTTGAACCCTTTATTTAGTCCATGAGGTTAGAGTTGTAAGTTTAATACCTGGCCACAGCAGAGGGAAAAACGTTAAGTTACTAAAGGGAATTAACTGAAACTGAGATATCCTAAAATAAAGGCAAGGCATGTGGAATTAGAACAATCTACTACCATGGACTAAATAAAGGGTTCAGTTTGAAATTCCAACGTATATCACCTGAACAAGGCCAGAGCGTACAATAGCCGAAATGTTGTGAATATCTTAATAAAGATGAAGACAACAGTTTGAATTATGTAGTGTAAATAGTTACAGTATCTTGTCTCAGAAATATAGGCAGTTTCATTTTATAATAAAAAAAATTATATTTTGTTTTCTAACTTTTGTAGCCATTACAAATATCTGTAGTGTTTGTGAAGAAACACTTAAAAAATCTATATAAATTGAGATTTGTTTAAATGAACAAATTAAACAGATTCAAATTATAGCAGACATGTTATTAGAACAGATTATATTGTTTAATCAGTTTTATTTTTATTATTTTAAGTTATTAGAAATTTTATATTCTTCAAGTAATGCCTTTTTCTGCTAAATATTTGCATGTATTCTTGTATTCGCTATTACATCCGTTTCAATCATAAATAAAAGTAGTCAGTTAGTATTACCAAGTAGCAGCCAGGTGTAATAGTCCCAGTTGAAGTAATATGAGGAGTCATTAAGTAATCTACCTGTGTCTTGTCTATTTCCTATTGTATGAAAACTGTTTTCATAAGAAACTGTATTTAAAAAAAAAAAAGAAAGAAAGAAAGAAAGAAAGAAAGAAAGAAATCCCTTCAACTATTTCTGAAATATAAAATTTTGGATTTACTCTTTATTTGCATTCTTCTTTTCCTTTCCATTGGACAAATTGAATATTTTTATAAGGCCAAATGATCAAAGTCTCAACCTCCCACAAACTGATTAAGTAAATCGTCACTATGAATATTGATATAGATTTTGGCAAAAATAAAGTTAATGTAGAAATCAGCTGCAGCTTGATTTGAGTTAGTATTTGCATGCAAGGCATCAAGCCATTTCCATTTGGAACAACCGGAGTAAATAGGTTTGTCTATCATCCAATTCACACTCTTCCCTGGTCTCTTGAACAGGAGCAGAGGTTTATCCCTTGTTTCCTGTTTAGAATTGGGTTTCCAGTTCCTTCTAAAGTTTTCTCATTCTCTTTCACTCCCAGAAGCCCTTAGAATATTAGTGGCATTATCACCTTACTTGGGGTAATGAACTGATTAAAAAAAAAGAAAACAATTTGGAGTAGTAAGCAAATAATATCCTTTAGGACATTTTCTTAAATGAGAGCTAAAAGTGGTGCTAAAGGTCCAGAAATGACAGACCATCTTAAGAACTTTAATGATAAAATTCAATGAAATTCAAACAGAAAACAAGGGATAAACCTCTGCTCCTGTTCAAGAATTCATGAGAATTCATTTTTCACATAAAAGTTATAGAGTTGTATTCAACATGAATGAAAATATATATTTTAAGGTACTTAGCTTTGGAGTTGAATAGAGTTCTTTGAAATTGCCCTGCTTTCATTAGAGGCTGATAATATATCAGTGTGTAATTTGACACTGGCGTTATTCAGAAGTATGAAACTCTCGACTCTCTCTCTCTCTCTGCCTATTTATATCAAAAATTGATTTCACATTGGCCCGTTACTTTTTTTCTCAGTTTGTAAGCTGCTCCCTTTTCTATTGGTCAAGATAAATTTTCACGTAGGCTTGTTAAACTTTGCCTTGGTCTCTTCTTCAACCCCGGAGCCAATCCCTTTTTCTATTGGTTAAAATAAATTTTTGCATAGGCTCGCGAATTTGTAAACAGTGAAGAAAAGAGAGTTATTTTTATTTTATATTCACCACAAATGAATAAATTTGAGCTGAAACATTTTAAACTTTCTAAAAATAAAATGGCTCAAAAAGAACCCATCAAAAATAAGATGGTCAAAAAAAGCAAATGGTTTGTGATATAATTTTAAAATTTTAAAAAGGGGAATTTTTATTAAAAAAAAAAAAATTCATTGTTTGGTTTGAAATATAGCTCATTTTAATCATCTGGACAAAGTTTTGTCGACAAATGGGCTTACCAGTTTATTTAGAAAATTAATGGCAATAATAATGATTTTAGATTTAGACAAAGAGTTATCATTGACCAAGAGAACAAATTTAGTCTCCTGTTCTGTCCTCGGTTCTAGGGAAAAGTTAATAGAGGTGAAGTCCCACATCACCACCACCAGCCCCTACCTATAACGCCATGGTTGAAGTAAGAAGTAATTATTCCATAAATGGACGTGATTTTTTTTTTTTTTTTTTGCACTTTTTGGGGAGAAATGATGTTAGTGTTGTAACTGTTGTTGTTGTTTCAGTTGAATCGTTTGGAGAAAACAATGTTGTACCATGTGACGAAAATATATTTTGTAAACTCTGGGAAATAAGAATTTTTTTTTTTTCTCCTAAAGTTAGAAATTTAAAAAAAAAAATGAATTTCTTGGATTAATTATGGTAACAAGCAAACAAACTCTGGGTTGTCTGTTACCTGTTCTCACCCTGCTTACCCTTAAAAATGAAAAAATGAAAGAAAAAGATAACGTAATAAGGGAGGCAATTCTGTATTACCCAAAATAAAAATCAAATCGAAATTGAAAAGTAAAACGACTAAGCATTCTCTTGAACAACTCTTTTATTTGTAAAATAACACATTTTCATGTAATTTCTGTAATATTTTGACATCAAGATTTACAGTTTTTTTTTTAATGACCCTCCTTGTATTAATTAATTTATTTCAAACCAATTATTTTTCTGTTAATAATTTTTAAAATTGTTCGTAACAGGATAAATAATTTAAGAAAATTTAATAATGTAAGAAAATTAAACATTTATTTCAAATAGATAGTAATTTTTGTTCTTTCTTCCTTCAGAAAATTTGGTAATTATATTTTGAACTGAATAACTTTTGAGGGGAGAGTTCTACCTTTGTGAGGAGCAAAATGCACAGCTCAATGGTAGAGTAGAGGACGAAAACCCGAAGTCGAAGCAGGTGCCTGATTAGTTTGGTTCATCACTACACTGTATCTTGTCACGATTCATGAACAAAACGGAACCTTTTTTATTTCAAATCAAAGGTATTTTTTAATATGGTTAGTTTTATATTTACTCATAATATTTTAATTTTGTTTTGTTTAAAAACTTAGTGTCATGGTGTGGTTGCGTTTCAGTACTTTAAGAAAAAATTAAATTTGTATTTAAAAACAATCTTTATACAATTGTTTATTTATTCAAAAGAAAGTTTAAAAATCGTGGCAAAACAATTATTTCTCTGAAAATATCAGGACACGACAAAAACAAAAAACGCAAGTACAATATGAATGTTTATTATTGTTTTTAAGACAAGTCGATGCTATAATACTTCATCCCAGTAAAACTTTTACTTTATTTACACGGCAAATAATTTATTTTTAAACTAGAGTTTAGACTTTTCTACATAACAACTTACTGTGTTCCACACGCTTTTTAGTTTTATGGAACATGGTATTTTTTTTTATTTAATTTAAAAACAAATGTTTTTAAATTGAACGCTCATGAAAAATGTTTTTTTTTTTTTTAATTTATTATTTCTGACCAGGTGTTAAAAAAAGTCTGGAACATTATTTAAATTTAAACTAAAAAAGTTTACCACTGCGTCAATAAGCTCTGATTTTGTCCAGATATTTTTTAACTAGTTAGTAACAGACAGGTGAGGAGTACTTAAAGTGGAACAGAAACCGTAAATAAATACAAACAAATTAATTAGAGGTACCTCCATGAGATCGCTAAAAAAAAAAAGCGCATATTAATAGATCTGAAATTTACACAGTCTCCGGCAAATGTTTTAGACAAAAGTCGCTAGTCTATGAACTACAAGGTGATCCGAAAGTTTTGTCACCCTTACCTCTCTTCCAAACTAAGGGTTCGTGTCATCGGAAAAAACTATAGGGCGTGACACGACTTTCGGACCACTAATAAAGTAAGGATTCTAGCTAGGTTAATCTAGAATTATAAATAAACGATAAATCAAAGAAAGTTCATTTAAAATAAAATTGTTTATGTAGTTTTTGTCATATATTCAAATATAGTATGTTTGTTGAAGTTAATTATCAAATTTCACGCGTTTCAAGTGAAAAGATGAAAACTTTGTGTGGAGTGTAAATTCGAAAGTGAAATTGTTTCTCCATTCTGTAGTGTCCAACTTAAACGGTATCCTTCCTGAAGGACAAGCTTCTTTCAGACAGACCAAAATCTGTTCGTAAAAACATTAAACACTACACTACAGTAAACTAAAAACACTTCAGTCACTTACCCCAACAAGGTAATCAATGAACTAGAAAAAAAAAAAAAAGCGACCAATTCTCAAAATGAATGGGTCTATCAAACAAACTGTAAGTCGAAGTGTATTATATTTGGTTTAATTTCTGCTGGGAAGTCAAAGTTGACAGCAAAACAACAACAAAAAATACAGAAAAAATGTGTTGTGCTTCCAAAAATTAATTGGTTATGTTGGAATGGAATTGATTATTTTTTTATGACTTAAAACCCTTTTTGTGGGTTGTTTAAAGCCGAAATGTATTTTAAGAATAATTTTTCTAGTCAATATTGCATTAACAGTTTTTTCTATTTTTTTTTTTTTTTTTTTTTTTTAAGAAAAGGATTTTTCCCAATACAAGTTCTACCATAACCCATAGATGAAGGAGAAGAAATGAATTCATACCTTCCCAAGAATATTTGCGTGTAAGTGAATGTTATGACGTTGACTGAAATTCAAACTCTGCTCTCCAATTTCTTATTCTATCCATTACACCACCTGCACAGCCATCTTGGACTGGGAAAAATGTTATTTTCTCAGATAATTGTTGAATTAAGCTTTTTCTAAGTATAAAACAGTTTGGGGAAAAATCCTAGTTCATGATTTAGTGGAAAATATACTGTGAAATGCTTTATGGCAATTACAATATGGAAAGTAATTTGGGAAGATGCAAGAATGAAATCATTTCATGGAATTGAAATTCAAAAAAATATCTGTTTACTCAATGAAGGCATCGCCCACATATGAAAATTCTTATATTTTTTTTCAAGAGGATAGTGCAAGCTATCATGCTTTTAAGATCAACCATAAATTATTTAAAAGAAACCAGCATTGTACATTTTAAAAAGTTGCTAAGCCAAACTTGAATATTCTAGAAAATTGTTTTAATGTTGATTTATTACATATAAAATACAATTGTGGCACAAGGCCTAAAGGAGGGAGAGAATTATTTGAGCCTGGTCATCACTTACTATCTTATACCTAGTTAATCAGATACACGACCTATTCACTCATTACAACTTGCACATTCACCAAAATAACTCATCAATTATCATTTATTCCTCCATATACCATAATTCCACATACACTCAGGGGATTTACAAAACGCACCACATGACATAAAAATTTCATAATCTTAAAAATTCAATACATAAAAATCTATGGATGATATACAATAAGCGGGGAGAGGATGCACCCAAAAAACAAAAATAAAATATCAAAACAAACAAAATAAGGAAAAACTGATGTTAGTTGAACCTGTCCACCCGTCTAAAGAAAGGCCACTGTATTCTGCCTTTAGACAAACTGTTTTAATGTTTGTGAAAAAAAAAAAATTTAAAAGTCTATATAAATTATGATTTTGTAAAAGGAAAAAATGAGACCTAAATTATATCAAACACATTATTAGAATTATAGTAATATATCTGTAGTAATCTATTTCCCATTCCTCACTGGCACATATTTGTCCTTGAACCTCACAGCTGGCTCTTTGAAATGTATTCCTCACTTCTTTTCTCGCAAAGAAAAAACCTGCCATCTTTTAGGTGTGCCCCAGTCAGTTATGTGGATTTTTTCATGCCTACCTGTAGGTATTTGATTAGCCCTAAGGCACTAGGTAATTTACATGACCATGTATGGCACAGGTGATTTTGTGCCTCTTTCATAGCGGAGCTAGGCCATGTCCATTACATTCCCCTCTGATCTCATGATCACATAGATAACAGTCGATGGGGGGGGGTGCCACTTGTGTCTGGTACTTCTCTGAAAAAAAAGGCTCACTTAACTCTTCAACAGTTTCTGCTACAACCCACTGATCTTCTTCACCATTACTTCCACTTGATTTATCAGAGTTGCCATTAGTTTAACAAAAGTATCAATGAGGAAGTGGTGTATTATATTAAGGAATTTGGATAGACAGTAAAGCCACCAGAACCCTTAGAAAGCGGGGTAGCGCTGAGCCTTAAGCTGAAGAGAGGAAAAGTGGGTGTGAACTGGTGTTCAGAAGGGCAGCAAGGTCCAACAAGTGACAGGAGAGATGAGTAGATGGGAATTGTTCTTGGTCTGTGAAAAGCTGTTGGGGCACTACCCCATTGCTGGATAGCTGTGACCAGCATGCAGCTACGTAATAAGAAGAGCAAGTGGGATAGACAGGGAATGTAAAGTTAATGATGAAACTCGCTGTGATACAGGAGATCTTAGCTGAGGTAAAGAAAGTAGACCCAGTGACCAAGACTTGGCACATCCCTAAAACAAAACCAGGAGTATTGTGGTGCAATGCTAGCAGTATTGCTACAGGTATAGTCATAGAGATCAGTGGTTTGGTTGCGGAAGTTGCAACATGGCTGAGACAAAAGGACTACTATAACCATATCAATGTAGCTGAATTAGATGCTGTGCTAAAAGGCATGAATTTTGCTTTTAAAGTCTGGTTTAAGAGAACTGGAAGTAATGACTGATTCAGTAATAAGTTGGGTGAACTCAACTGTAGAGGAGAACAGGAGAATACAGACAAAAGATGCTGGAGAAATGATAGTGAAGCAGAGATTAGGAATACTGGGAGAGTTGATATCCGAATTTGGATTACAAATAAAAACAGTGTTTGGTGGATGCATTAACTCAAGTAAACAAAAAGTGGTTGGTTGCCAATGAGGAGGAAGAGGTTCCAGTATGCTGTCTAACTGAAGAATTAGAAGAGTTGCATGGTTCTATGTGAATAGACAGGACTCTATATTTGGTGTAAATAGTTGACTCGGGAGGGTGTCCAGAGGATGTCCAGGAACTGTATCCGATGTCACTCGATTGACCCTGCCCCAAACGCACTGATCCTGATGAGATTGGGACAACAAACAGTTGGACAAGGTTAGCTGTCGATATAACACATTTTCACGTGGGTGCATATTTGATGATTGTGGACATGGTTGACTGGTGATATAGAGGGAATTGTGTGCAGAAATGGCATCTGTGGTTGCAGAAGAACTGGAGAAAGTGATTCTTGAACAAGATCCAATAGCAGAGGTGGTAATTGACAATGGCACAATTTTCTCCTCGGCACTCCAAAATGCTTGAAAAATGGAAAATAAGAAGGTACTACAGAGCAGTGTACAGGCTACACAGAAATGAGATCGTGAAAGCTAATAGCTGAGAGAAGAGGGATATTGCTTGTCAAAGTGACATTTTGGTACAACATGGTGCCTAAGGTCAGACAGAGAAAGGAGACAGTACTACAAAGGTGAATTTTCACCTACAAATGGAGGCACCTGAAAGATATATCTCCGAATACCAATAAGGAAGATCTGGCCAGAATTCAAATAGGGAAAGAGATTGCACAATGCAATGGGAGAGAGGTGACTGGAGTGCAATCCTATAACAACCTTACCATTGATAGGATGCCACGGCATATTTTAGATTTAAGGCGAATGGTCCTTGCAGATGATGATGTGAATGCTGAACTTGGTGAACTTGAAACAGCACCAATGCAAAGATCACAGAGAGAGTGAAAAGTGCTGACCTAGGCATGAGATTATGTTGTGTGAAATACTCTTTCAGGATCATGGGAGCCTGTAGTTTGAATGAATGAAGGAAGAAGAGAAAATGGAATGTCGCTTACCTTGTGGTGGTGGAGAAGAAGAAACAGTGACAGGCGGGGATTTCTTTTATAAAAAAAGATATTGCAGCAGACCAGGAAAAGTGATGAATTATGGGAAAGAAAAAAGCTATAAAGCTTAACTGAAAATAGGAGTCAGGGATTTTGTTTTTCATGCAAGAAAGGAAGAAGGCAATTTGACAGTAAGGAAGAAAGTGTGAGATCCTGGGAAAAACCATTTTTATTTTTTGAACCACACACACATATATAGATGAACTTCTCATCAACGGACTAATAGGGGGGAGAGGTGGTCCGTTAAAGCCAATTGTCCATAGATGAGAGGGGATTATTTTTGAGTTATAAAACCACTATAGTAACTACCAGTAGATATGATCATAATGTAAATACTATAAACATGTATATATGGCATAAATAAATATATGCTTAATAAAGATAAGCAAAATAACAAAAATAATAGATTTCTCACAGCTACTTTCTCACATATGTGCTAATGTATCGTACTTTATATACTGTACACCTGTCTCTGTTTAAAATTGAAAGGCCAGCCACCGCCACCAAATGGTCACTTTGAGAATTAATACAACTTGTTCTGTTAAGCCTGCAAATTTTGAAATACATCGCTGATGATTTGAAATTTTTTTTTTTTTCCTGCAGATTATTTTTATTTTGCCTCTAGATTTTGTCCATTGCATCCAAAGTCCCCTGATAGGGGGTCCATAGATGAGAGGTTTGTCTAAGTGTGTGTGTGTGTGTGTATATATATATATATATATATATATTTAAAAGAAAAACAGACCACTTTAAGGTACCATTATAATAATTTATTTCACCAGAGTCCTTTTAAAGGACGCCAGATCATCAGATAGCACTTCCAAAAATGAAATGAAACGAAAAATGAAATTAAAATTGATGGGTAATGTAAGTTTTTGTAATTTAACAGAGAGTGTAAGAGGGATAGTTAAAGAGACATGGTAGAGTATAGGGATTACCAAGTTCTTCATAACTTTATATATATATATAATCAAGAACAGTATTAAGGAAATTGTAAGACAAAATGGGATTATATAATCTAACAGAATTTATGCTAATGGAGTGCTCAGTATTAGACTAGAACGATTTGTTATTTATAATATGGCAACGTTTACTCTACATGCCCACAAAAGTATGGTGTCAAAAGGATTGTTATTCCCTTGACACTTCTATTATTGTATACACTTTTGACTCCCTTTATTTTAATAAATAAATAGGGCTTAATTTTTAATTTTTTTTTTGTCAGTTCTCAAGAATAAAGAAAATGTTTAAA
This sequence comes from Acanthosepion pharaonis, assembly GCA_903632075.3. Classification (NCBI taxonomy): domain Eukaryota; kingdom Metazoa; phylum Mollusca; class Cephalopoda; order Sepiida; family Sepiidae; genus Acanthosepion; species Acanthosepion pharaonis. Next base: position 692,260 of record CAHIKZ030004831.1, read on the forward strand.
TCAACTCTCATTTTATTAAAATTCTTATTTCTGAGGGAGTCAAAAGTGTATACAGTAAATGCAGTGTCAAAGGAATAACCATTAAACAGGTTAAACATTGTCTACATTGCATATATATTGTCCACATTGTATGTATATATATATATATATATATATATATATATATTAAAACAGTAAATCTTCTGAGACTTATATTCCTTTTTGGCTCTATTTCAACATCTTGACAATTAGTAGACAATCTACTCACTAGTTTTATGCAAATACCTTGTCACAATTGGTGGGGAGGGAATGATCAGAATTAGTGTTAATTTATTGGGACGTTTCCCAGTTCCTATACAGCTTCCATTTTCCTGTCATTAAATTCATGGTCACATTTAGACAATCAACTCTCATTAAATTTGCTTTAACCTTCCATCAGTAGTTCATATTCTTTAAGAAAAGATTCTAAATCTTTATGGTGCTTATCTATAATTCTACCACTTTTTCTTTTTATAATCAGAAGGCCATCATCTCTGTATAGAACCAAGCTCTTATTATAATTATATGACAGCTTCCATAGCAGAAACATTCCTACCAATCCCGTCACATCCGCACGATCACAACTTTGAATAATGTTTGTCCTTTTTTTTTGTCTGTATTTCATTTTCATGGAAGAGCAAGGATTTTTGACAATGGAATTTTTTTTTTTTTTGCTTATCTCAATAAATTGCTGAACCAAACATATAGCACTGTACAATAAATGTTCTGAAATTGAATATATATATATATATAAATTGAATATATATCTGTGTGTGTTTAAATACTCCCACACAATATTTGATGTTCTTTTTGCATATTAGTTTTCATTTTCATTTTTTCCACATTTCAGTCGACAAATTTGAAACCATGGCAGATCTCACAAGCTCTACACTTGATTTACTTTATCCTTTTCTTCCCAGCAAGCAAACTGATTTAATTGACCAGATCCCAAATCGATCCATTCTTGGTCCAGCTTTTAATCACCTTCTATGTGAGTGTGCTCATAGCATTTATAATGGCAATTATAAAGAATGTCTTCATCACTGTTTTGTATTGCTCGACATTACATGGGAGAAACTCAACACTGGACACTGGACAAGTGTGGCTTTGGAATGGAGAGTCTGTTATTCTATTATTGCCTTGTTTAAGGCATGCTCCCAGTTGGCCCTGCTTTTAACATCACATCCTGATTTTAATTTCTCAGTCTTGGAGGTGATTAAGTCTTGTGATATGGGTTTACTGATGGGAGCTCCCCTTAAAGACAATAACCTTTCCAAGTTGGCTTCCTATATCCACCAGTTGCTTAATTCAAAACTTTCAACTGAAAGCTCCACAACTACAGAGAAACTTAAATGCCTGATAAAGAATTTACCAACTGAAAGCTCTCCAAGTGTAGAAAGTCATCTTTGTGGTGAAGTCTCAATAAATTCATCAACTAATCATTTGGTTCAGGTGGAAGATTACAAAGCAAGTACTGATTCTGAAGAATCCTGTCAACAGACAATTTCTGAAAGGAAGTCTTTTTGTTCATTTCCTAAAAATGCAAAACTTGAAAACTCTTTTTCTAACAAAGAATGGAAGATGTATCAAAGTTCTAACAGTTCTTTTGAACGAAAGAAAATTTTGACTGAAGACTTGGATAATGATCTGACAGAATGTGAAACTCCATCACAATCTTGTGTCCTTGGATGTATTTCTCAGATGCCAAAAGATTCTGAAATCTTGGTAAAAGCCAATCAGATAGACCGACTTAATTGTCCATCTATAGAACGGTTTCATAAAGAATTTTTCCAGAAAGGTCAACCAGTCATAATTACAAATGCAATTTCATTTTGGCCTGCTATGAGCAAATGGAATTTGTCTTATATCAAGGAAATTGCTGGAAGTCGTCTTGTTCCTGTAGAAATTGGTTCCAAATACACAGAGGATTCTTGGACTCAGAAATTAATGACAATTTCAGATTTCATTGAAAATTATATACTCGAAGCTGAAAAAGAAACAAAACCTGTTGGCTATTTAGCCCAGCATCAACTCTTTGAACAAATCCGTGAGTTACAAGAAGACATTATCATTCCAACATATTGTTGTTTAGGGGAAAATGAAGATGTCAGTGTGAATGCATGGTTTGGTCCTAAGGGTACAGTCTCTCCTCTCCACTATGACCCTAAACATAATTTTTTATGTCAAGTGATGGGGCAAAAATATATACGTCTTTATTCTCCTCATGTGAGTAACTCTCTTTACCCTCATGAAGGTCACCTATTGGAAAATACCAGTCAAGTTGATGTTGAAAAACCAGACTTTGAAAAATTTCCTCTTTTCAAAGAACTTCTATACACAGAATTTGTCTTGGAACCTGGCGAAATGTTATACATGCCTCCAAAATATTGGCATTTTGTGAAATCACTTTCAATCAGTTTCTCTGTCAGTTTTTGGTGGGAATAAACAAAAAAGCACTTGATTGTTTTGCATTTTGAGTTACAATACTTGACAGGCAATTTTTTTTTTTCTTTTTAACTGCCTGTGAAGGTCCATCTGTTGGACTTAAGCCTTCATAGATTCACTGGGAGGAATGGGCCATTACCCCACCATGCTGTGTTGGTAGCAGATATGACATGCATAATTCATGAATACCCAAGGGTATTTGTGTGTAAATGAATGTAATGAACCTGATTGGAATTTAAACTCAGCTCCCTAATTTCTCATTTTGAGCTGTTATCCATTACACCACCCAAGCTTACAGCACTTGATATTCCTGAACAGTCACCCGTCTAGATGCTTACTGAGCTCAATGTTGCTTAACTTCAGTGATCAGATAAGAACTGGGGTTTCACTGTGATATGGCCATAAACTAACAATAAATGTTTTAAATTCTTGACAATATTTATTTACAAATAAAATTTGATACTATAAAACTTGATTATTATTCATTTGCTTTGTATCATTGAATGCTATTTATATTTTGATAGTATTATAGGTTTTATAAGTATATTTACAATGAGTAGATATGTTCACCTGTTGTCAGGTTCACTCCTCCCTGTTTTTTTGAACAGGAGTAGAAATAGTAGTTTTTGAACAGTAGTAGTTTAAATTTATCCCTTGTTTCCAGTTCTTTCTAGTTTACTTAAACTCTATACTCCTTTGCTTGTCCTTTCCTATGCTAATATAAATCCACAAAGTAATCCTCTGCCTTCAGTGGCTATTGGGCCTTGTCTTGGGTGAATATTAGCCAAAAAAAATTTTAGCAAATTAACTGTTATTGGTTAGTATTACGAAGTATTTATTTATAAATTTGTTTATGTAATTTTTTCACATACTTTTCCAAGTTCAAAGCCAAGTAAATGTTCAAAGAAACAATTGGTGATTTCTGCAAAATAATAATTGGTGAAAATTGCTTCCAAAAATCTCTATATTTGCTCTAGAAATCTTGTGATTTCCCACCCCACTTTTTAAAATTTTTTAAATCCTACTCACTCCAGAAATGTAACAGTCTTTGGATCCTATCATGTTACAACTACATAAACTTGGAGTTGGTCTATGGAACCCAAGTAAAAAAGGAAATTAATAATATAGTAAAAATCTGGAAACCTTAATTCTATGACAAGTGATGATTAGATTCTGTTCTATGTTCCTGGTTAAATACTGATTGAATTTGGAGATCAGCATTAAACAATGTACACATTTTATCTAAAGAAGAATTTTACTTCTTTAGGAAAACTCGGTTGTCAAAGTGTTTTGCATCACCAACTATTTAAATGTTTCCTCAATAAATTGAATTTGAAAAGAAACCAAATGAAGATGTTTGGAAACATTCTTAAGCTTTCTAAAATTCATTAAAAAAACTACAAATCCACATTGCCGACTGACTTGATAAATTTCATGTTTTGCTCTTTTTAAGTTGCCATTGCAATGCTAGAGCAGTGTTTCCCAACATGGGCACTACTTCCCTCTTGTGGGCTGTTTTGTTGAAAGCGGGTACTGGGAGTTTTTATTTCATTGGAGTGCATGGACATTTATTCATTTTTTTTCACCAAATATTATCCAATATTGTTGACAAAAGGAAATTTCTGAAAGGTATCTAAAGCTGTGGGAAGCTATCAAACTTTTCTTTGTTGCTTTTCCAATTTCCTTTATGGCTGAATGTGGTTTCAAGTTACACAGCTTCTTACTAAACAAAGAAGCTGCCCACAAAAGATCTATGATTATTTCTAACCTAAGAGCCTGAAGTAAGAGCCTTAGCCAGTAAGCTCTGAAGTCAGCCATTGCATTGAAAACATTGATATAAGCTATCAAATAAGAGTTGTTTTTTTTAGCATTTTAATCATTAGTATTTATAATAGAAATGAAAATATTAAAATTATTTTTGCATTAATATCTAAGTTATATTGCTATGAAAGATGAATTCAGTATAATATTTGAAATTTAATTTGATGGGCGAGACATCAACAGAAAAAGTTTATGCCCAAAGTGTGGGGGCACTGGTTGAAAAAAGGGTTGATAAACAGAGCTGGAGTGGCAATTTGTTTTTTTAGAAGTGATAGCACTAATTAATGAATTTATTATTTGTGGTAATTATATATACACCAATTGAAACCTGAGTAGTTGCAGTGTTTTTTTCTCTTTCTCTGTAATAGTCAAGACATTGCAAAAGAGTTGGTTGTTTTCTGTCCATAAAGCTGTTTTTTTTTTTTTCTTGGGTATCCAGTTGTCACAAAACTGTCATTTCTAAGATAACTTGGCTTGATAAAGCCTACCATAAGCTCTTTATACAAATATTTTTTGTCAAAATGATGCTACCATAGAGAAGGGGTTGGTTGGTTTTACAGGAACCATAAAGTATTTTTGTTTCACTGAATTACTGGATGTACTACATTTTGCCTTATCTGGATACTCTGCAGCCATGGATTTTAGAATTTTTTTTTTCATCAATTTTAAAAGTGGTGGTGGTTCAGTCACTTCTGGATGACCTATTTTCTAACATGCTTATGTTGAGAAAAAGATTTTGGTAAGGTTTAACATCCATACCAGCAAAAAAAACTGGTGTCAAAAGAACATTTTTCTCTTGACACTTATTACTGTAGACTCCCTTAGCAAGTTTTATCATTTTAAAAAGCAGTTTTTAGAATTTTAATAAAACCCAAACAAATCTGAATTTATGTATTTTTTTTTTTGAGAATTAGCAACAAAAGAATTAAACACTCTTGTAATTAAAGTTTAATAGTGTTTAATTACAAGAATAGTGTTTAACATTTGTTGTCAATGTACAAATCCAGATGCCTACATTTTATTTATTTGGTGAGAACAAATAAAAGAAATCTCCAGAAAATACCCCCCCCCTAAAAAAAATTTATTAGTTAGTCATAATTATGTATATTTAAATTTTCTTGTTCAGACATTTTTATAAACTTGTAAATATGAAATTATTCTTGTAAATAAGCAATCTTAATAGTGTTTAATTCCTTTGTGGTGAGCTGAATATTTCTGTTGAAGCAAAAGCACTATTTCTTTTCTATTGACAAGTAATTGAAGACAAGTATGATGCATTGTTGATCAAAGTTCATATCTCAGTCTCAGCACAGGATTACTTTCAAACTAGATTCATCTGTACAACTGGAAGTCTTGGGACTAGTCTGAAAATGAATGCAAATATATGATAGTCTGAATGAATGAAAATATATGATAGGCATCACTTGTTGATACAATATTGACTTTTCTAACCCCAGGGAAATTGAAGAGTGAATTACAGATTAGCAAATGCGAACCAAGTGTTTATTAATCTTAATTCTTTGGGAATAATCCTCAAAATCTTGGCTTGTTTTGCTTCCCAACATTAGTGAAATGATTAGAAATCAAATGGTCCCTTTTATCACCTTGTGTTTGGTAAATGTTTGCTTTTCCAGGACAATTCTTTCTACCTCACTACAATTTCATAGACAAAGCAGATGGCCGACCAAGGCCAAACTCCATACATTGACCTCCTAGGACCATGGGAATGACTCTCAAATACATGATGATACTGGTTAAGTCATGGTTAGATCAAAATTGGAATTCAATGAAACCATTGGATTGTTCGGTTAGCAAGGTCGATTTTACTGCTTTTAAACTACAATCTTCCATGAATCTCTCACATATATTAATATCTGCTCAAAGTGTATCTAAATGTAAACAAATGACGTCACACATTATGAAATGGACAAAGTTCGACAAGTATTTTAAGACATTTTTATGTTTTTTTATAAGTTACAATATCAAACTTATGTTACAGATGTCATATTATAACCTTTGAAGAGTATCATATCATTAAATATATATTAGAATGCCTATTCCAGTGTCAAGTGATTTTGTTGATTATTAATTGGCTGGATATGGATAATTGTAAAAAGTTATGATCTTTGTTTAAAATTTGTTTTGTTAAATATCTTGGATATTCACAAGGAGTAGTTTACATCATAGTTTTGCTTGGTCATATTTCTTGATAAAAAATAAGACGCCTGTTACATAAAGTCCAAAATTGAAGCGATGACCTACCAAGGAGTGGCAATCACCAGACACACACATTTTTTTTTAAAAAATACAACAGATAAAGAATACTTTAATTTTGTAAAAGGGAATGAATGGATGGTTCAAAACTTTTCAGTGATTATTTTTTTTCTTTTTAATTAGTTATAGTGCTTTCTAGCATTCTCTGGTTATTTACCTTATGCTAGGTACCTCCATGAAAATCACTAAAAAAAGAGCATAGCTTGATGAAAAAAAAAAAAAAACCTTGCCAAAAACAAAATTTTATCGTCTATGTTATTAAGAGGAAAGACCAAAGTTTTTTTTTTAATTTTTCCTTCCTTTTAGAACATTCTAAATTTTGATTAAAAAAATCTTGTTTCTCTTTGTATCACCAGAACTAGTAAAATAACAGACAATTTTTAGCACGTTTTTTTGGTATGACACACATTAATTTGGAAATTCTTGCAAAAATAAAAATAATTGTCAGATGTTAATGAAACTTTCAGGAACTATTCACAGATGATCGAAACTATTATAAATTTTTTTTTTTTTTTTTTTTTATTAAAGTCATGGCAGAAATATTTTTTTTATATTTATTACCCCCCCCCCAACTAATTTTATGAAAACACTAGTAATTCGATCGCATTGGGTTTAGTGATTACAATAGTTAAAAGCACAAGGCTTTGAGGAATCGGCTCTGAATTGTAACATACAAAACTCAATAAAACAAAGATCTTATTTAATTTCAAATGCTTTTATTTGCTTTTAGTTGTTTTTATGAATATGGACAATATTTTCTGAAAGTAAATTTTTTTGGTGAAAAATGAATATTTAATACAATTATTTGTTATTTCTTAATTATAATATTTTACATTTAAGTTGTTAAAATATTATAAAATTAGTTAGAAGCCGCATCGGGTTTCCTAAGTCTCTTTATGAGATAGATATTTTTTTTTTTTTTTTTTTTTTAGCGCATTAGTCAAAATGATACAATTTACAATCAGAAGATCCGCAGTAATTAAGAAATGTAATTTTGTGTTTATAATCAAGCTGTAATTATAAAGTACGGAAGACCAACCAGAATACAATTAAATTGAGTTATTTGAGTTAAACATTGTTCTCCGCTGTTAAGGCCTTTACTTTTGTGAAACACGTGTGGAGAAGTTAATTTGATTTTTCAATTTCAACTGAGAATGGTACCTACAAGTATCAGTATCATCTTATGAAATTTATATGATCTTATTTTTATATTAATCTCAGTTATGACATTTTTCCATAAATGAAATATCAAAATTAATAATAAAATGAATGGAAATACAAATAACAGTAAAATGTAATAAATGTACATAAAATTATAGTATTTTATGTACACTTCTGATAAAATTTTATAAGAAAGGTACCTATAAATTAATTAGATACCTTTCTTATGAAATTTAATCTCACTCTTAACAGTCTTATTTCAATTTCTTTAGAATATATTTTCCATAAAGCATTGGAAACAAAGGTGAAAGCTAAAAAAAAAAAAAAAAAAAAAAGAGTGCTGAAAGTTTTCCTTAAAAATAACGAGGTAAATAATTTGTTCACTTAAATGTAAATTATTTCACTTTTCTCCTTCTGTTGAACAAACTATCCTCACGGAATCCGTCAACATGTCATTCATCACCTGTCAAGTGATGCAAAAGTTTATGACCTGCTTTGTTTTATTTTCAAATTACATCTTTTCGGCACAGAAGCTAAGCTTGGTTCAAAATAAACATTATAATTTCTGATTTTCTTAAAATAAATTTTGAAAAAATGATAATTTATATTAAAAGAATTTCAAAGTGAGATTTCCAGTTTTTTTATAAAAAGGAAAAAAATGATCAATTTTGCTGACTCAAAAAAAAAAAAAATTTTTAACGAAAATTTCGGATGTGCTAGGAACAATTAAAAAATGTAAAAAAATACCCCAAAATTGATCTTTCCTCTTAACAATAACAAACATTTAGACGATAAAATTTTGTTTTCAAGTTTGGCATCTTTTTCATCATGCTATGCTTTCTTTTTTTAGTGATCTCGTGGAGGTACCTACCTTATGCCCTACAGAAACTGGACGTGACACTAGGTCAGTTTAACAGGCTTACACATAAAAATTGCCCAGTCCCTGTAACTATCTATCTCTCTAATAAATATATATATGTATGCTGCTGCAAGGGTGGAATTCCCAGGGCTAGGCTTCTCATTATAAAACCAGCAAACTGCCAGGAGGCAGAAAAGAGAAATATTTACTGGTTATCCATACGATTAAAGCATGTTGGTTGGAAGGGGAGGGGGCATTCATGATAAACTCAAACCAACATCAAATTAACATTTCTGATAGAGAATGTTGTAGTTTGAAAATTTATCACCAGAAGCCATCATTTGATAAGTAGAGGAAAACCCATCTTTAGCCCTTCACAGATTTTGAAAGCAAAAAAAGTAATTGAAAATATTCAAAACACCATTTCCTAGACTAAATTATCTTTTTTTAATATAGGTTTCATTTAATTTTTATAAGTGCTTTGAAACTTTTGTAGCTATTTGCAATTAATGTTGTATGAGACAAGTATTATCAACCATTATGGATCTTATATTGGTAGGAATATTGTTTAAGGCATGGTCTAATTGCACTTTGGTCAGATGAATGCTAACTTAATCTATAAGAGTGTGTCATGGTGATATGACCAACAATTATTTTGTTTGGAAAGGTTATTAGATGAGAACTTGTATATTAAATTAGTTTTGTATATTTTTTAATCTCGTGTTAGTGATGACAAGACGTCATGATTTTAATTCTTAATAATAGATGTTAAGTCAAACAGATATATTTCCAGGTACGATATTCTTAATTGCTATCTCATATTTATAACTCGGGTTTATGTAGCCACAATAAGTTTATTGTAATTACTGTTTTTGTTGGTTGGGTCATTTTGTTGATTAAACTTTTCCTGTAGTTGCCTGGCCATAAAGACCATGTTCACTATATGTTGGTCAGGTTTGAACTTACACAGATTCAAGACATAACATATTCTGTTAAGCAAACTAAGATAAATGTTATGATTTTCCCAACTGCACACAAATGTAATTCCTTTGTAGCAATCACAATCTGCCAATCTATAAGCCCTTACCTTTGGTAAACTTGCATTCTTCCAATTTTTTTCTTTCAAGTATCAAACATAACCCGACAAACAACAGAAATGAGGTGTTCATTCTCAACAACAAAAATTTCAGCTGGAAAAATTTTCTTTGGTGGTTTATGCCATTTTTATCTTTTGATTTCTCTTTGTAGCTCTCCACTAGTTGAGAAGTTCAATGTCAGGTCCCTGCTCAAAAAAAATCAACATATGCTTCTTTGTTCAATTTTGCTCAGAGAATTGCGCTCTCGCCTAAAGATTTATGGTATAGCTCACTTCCAGTTTTTGATTTCACACAAGCTACGAGTGATGTCTTCAATCTGAACACTCGTTTGAGATTATCCAATTAGTGTTATGGTTGTGAGCAGCTACTTGAATATCCCTTGCCAAATTATTCATTCACTGGGCCCTGACATTATGTACTGCTTTTTTTGACTTCCCTCAGATTTTCTTTTGAGACAAACAGGAGCTTTGTCATTTAGACAGGTTTATTAGCTGTTTTAGATCATTTTCATTATATATATATATATATATATATAACACAAGCATTAAGGCTGATTTCTATAAAAATGTCAAGAAATATATATTTTAAGATATTTTTTATGTTTATACATTCTTTTTATAGATACAAATATTTAAATAAATATTCTGTTTATAATAACCAGTAGTAATAGCATTTACTGGCCTGAATGTCCGAGAAATTTTCATAGAAAATCTTTGTCCTCCGACAGGAATCGAACCAGTATCCTATACGGAATCGTCGGTGCCTTAACCGATTGAGCCACAGAGGATCGTTCGGTTAGCAAGGTCGATTTTACTGCTCTTAAAATACAATCTTCCATGAATCTCTTGCGTACATTCAAAGCGTATCCAAATGTAAACAAATGACATCACACATTATGAAATGGCCAAAGTTTGACAATTATTTTAAGACATGTTTATATATTCTTTTTATAGATACAAATATTTAAGTAAATGCTCTGTTTATAATAAACAGTATTAATAACATCTATGAAAATTTCTGACATTCAGGCAGATAAATGTTGTTTAATATTGTTTATTATAAACAGAGCATTTACTTAAATATTTGTATCTATAAAAAGAATGTATAAACATAAAAATGTCTTAAAATAATTGTCGGATTTTGTCCATTTCATAAATATATATATTTCTTGACATTTTTATAGAAATCAACTTTAATGTCTGTGTTTTTCTCTAACAAATAAAATAGATGCTCTTTCTATTCACCTACTCACCACATTCTGTGGATGCAAAATACTATTGGCCCACAAATTCTATTACTATTTAAAAAGAATGGGAACTCCACAGTACTTCATATTTAAGGCAAGAGGAAAACTTGCTAATTTAAATTAATCCAACCAGCTGCTTGCACCATCAGCTGGCTGCACATTAAACAAATATGTCCTTAATATTGTGACTATAAACAGCAATATGATCAATTAAATGAAAATAAAAATATACACAAGATGTTCTGAAAATTTCTTGTTTTGAGCCACTACCTCAAAAATCAGTATTTTCATATGTAGTCATTAAAATTCTGGGTTGAGGAAGTGGGTTGGGGCAAGATCTTGTCAGTAGTCATGTGTGTAAAATTAAAAAGATAGGCCATTGGTTGATTTCAATAAAACTTGTTCAAACAAGTTCTTGCCACCCAAGTAATTCAGATACACAAGTAAAGATTGAATTTAATATTTTTATAGATGTGGTTTTCTAAAATCCATTTGCATATACAATATTTATTTTCTGTGTGTGCCATGGACATATAAAAGCACAAAGTGAAAATATCTGTTAATTACACAAGCACATTATTCACAAGGAGTTAAAAGAAATCTCAGGCTGTATAAGGCATGAATTCAAACTCATTGTATCAAATAAGAATAAATGATTCTTTTGCTGAAAATTGTACAAAGAGCAGAGTATGACTTGAAAATGTAACTTGGATAAAGCAAGGATTAATTAGAGTACTTTATTCAACTGATCTTAAAAAAAAAAAAAAAAAAAAAAAAAAAAAAAAAAAGAGGTCAGCCTCATTCTACAAGATGCACCACCACCACTTTGTAGAATTGGTTTAAGTTTCATTTCATGTTGCATTTATCAACTGAGGTTCCATTACTAGGAATTCCCATAGAAGGAAAACTCATTTCAAATCAGATTTTTTTTTTTAAAGCAGACAACCCAGTAATTCTGAAATTCATACTGGCTGCTCAAAATAAAAACATTGGATTTTGACAGATAAATCTGTTTTAGTGCCCATAACAATGTCATTTTACTTGATTTGACAAGCCTAATTTTCTTAAAAGAAAGTGGTAGATAATATTTTAGGACAAATACTTTTCTATTTCTTTTCAGTTTTGACAAGTTGTTTCTAACTTCAGAATTTGCTTTGAAGAATGTTAAAAATAATTACTTTACTGTCATTTAGGAGACACAGCAGTGAAATCAACAAGTCATCATGAATTTTGCAGACAAGAAATCAAAATTTTGCAGTGTCTCTGCTTAAAATTAGTGATTATTTTGGTTTGACAATTAAAATAAAAGTTATGAGAAAAAAAAAAAAAAAATGAAAATAAAAAGACAGTTATTACAAAAGAAAACTGTTTTCAATTTAAAATGCTTTACTCAAAAACTTACATCTTGTAAAATAATTTTAAAATTTGCACACAAAAGTTGTTACTACAGAGGAAAATAACCTAAAATGTCTAAATTCAAACAATGAGCAAATATTAATTTGGGTTTTGTGAATGTTCTTAATGACAGAACTTCAATTGGTAAATATTGACAATTCATCAGTTGATAATGAGGAGCAGGAATACGTTAAATAAACCATCAGCCAAACATTTTTGAAATTGATCTTCATGCTGCTGCTGCAGAATAGATTGTCCAGAGAAAGTTGATTGGATAAGGGAACCAATTTTTTCAAGCATATAAGTACTGTAGATTTTATTACAGTTTACAATCAACCATTGATTTTCTCACACAGCAACATTTATACGGGTCATACAGTATTAGATGCAATTTCATTTTGTCTTGTAAAAGAATAATGATAATCTTAGCAAAGAAAACAGTTCTTTTGCTGCCTGCCTCCAAAGTTCTAAATGAGGCAAAAAAAAATTTATTCCCGATCATGAGAGTGAGGAAGGTGTTGATGAGTGCTGTGAAATTTCTGATATTTAACTTTTAAAACTTTTTTTTGAGGGACGAGATATATATAATCCACATTTAGTTGAGGATAAGGAGTTTTGAATATTTCCATTTGGCAAAGATCAAACAATATGTGATCAAAAACTTTTGGTGGAGAACTAAGTTTTAATGCAAAACTCAAGTCAACTAATGTCTAAAAATAAATTAAAAAAATAAAAGGACTTGAAGCAGGTCTGATTCTCAATTGATAATTATTCACGAAATGTACATAATTTGGTGAGGAAATACATTTCAATTAAGTGAATAGTTTTCTAAACATTCTTAGACAACTTCTGAAAAGGCAAATCCACTGAAAAATATTTTACATTATTTCCCAGTGGCTTTAAACACAAAGTTCTTTTGAGATATGGTAGGAAAAAAAAAAGAAAAAAGAAAAACAAAAGAATCAGATGACATGAATTTAGATGACAGCATATTTCTCAAAAAAAAAAAAAAAAAAAAAAAATGAAAGTGATAATGAATTTCCTTCTGATCTATTTTAATTTTTTTTTTTTGTTTTGTTTGTTTGCATCTTAGCCCCACCGTCCCCAAGAAGTGTTCAGTATCTCCGATTTCCTCCATGTTCCATATTTTTGTAAGCATCAAAACGAGGCTCCTGCATTCTGGAACCCAAATTGTTTCCACCACCACCACCAGCCATCATGCCTGGTGGTTGGGCAATTGTGTTAAACATATTGCCCGGTCCTAAATTCTGTGCACCACCGCTGTTTGAAGAGCCGCTGCCACCACCAAAACCTCTGCTGCCACTAACACCATTTCCTCGTTCATAATTGGGATTCATATTGTTGCCCATCCACTGGTGATGACCAGTGTCCATTCCACCATGAGAATGAGACCAATTGTCAACTTTCCAATTGGAGCCACCAACTGAAACAACAACAACAAACAAAAAAAAAAAAAAAAAAAAAAGGATCGTCATCTTTTAATATGAAGCAAAAAGTTTCAAAAGAAACTTGATTTTTTTCCTTTTAAATATTACATGAAAATAAATAAAAAAACAGAAAAAGCAAATTATGTGCCCACAAAGACCAAAATTCTCAAGAGAGGAGACTGAAATATTTCCCATAATGAAATGTTAAATTTATTTCTTATAAATTTATTAGCAAGTGAAACAAACGGCTTTGTGGTGTCATCACATTCTCCCATAGAAATTTATCGAAAAGCTTTTCCTCATCCTTTCTACAAGAATCCAGAATGGAGGAGTCAGAATCACCCTCCCCACCACCACCACCCCGCCTGCAATGTATTCAATCTCACAGAAATTTTTGTAAAAAGATGATCAATGCTTTTGATTATAGTCACTCAATGGTTAGCAAGATATTCAGTTTTCTCTGCACAGCGAGCACATGTCGATGATATTCACTTTCCATGCAGATGCATAAAGAATGTTTTCTGGATTTATTTTATATTCTAAGTTAAGGCAACAGAATACTAGAGAACAGTTCTGTACATTTTGCTGTCAACTGATTTAGAAAGCAAAGTCAGAAGTACTTGCTCATCACACATTTGAATACAGACTTCTATAAACTATGTAAATTATGCTAAAAATTTATTTACACATTTTAATGTAGAGAATGAACATCTTAATTCAAAATTAACAGTAGAAAGAAAAAGTAAATCAGAAACATGAAAAGTTTAAGTTTTAAGGAAATTTCTTTCTGCAGAAGGTAGGTGTGTGAGAGAGAGAGAGAGAGAGAGATCAGATTTTACAACATGCAAATATATTTAAACAAAAATTGGAAAAAAAAAATGTTTATAGAAAAAAAAGCTCAATCAGAATCTGCCTTTCACCTTGTCAATAATATAACAGGTTTGGTTAAATTCAATTGAACAAGTGTGTTTAAATGCTTTATTTTCCTAGTTTTCAAATAAGCTGTTTTGCATCAAATTTTGTCCATCTCCTTCATTATCAAGAACTGAATGTTGCATGGTATACAACATATGGCTAAAGCTTGGCAATTTTTTTTTTTTTGTGGAGTGTGTGTGTGTGTGTGTGTGTGTGTTAAAATTCAATTTATATATATATCATGTAAGTGACAATGTTTAAAACAATTTTACAGTTTAACTGCAATGAAAGGAATGCATAAAGCATTTTATGTGTATGTTACATATTTTATACACACACTTTAAAATGACATCTGTGGTGAAAGATTTTATTTATTGCAGGTTTTTTTTTCTATAACTTATTTAACTGTAACCAGTCACTTCCTAATTATTAACAAGATGAAAGGTCATTAAAAATATCATTCACTAGTACATATCACTTAAGGCCTCAAAATAATTCCATAATTATTATACAAAAGAAACAAACCACATTAAATAAAATATCAGATGATATTTTCAGGTGTGTGTGTGTGTGTGTGTGTGTGTGTGTGTGTGATGATGATGATAATGATGTTTTTATGCATATTATTTATTTTGCATATTTGATAAATTCTTTTCTGGTTCAGTCAAGCTCTGTGAAACAGTTTTACACAAGACATTACCTTATATGAGGCACATGTTTGAATTTAAATTGTAGAGCTTAAAAAGCCAACCTGTAGCCAACAAAATTTTGTTTACTGTATGGAAGATATTCAGCTCTCAATAATGACCGAGACAGTGGAAAGCGCTTGAATAAAAACAGAATAAAAAAAACACAAACTTTGGACAGTTCATCCACAATTTTAATTGGTTGCACTACAGATTAATTTGAAAATTGGGAAAATACAATAAGAAATTTAAGAGACAAACTGTCATTTGAATTTAACAACACTTGCTTAAATGAATCCTATATATATATATATATATATATATATATATATATATATAGAGGCACACATTGAAGGCTTCTTCAATTTGGTCTTAATTGAAGTTGTTCTTGTTTGTAAATGAGTGATCAATCTTAATGATTGGAATATAGAAATCTTTTGCTAGGTAGAGTGAAATGTAAATCAAGTGATTCAACTTTAGGGGGGGAAAAAAAAAAAAAGGAAATGTGAGAGTAGGTGATCTTAATGCAACAAGATAACATCCCTTCTAGTCACACAAACTGGGTAAATGCCCTATTTCAAGCTGGTCTACATATTTAACCATTTTAATTAAAGGTATGATGTATGAAACCTCTCAAATGCTCCCTGAAACATTCCATGCATAATAGTGTGGTTTTCAAATGATGTCCACATCCAGAACTTATGACAAGATTCAATACAATGTAAAACTGACTCACTTTCATACTGGTGAACAGCATTCATACATTCAAGAGTTTTCACTTTAAATGGAATCCACTTATTTAGTTTTTGTTCTGGATAATCACACTTAATATGAAATATTTCCAATCAGTATATTAAAGTTTGCTGAGAACTCTCAGACTCCTTTTCAACCCCAGATTCCAATTCTTTATCAACCGAAATCTCTACTTGTAAATTTTTGAAAGCAAAATCTTATTGCTCATTTCCTAACAATATTTCGCCCCAAACTGATATTCCTTGCAGCTTCAGCCCTGACAGTATTAATGTTAACAGTCTGTTGGAAACACTGCATTAATATCCTTTTGATCTGGTAACCCCTATGAAACTGTGAATGAGGATCTCTGCTAAAATTCCTTACTGGAAAACGTTGTTTGCCTAATTTTTAACAACTGAATAATCAATAATATTATTTAAAAATAAAACTAGAACATCAGTTGAAAATATGTGGCCATTTAAAAAAAGAAAGGTCAAACATTTAACTCGTGAATTTTTTATTGAATCATCTAACATATTCCCAAGCCTCAAATACATGTTAGTCGCTATGAATTATTTTTTGGTTCAGACAAATTTGAATAGATAAACATTTGTCTAATAAGAACAACCCTCAGAAGATTCTGCAGCAACTAGAGATTTTTTAACTGTGACAATTGTGGTTCTAGCACATTGTAATATTATAGAAGTTTAAGAAAATTACCTTAATAGATATTAGAATCACAAGAGCAAAAAAGAACTGCTACCAGTTAACAAGTTCAAATTTGTATGTATGTAGAGGAGGAGGTAGTGAATAAAAAAAAGAAAGAAAGAAAGTCAAAATGAACTGTGAAAAGACTAAAAATATGAGGAAGATGGGTTCTGATGTATTTTCTTTGCTATGGTAAAAAGGAGAAAAAAAAAGAAAAAAAAACTCCACTCTTCTTGAAAACCTTTTACTTCTTCCATTCAAGTATGTGTGATGTTTCAATGATAGTTATATGAATTGCCTTTAAAAGTCAAAGCAGCCGTACCCAGTTGATTCCTGAGTCTTCCTAGTCTTTCATGTGCAGATACATTCCTTCGGTCCATTTCTCTCTCTCTGTCTGCTGCTAAGTTCCTGTGATCCGTGTCATGCCCATGGTAGCCAACAGAACCGAGGTCTCTCCTAAATTGAAGACATTTCAATCAAATCAACATGCTGATAAATTGAAGAAAATCAAATCCAAAGTTTCATTTTCAGACACAATGCCAACCCCCATTCAATGTTTAAATGTGTCGATGCGTACATATATTGACAGTTTAGGATAAAAAATAACAAGACAACAATCTACAAGAAACAATAGCCAATTCCAGTTTTGTCGATTGGATAATACATGATGTTGACAATTATCCAGTTTGCATTTTTCTTCTTTCAGTCTTTTTAAGGACATAGAAGGTAAACAATTAGATCAACTGATAATGAAAATTCAAAAACTTGTAGAGAGAATTCAGTTGCATCACAGTGAGAACTAAACAAAAAATACATTAAGAATTTTATATTTGCTAAAATAACTAATAAATTTTCAGCATTGTTGATATGTTATTATAGAAATGTATTCTGAAATAATTAACAAATGAAAAGTAATAATAATAATCATAATTCTTGTTAAATGATGAAAAAAATTAATAATAATAAAAAAAGGTAGTAGTAGATAATACAGTGTGTGTGTGTGTGTTAACATGCACCTAGTAGCAGGTGAAAGCAGAAATTTAATTTAAATACTATTATACAAGGTGCGGCAGAAAAACTTCCCACATTAATGGCAATGGTGTCTTCATCTAGCTAATATCTTACTATTACGTGAGTGGTATTTCTGCCACACCCCATATTACTAGTAAAGGGTAAGGGAATTTGCACCAACATTAATCTTTCAACGAAATGCAAACACAAAAAAAAAAACAAATTTACCGTTCAAACCTATTATCAGCCGAAACATGATCAGCCAGCCTAGAACTATTTTCTGGTGGGCCATATCTCTCATGACCTGCTCTTTGTGGGCTGTGGTTAATTCGACCATGGTTAGAATCAGAAAAACGACCAACTGATTCCATGGGCTTGCCATCTCTATTGTAATAGGAATCTCCTCTTCGATCATAATTATCTTCATGCTCACCAAACCTAAAAAGAAAAGAAAAAAAAAAGAAAAGAAAACAGTTTGCATGAAGCAAAAATGAAGCTGAAATGTTCTCATGTCAATCAAGGTTTATCTTATGAAGCTGTTGATCAGTAAATTCAGGAAAAACAGTTTAGAATTTTCTAATGATTTGTGTGTTCCAATATTGATGGATGTTGGTCATTAAGAGGAACTGGTTAAAAAAACAAAACTGTACACTAGTTCTTAGAATCAGCTAATCATGACAGAAAACTGAAATGGATTCGTGTGTGTGTGTGTGTGAAAATATATAGAAAATAGGAAAGAACTGGTTAGTAAATTTTAGTATTTTAGTTATTTTTAAAAAATAGTGCTCGATACAAAAGTAGAGCATAAATATAATTATTTATTTAAAAATATGATTCCAACTCGCGACATAAGAGGTCTCATGTTTCAAAACAAGAGCCGAAAACTTCAATATAATTATTTGAATTAAATCGAGTTAAAATAAGCTCTGTTCCATCTTCAAGCGAAATTTTTTGGAATAACTTATTTCTGAAATTTACGTGTTTTAATAGTATATTCATAATTGAAATCAAAATTTCCATGGTAACAGCTAGGGCGAATTGTTTAAATTGGGTAGGGGTGTGTTGGGTGTTAATAATAAGTATCAGTATAGAGTTACTTTCATAGATGTCAAGTCACGGTAAGGTGGGGGTTGTCTAAATTTGAAACGGAAGATGTTTTCGCCTAGTCTGGTTTACGTGTCTATGGAGATTTATTTTTTTTTTTTATTTTATTTCTTTATGAAAGGGATTTGTGCATATAAAAACTGCCGTAACATTTGTTTTTTGACGACTTCATAAAAGGTTATCTTTTTTGTAGGATATTTAAACTATTTATTTGGACTATGGATTATAAAAGTTATTATATTGTATGCTTGTTTTTAGCTAATTATTCAAACCATGAATTTGATGATGTTGGCAAAAAAACGTTAACTCATGTCTATTGTTTAATAGATTATTATTATTTAGAAACTTTATAATGTGCAGTTTCTCATGGAGGCACAAAGTGCATGGGTCATCCCAAGTTTTACATGTTCTAGTCCTGTTTATAATTTTTCATTTTACTTTAGGTGTCCTATTTATTTCCTTCAGATGCCAAAAATATTTAGATAGGGACTTCCCTATCTAAATATTTTTGGCATAACCCTTGGCATAAATTGGGTAGGGGTGTGTTGGGTGCTAATAATAAGTATCAGTACAGAGTTGCTTTCATAGATGTCAAGTCATGGTAAGATGGGGGGGGGTGTCTAAATTTGAAAAGGAAGATGTTTTCGCCTAGTCTGGTTTACGTGTCTATGGAGATTTATTTATTTTATTTCTTTATGAAAGGGATTTGTGCATATAAAAACTGCCGTAACATTTATCTAATATTTTTGGCATAACCCTTTATGAAGTTGTCAAAAAACAAATGTTACAGCAGTTTTTATATGCACAAATCCCTTTCATAAAGAAATAAAATAAAAAAATAAATAAATCTCCATTAGAAACGTAACCCGAATTAGCCGAAAACATCTTCCGTTTCAAATTTAGACACCCCCACCTTACGCGGGACATCTATGAAAGTAACATCTATGAAAGTAACTATACTGTTGATGGAAATTTTGATTTCAATTATGAATATACTATTAAAACACATAAATTTCAGAAATAAGTTATTCCAAAAAAATTTCGCTTGAAGATGGAACAGAGCTTACTTTAACTCAATTTAATTCAAATAATTATATCAAAGTTTTTTCGGCTCTTGTTTTGAAACATGAGACCTCTTATGTCATGAGTTGGAATCATATTTTAAAATAAATAATTATATATATATATATATATATATATATATATATATATATATATATACACACACACAATATTAGTGGTAAATATACACATACATATGCAAAATATATAAATATATACATAGGTGCATACACATACATGTATATTTTTTGAATAAAAATTCCAAGAGGATAGAATCCAGGTAGAATTCAATGTCCAGGACAGAGTAAGGATATAATAAAAAGGCTTAAACACTAATATTCCATGGTCATAATTTATTCCATTGGAATCGTAAATATGATCCAATTCATCAGACCTACAAATTCAAAAAGAAAACAGAAAAAACAAAACGGAAATAAAAACAGAATTTAGAGTGTGTAAGTATGAGGGTGTGGGACGAATGTTAGAGCTAAAGAGAGGGGTAACAGACTAGAGAAGGAGGGAGATTCTCAAAAAAAAAAAAAAAAAAAAAAAAAAAAAAATGGGGATAGGATGCAAGTTTTGATTCATCTACATGGGTGCTAGCACATATAGGTGTACATATATTCATGTGTGTATGTATATATGTATTTATATTGCGTATCACACAGTTTTGGTTTTTTTGCATGTTTCTTTATATGTAGTTGGATCTATGGCTGTCCTGCTGATGTATACAACATTTATAATCCTAAATTAAAATCTTATAATAATAATAATATTATTATTTGTACTTTCTTATTATTTATCTGTATTTAAAATCCTTTCATTTATGTTTGATATTATTATCATTATTGTAATTTTTATTATTTATATTAAGGGATCTTTTATTAGACTAACTAATTTGGAATTGTGTTGATTTGTCCTGCCTAAACTAACAGGCCATATCGGTCAATTTGCTGTATAGCTATGTACAAAGTTCCACACTTTAAGGAAAAAATTCTTGGCTGGGTCAATCTATTTTAGGCTTACCCATTCAACTCTTCCTAATTTCCTTTCCTTCTATCTCAGTTTTTTAAAAGAAAAGTGACCATCTATCACTGTTCTTCTTCCTCTCCTTCTCTCTTGCTTTTCCCTTCCCCCTGTTAATCTAATATATCAGTCCCGGGGAATTGTCTCCATTTACTAAAAGACTTCGGTTTGAAGAGATGAATATATAGATATTCACGAAATAAATTATAACTAAAATGAATCTTTAAAGTTTTCTTCTTTATTATTAAATATATATGTATGTGTGTGTGTGTGTGTGTGTGTGTGTGTGTGTGCAACCTTGAGGAGTTGAAAAAAAACTTTTTTAGCAATCATGATCTCTTATCAAATTAACAATTGCCTCCTTTCCTTTGATGTGGAAATACACTCTGTATAGAAAAGCTCCATCATCACCATTTACTCAATACTAAGTTTTCTTGGAAGAACGCAAATTTGTCTTAACACTATAAACTCTGTAAATATGTGAAATTGTTTTATTCCCACTCTTTTAGAGAAACACTTCCAATATCTGTTTTCCAGAAACAAAAAAGAACAAAATTCCTATTTAAGACAAATAAAGCTTCCATGTCTGTTTACATTTTCTGTTAAAAAGAAATTGACTCAAGAACCTGATTGAATCTTTCTTACCATGTTTCATCAGAGAAAGAACGACCAAATCTAGAGGTAGAAGCACCACTGCTTCCCATATTTGGTCGTTTCATTTCATCCCACATGTTGTCATTGTGAGCTGTTTTTCTATCATAAGGTCTTTTCATGGCATGCCTTTCTCTCTCAAATCTGTGAAGAAAAAAAATAAACCATTAAAATTATGTATAATACTGCTTCTGCAAAATATCAGCACCATTATTAGGTTAGTTGTAATTTAAACTTAATTAAAAACAAACCAAACTATACAAAATCATTAAGAAATTCACTGTATTTCATGACACAGAAAAAGGAAAACCTCACTAACACCATAATCTGGATTTACTTTTTATATAACATTGAAATTTCATAAAATAAAACAAATAGTTAATATAAAACAAAGGGGGAAATTTAGTTCCAACAACAAGAAAAAAAAAAAAAAAAAAAAAAAAAAAAAGCCTGGTGTTCTAGAAAAAAAAAAAAAAAAAAAAAAAAAAAGGGGAAAACTAAATATGGATCTCGTTTTGATTTTGGAATTTAAACAAAACTTGGACAACAAAGTTCAATCCTTTACGTTTTTCAATGCAACTTCAAATATGAACATCTGACAGAAATGACAGAAAAACTGAGTTTACAAAGTAGAATATTGCCATAATACTGATGGCTAGGCGCGCGCGTGTGTGTGTGTGTGGGGGGTAGAGAAAGAGAGATGGATGGAGATCTAATGTTTCCTTTGCCAATTTAATGTAGACAGTTGTACAGCAAGCCTATAATTGTGTAGAGATTATAAATTGCATAGTGAAAACAGTTCTTTTATCAGGTTTTCAAATCCTAGTTTCATCGGAATGCAAATATGATTGAACCCAAATAACTTGTGCAAATAAAACAGAAGATCGAAGTGACAAACTTACCCATTGAACATATCAGCTTGCTGACGTTCTTTCCACAGCTGGCTTTGTTCAGCACGTTCCAATTTCAGACGTTCTCTTTCTAATTTTTCCCTTTCCATCCTAATGAAAGTGGAAAGCAAAAAAACATTATGAAAATTGTAATTATTTTTATAAACGAAAGATCAGTTAAAAATTATAATCTTTGAAATAAAATGCTATCCAAATGGGAAAGTCACTAATGGCCATTATTCACTCAATGTAAAAATCAATCCTTTTCCTGTCAAGTTCCATTTAAATTCTACTAAACAGACATGAGATGAAGAATGAAAATGCACCATTTTAAAAGACAACTTTCATATTTATTCAGTCTTGAAAAGTTAAAGTATCAGAAAATGTTTCATTTTACAATTTCTGTGGATTTTGCTTATACAAGATTCTGTTGATTAATTTCCTATTTTCATAACCCCCACCCACAAAAAAATCTCTCAGAAATCCTGGCTTTAGAGAAATGTTCTTTTGTAGAATTATACAGGACAGGTTCATTGTCTTAGTTACTAAATGCAACACTACAAGGCAATATCTCTTTTGATCATAATCTCAGTGTCAAGAACTCTTGGTCACAGCTCCAGATACAATACGATACGGAGTGGAAATGTGATGGCTTGATGTGTACACCTCTTAGCATTTTGTTTCTGATATAGGATTTTGTTTAGACAAGACCTGAAGAAGTCCCATATTCAGGGTTGAAATATTGCAAGCCCAAGCCAGAATCATGTTATAGAAAACTAGATTTAACAGATTCCCAATGTCTTGGAATAATGATGAAAAATCTCTGAATACCGTAACAAGATTTTAATAAAGTGTGATTTATTTTTGCTGTTGCGTAAGTACTTCAAACTAGCATCTTACTTTTCGCAATTGACAGCAATACACAGTTGGCTGAACTTCAAACTTCACAACTATGTTGATGATAGAGCAACAGTCATGTCTATTTACTTGTTGCCATACTTTTCAAACAAAGTTTGGAGGTGATAATCTGGTAGTCATTTCTTACAGTTGCTGCCACAATCTACTCTTTCTGTGTCTTTCTCTCTGCACCTGTGTTTGTGTGTGCCTGAGAATGTGCGCATTCAATGATGTATTGATACAATATTAACATTAACTTATATTCTCTAAAGGTCTCTTGTGTCCTGGGAAGCAAGAATTCTGATAACTTGCTTTCTAAAAAGTTCTTACTGAAAAAGCAGAGACAAATATCTTTATGCAAACGGCCCAGAAATTGTTCTACTAAGAAACTACACTTATCCAATGGATAGATCTTTACATAAACAACTTAATCTGAAGGGCTTTTAGGTATATATTTTTTTTAATTTTGGTCAAGAAAGTACTGTATTTGACAGCATGCACAGGTGTATAAGACGCACCAATTTCAGCAGGGCAAATCAAGAAAAAAATTAGTAATTAGTAAAATTAGTAAAACCTACATATGACATATAAGACGCAAGGGAATTTTAAGACATTTTTAGTAAAAAAAAAAAAAAAAAAATGCGCCTTCTATGCCGTTAAACATGGTAATTTATTACCAGTTATAATTTTTGCCTGACTTGGCAAATGTTACAAGTGAGGAGTAGAAGGTTATTATACTAAGTTACTAAATTATATTCAAGTTAATAATTAAAATGAACAAATCAATCCATCTAATTTTTTTTAAAAACTAATCTTCTCAATTAGTTCTTTTTCTACATTTAATGCCAATAACCATTAAACGCAATCAAGCCGTCTCTTACATTTTTCCCTGGTTTGCTACTATAAAATTGAGCCTGTCTACATTGAATGTCAAGCCTCCTTGGGGGAGTCATCACTCACCTTCAAATTCCCTTTTGAAATTCTTTATTCTTATCAATGTTAATAAAATTTCCCTCTAATCTTTTTGTTTTCAAATTCAGATTTTGTTTCTTTTATAAAACTTTCCTAATTTCATGCATAACAGTTTTCTCAAATTGTATCAAGTGCATTTAGTAGAAACTTAAACCTTTAGAATAAGTTTTTATAAAAAAAACAAACACTTTTCAGATCAACAACGGAAACACTGCATAAAATGTGGATTCTAAATGGGTTCATCTATTGACGATTGTAGATCATCTGATATTGTGTGACTTGGAAATAAATCCCAAATCATATTTTGAAAATAAAATATTTTGCCACCTACCTCAGTTCTTCACGAACTCTGTCCAATCTGTAAGCCTCTTCCTTTTGTCTTCTCTGCAATTCAAGTTCAACCAATCTGGCATGATCAATCTGTCTTTCTTGTCGTCTCACTTCTCTTTCCAGATAATTCTTCCTCTGCTTTAATTCTAACGTTAGTTTAAAATCTCTCTAAAAAGAAAATAAATTGCAAGGTAAGTTGAGAAAAGAAAAAAGAAAAGGCAAAATATTTAAGAATCAGATATTCTGATGAAATTCTCTTCTCATCAACTAAACAAAGAAATTTATGGTGTATGATGAGAAACACAATCACCACCAGTGTCGTTATTAGGTAAGTACATGGGCCAGGATATTCACCGAGAGAGAAAGAGATTATGCTAATTCATATTACTTCAAAAAGATTTTTTAGAATGAAATGCTTGTGGTCATTGTTATTCTTTTGGTCATTCAAGATGTGAAACGAATAAACTTACTTCCAATTTGTCAGTAGAATGTTCTCTGGATCTGTGGTGTCTTGAATGTCTCGGTGAATGGGATGAAGTTTTGGATGGAGTTTTGGTTGGACTCAACATTTTGGTTTTATCTGAAGAGGACCTTGACGATGTTTTCGAATGGCTCTCAACCTTTTCAGATTGACTTAGACCTTTTCCTAAAAATGTCACAGAAATTAAGTGGTTGAATTTTTAATATAAATACAAATGAGACAAAAGATCACAACTTTAGTAAAATGTTTGTATCTGCATTAAAAAGGTGACTTTATAACAGCATTGATCCTCCTCCTATTTTTCTGTGTCTAAAGGAAGAAACAAAAAGCAATATGGAACAGAAAGAAGAAGGTTAATTCCTGAATTCTTCAAGCAAAAGAAATTTAGGAAAATATTTATTGTAAATAACTGTGACAAAAGTATATTTCTGTTCTAATAGAAAACAAATAATGTTTTGAGGTCACTTTGGTCCATTTGCATCTCCTCAACTTTGTTTCATCTCAATTGAAGGCAATAAGATTCATTTTTGCACAAAAATTAACAATAGGACAACTATCAAATAACAGCACCCCTTATTAAATAATTTAATATTTCCTTTTCTACAACAAATAGCTCATTTTGAAAATATCTGATTATTTTTTGAGGAATGAGTATTTTTAAAATTCTTCAAAATCATTAAAAAAAAAAAAAAAAAAAATCTGAGTTGATGTCCAACCACAGTTCTTACCATCTTTCTTTACTTTCACTCTGTCTGGCTTCTTTTCTGTAGATTTTTTGTTCTCTGAAGGCTTTCCAATATTTTTCTTCTCAGATGACTTCTCCAAAAGTTTCTTCTTGTTAGCTGCATTCTCTTCAGATTTCTTCTCTGTCACTTTTTTCTCTGACGACTTTTTCTCTGGAGATTTCTCTTCAGATTTTGTTACTTCTTTCTCAGAGGATTTTGTTTCAGGTTGTATTTTGATGGGCTGTAATCCAGGGGTGGTTTTAGCCTATGAAAAATACAATATATATATATATATATATATATATATATATACACACACACACAAATGGAGGAAGAGCGATTACATTTTATCCACTGTTGTGCATGCTGCTGCATTAACTAAGATTGTGTTGACAGTGGAAAATCTTCAGTTTTTGCAACTCTCGTTATTTTATCCATTTTCATGTGTACACAAGTTTAATCTGGAGATATTTTTTTTTCTTTCTATTTGGATTTTGAAGTTTTAATGAAAAAAAAAAAAAAAAATGTGAGGAAAACTTTCTGCTTGGCTTCTTCCATGCAACTGACAAAAAGTTTTCATTTGTGAAAATAATGTTGTAGGCTCCTTAAACAGATGCTGTGGGCACATCTTAGAGTGGAATATTGGCAGCTTATAGATAGACATGTACTCGCACACTCCATCAGCTGCCAATTCTGATGCAACAAGAATTTCTTTCTTTTGGGATGCCTCATGACAAGTTTAGAAAGCATTAAATCTTATGAGAAGTCATATCTAGGCAAAGATCAAAAATGTATCTACATCTCACCATTATACAAACAGATTTCAAGATAAATATGTACATCATCTTAAGTAGACACCCACATTTACTCAGATTTTAGCATTTAAAGATATCCTTACTGATAATCACTTATTTTGCTATAAAAGTTAAAAATGAAATAACTACAGTCACTTCACAATACCTCACACTCCAGGAGAATGGAAATGGTTAAAATTCTGTAAGTTGGTCAAATGGGGAATGAGCCAATGAAACCATTCCCAAATCAAATAAATCTAAACTATGAGAAATGTTTCTTTGAGAACACAAGGAAATTGAAAGTGGCAGTGTGTAGTGTATATTAGCTGAAGGACAGCATTTCAGTATCTTTGTACAAGAGAATAGGCAAAAGAAAGCCACTCAAGCTCCTCATCCTTCAGTAAAATCAACTTTGGAGTTTGTTTTCTTTTTTTTTCCCCCCAGATGGCTTCTCATTTGCTCAATTATTTAAATAAAAAATAAAAAAAAAAAAGCCCAAAGATGGATCTGGAAATTGCCCTACAATGGATTTTGTTTAAACCTGGAACTCAACCGAAAAAATTCAGCTTTTTATGGTGGATGGAAATCTATGCCACTCAGCCGGAAGGTCTCTTTTTTTTTTTTTTTTTTTTTGATGAATCCTGATCAAATGACATCTCACAAAATAGATCTGATCAATCCAGTGCCTGAAAAAGTAAAAACATATCCTGGCATGTCCATCATATTCTAATTTGCATAATATATTCCTGAGTTTGAAAATAAAGATGTATATTTCTTCTTGTAATGCCTTTTTCTGCACATGAGACTTTTACTAACCATTGCAAAATTTTCAATTATTTTACCAAAAGATGTGTTGTTTTCTTAACAGAAAACAACAACAACTGTACAGATCAGGTCTACTTTACAAATCAAGATGTGTAATGTGCATCTGAGAAAACAGCAAATCCAAGTACAACTAGGCTAGTTTGGGAGGGTGTACATGTTTGGTTGTTCCTACATTAAGAATTGAATGATTTTGTAGATAACAGTTAAACACATTCAAAAACCAATTTAGCAGAGAGCACTTCTGATTAGAAGTCTTTTTCTGAAGAATTGTCCATTTCTCAAAGACAATATTTGGAGGGTCTGTGAGTGAGAGAGAGAAAGAAAGAAAAAAAGAAATATGGAAATAGACAATAAAATGGATATTTAAAATTGAGTTAGAATTTTATCTTATTAAAGTTTTAAGATACTACTGAAAATGTGCACCAGTACTGATAAAACCTTTAAAGATACTTTCAGAATAGCTTAAGAGACTTTACAATTTACACACATGTACAGAGTTTTTATCTTTTGGACAATGTTAAAAAAAAGCAATCATTTTATTATTATTGTGTAAATTGTTAAAAATATTGGCTTTGAGAAAATCAAAGTCTTCGGTATATGATTCATGCGTGTTTATAAATTTAGAATATAACAAGCTTTTTTTGCTTTGTTTGGAATTAGCATAAAAATAGTGCCTATAATGTTATTGGCTCTTAAGATTTGTTTAATAGTAAATAGTAAAGAGTGTTTGAGATTATGGAATTAAGTGCTTGCTTCTTACAAAAAAAAAAAAAAAAAAAATCATGATTAATAAATAAGGTCCTGGGTTCTTAAGATGAACACTTGTAAAGATATGAAGCCCAATTCCCCACCACTCCCAAAATTTTCTTTTTAATCCGTTTCAGCACCCACTGGTACAACTAAAATGAAAACACATTACCAATTGGAAAAGACAATATTTTAATTGTTTCCTTTTCTAAATAAATATACAATGAAAAACTTAATGCAGAGGAGTTGAAATAAATGCTGATTGAAAATTTTTTTTTTTTATAAAACATCATTTCTATCACCTTTTAAAATGAAAGCTTATGGACATGTAGCAGTTGCCAGTGTTTACTGAAGGATGGGTTGAAATAGAGAGACAGGGTTTGAAAAACATGCTTGCTACCCCCACCCACTCCAGCAAAAAAAAAAAGAAAAAGAAAAGGGTTGCCTTACACTTTTGACAGTGACAGTTTGATTGTTTATTTTGGTCCGATTCAAATGTTGAATACATTTGGCTGCTTCCTCTGGAGAGGACATAGTAAGAAAGCCATAACATCGAGCTCCTGGACTACGAGCATTTGTCACTACTTTGGCACCAACAACCTGGAGGGAAAAGAAACCAAAGAAAAATTTATTTTATTTTTTTTTTTTAATAATTTTAAACTTTGCATTAGATTATTTCTTCAGATTAGTTTTTCATGAAGTGACATTTGAATCAGAATATGTTTTTCTTTTTTCTCATATTTGTTTTTTTTTTTCATGTAAAAATTTTAATAAAAAAAAATTTGAAATAATTGCAAATTTCATTTTAAAACTAATAACTTTAATCTTGCTCGTAAAATCAAATATAAACCAAATAAAAAACCTCAAACAAAACAGAAGACATACACATTTCAAAAAATTGTTAAAAATAAGTGAAAGACGGGGATGGGTACCAAAATCATGAATATGATAGTAACTTACAAAGAAATTTTCTGATACCACCACACTGCCTGGAAATTTGGTATTTTTGCACACCTGTATTAAAATATGTGGGTGTTATTTTAGTGAAGCACCATATATTTAATTGATTGTATACTCATGTCCAATCTGCCTTTGTTATTGGGAATGAATCATGCAGCTGGTGTACTTGAGATGACAACCATTTCAGTAAATAAGCTCATCATACTCAGGAGGGTACCAAGTAAGTTACTAGACCTACAGCTTGTGGGATGTCAGTTTGGGTTTAAAATTTCAGTAAATACCCAAATACTAAAATGGCACTACCTTATGATGGTTTCATATATTTCCTTGCACCCAGTTAAATTTTATTACTTTGATCAAGTTCTTTGACCTTTGTCTGATGGAGAGCACCCATCAAAAATTGTTTCTTTATCCATTCTCCAATTTACTTCAGACCAAAAATTTTCATGTAAATAAAAATCCTATAAATTGAGTTTGAAATTTATACATTGGAAAAATTATTCCAGGGCTTCAAAATCTGAACAAATTGAATTATGTAATCAACATAAATGTAGAATATTGATACAGAAAAATCATATATCTCAACTGACCAACTTAATGTATTTCATTATATTTCTCATTAATGGGCTAATCATAGAATTTTGTGCCAGAACACAGCATTGTGGGTGCGCCTTTAATAAGATATTCAGATTGGTAAGGGTAGGAGGCACCTCATTGCTAAAGTTGTTATATTTCTTTGTACTCACTGTTACCAGACACTTGAAAATATTTGTAAAACCAGTAGGAGTTCAACTATTACCAGGGCTCAAAAAGAAGAAAGACACTTTTAATTGACTGTCACTTTACGTCACCTATCTGCTCCCCCACCCCATCTGTTGTACTCGGGTACAGAATCTCTCCAGATAGGAGTTTGGATAAACTTTGTCAACAACAGGCAAATAACATTTGGAAAAACCCTGTTAAAGTGAAAACCTGGTCATTTTTTTTCTTATGTTGCAACCTTATTAAAGTGAAACTGCATAAAAAGAAATCTGTGCAAATTTAAATTGAGGGATGGAGATACAAGATCTTTTGTGGATGTTCTTTCTTTAGAGGACAAGAATTTGGCTAATTCCCTGATGAATGCCTATTAAAAGAAAACTAACCAACCTTGCCATATTTAGCAAAAATTCCTTTCAAATGAGTTGCTTTTGTGTTGCTACTCAGTCCACTTATCCACAAGTTACAGCCATCTCGATTTACACCTGAAAATTGAAATTGCTAATATATATCAAATGGTGAGGCATTGAAAAATGTATTTTTGAGGAAAAAGAAAAAAAACTAAACACATAATAAAATCAAATAGAATAAAAATTAATCAAACTGCTCTCTGATTACAAATTTAACTTGGTTACATTCCTTAAGATGAACTTTAATCACTCGACATATTTTATGCTGGAAAAACTGACATTTTTTGCAAGAACCGAATTGTATTTTAGCAGATGGAAGACATTTTTTCTAAATAATTTTAGCAATAATAGAGTGAAAAAGATATTCATTTTTATAAAAAATTTTACTGAAAAATTATACAAAGTAGGAATGGATAGCTTTGATTAGAAAAATAAAATTTTTGCATGCAAGAAAAAGGAAAAACTCACTGGCAGCAGTTTTTGATGATTTCACCCGAGAAGATGTGGATGAACTGTAATGACAAGATGTTCAGTTAAGAGTCAAACTCATTTAGAATCAATTGTACAAGATGAGCAGGTAAAAACAAAAACAAATCCCTAATCAGTGTAAACCAATATGATGATGACGATGACAAGTGCACATACCTCAAATAAATAAGGACACTGCACTAATGTTTAACTAAGTAAAAATCTCAGCTAATTCTGGGCAGAGTGAAAAAGAAATAGTTAAACTGTGAACATTAGATTTACAAATAAATGTCTGGATTGGACAAAGATGGATTTTATTTTGCTTAACGGAGAGCAATACAAAATTACTTAGGTTGTTATCACTCATCTGTATGTCATGGGTGAGACAATGTAGGTCTTGGTCTAGTGTCAGATAGTAAATGTAGTATGATGGTAATTGGCTAAAGGAATCATGCTGTTTGGTTGGTCATGAAACAAATTAGCCAAGAGTATGGTTAGCAGAAGACCAGCTACTATTTCAAGCTCCTTTATTGATTCTTGTACCAAACTTTTTGTACAGTAATCAGAATAAATATAGTCACCATTTTCTGGTTTGCACAAGAAAAATAAAGAGAGAGCATCAAATCACTTTCCATAGAGATTATATATCTGATGAAAGCCTTAGATTTGATCAGCCAAAATACCAAGTTAACAACAAAGAAGAGTTCAGTAGGTTGAACTCTTAGAACTATTTAAGGAATCTCATCTATAGAGGTACAATTCTCTCTTGTGCCATCAACTGATGTGATTCGTTTGGCAAAAATGATGGTGCACACAAATACACACACGCACATTAGTAGCACTGATAAGACAGTACTAAATATATAAGCAATGATAAAAATTAAAATTAAAAAAAAAAAAAACTTTTATAGGAAAATTGCTTCTTTCACAGAATATACTCTACTTTTCTGGTACTTCAAAGAATAAACCTTGAATAAGTTTTCCTCTGTTAATTTTACAAGATTATTTGTATATTTGTAAAATCCATGAAAATAACATAGATGGCATATGCTGCTTATTTGATAAAACTAATGAGATATTACACAGTCATGTTGGAGAAGAAAAGAATTAGAAAAGGAGAGAGTGTCATCAGGTGCATGCATTTCTATGAGGAAATACTGGATTAATTACTGCCTAGATTTCTTTTTCCATTTGAAAGTGAATAATGAATTAAGTGCAATTAATAAATTCATAATCCTCACTTAGTGAACATTCTTATAAAAATAAAATAAAAGCTCCTTTAGCAAAGGATAGCTTTCACTCTGGTAGTTAGGCAATATTGTTATCTGCTGACATCTAATTGACAGTTCTGTAAGATGTGATATAAAACACCTTTTAAACAGGTAATCAAGACATTAAGAGGTAAAAACTATGGAAAAGGCAGTTTATGCTGAGCAATTCCTTTTGCCGAGTTGTGCTTTTTCAGGAAAATCTGCTAGCGAGAAGCAAGAACATGAAACAAAGGACATCTTTTGAGTCAAAGCAGTGGGAAAGATGACATGAAAACCAACCTCTTCAACTTCCCATCTTTATCATCTTTCTTTTCATCTGCTTTCTTCTCAGTCTTCACTTCCAGGTTACCTTTATCCCCCTGTCCTTCTTCATTACTTTTAGCTTCAGTTTCTGGAGGGCAAACGGAACTACCATCACCACCACCGCCAGCAGCACTTGTAGCATCCGATTTCTTGCTTTCAGTCTTTCCGATTGCTTTCTCTTTTGCCAAAAGATCTGCATCAAGATCATTTTGTGTATCATCTACAAGAACAATCAGTGACTCATTTTCTTCACTTTTACTTGCTGTAAAAGAATAAAACAATAGCATTGGTTAGTAACTCTAAAGCCAAGTAAGTCATTTGCACATTCAAAAGGTAATTTTCATTTTTCATATTGATTATCAATACAATTAGTTAACCTTAGAGCTACTCTCAATAAATAAAGGATTTTAAGTGTTGATTATCATTTAAATGGTCAACTGATCAGCCATGCAGACAGGATTAGCTGAAATATTACTAAGTTTCTTTAACTCATACAATTAAGTTCAGTTTGTCTACTGACAGAAGTAAATTAGCATTAGAAAGTGGGGAAAAATCCCCCCCCCACAGGAAGAAATAGACCCCTCCCTCCACCAATTACAAGAGTTCTTTTGTCAATTTTCTACCATTCATGTTATAAACTAAAGATTTTTTATTTATTTTATCAACACAGCATTAAAGATGATGTTATCTTCTCTTTGTAATTTTCTACAATATTTATATGCTGGATGGAAGCAGGAGTGGGGGGGTATGTCACAGTGTCCTCTTGTTTCTTTTTATAAAGCTGTGCACAAGAAAGCTTTTCTCTCTTTGCCTCCCAATATAAAACTCTACATCTACTGATTCCAACCGAAAAATAACAAAATTTCTAATAGAAAACATCAATCTAGACATGTCCTCAGTTTAGACTTGTCTGATAAAAGGCCATCATAATAAGGCCTCCAGTAAAAACCAAATTCACTAAATGGCAAAATCATCTGTAGAATCTGCTTGTTAAACCATTCTACTAGAAGTAAAATCCCCAAAGAATCAAAGTACAAGCTAACTAAATATATTTATTCAACTATTTACACACAAATCTATTTATGCAAGATTAGAGATGTGCATTTTCAGCTTTAGAATATTTAAATATAGTATAAATATCTATCACCCCACTATGTCACCAATTTGATTACAGATTTGAGAAAGGTTATGATTTTATTGTTTCTTTTAGTGGGTTGTTGGGTGCGTACTGTAGTACAAGAGTTAAAACTTGTCAACACAGTTTGATTTTTAAGCATAGCCAGTTCAATCATTATTGGGCATCCCAACATTGTAGCTTTTCCCCAAACTAAATTAAACATGCCAGTTAGAATATTTGCTTATTAAAACTGATTTTTTGTTTAGTCAGATCAGCCAATTGTTTTAGTTGTGATATCTTCCTGAGAACTGTTGACTACAAACTTGAGAAAATGATTCACTAGTTGAAAGATCAGCATGTTTTCAAAACACGCACAAAAAAAAAAAAAAAAAAAAAAAAAAAAACACAACAACAACAACATTCAAAGGATATAAACATTGAAAACAAAAAAATTCAATCTAAAACATTTAAGAATGACAAAGTTTTTTGCAAAGTGTAAAATATTTGTGTTTATGGAAAACAAAACTTGAAATATTTAAAAGTTCAGATTTTTAATAAGAGAAATAAAAATTTTAATTATTAAAATACCTGGAGTAGGATTTGCAGCAGAATCTTTGGTTTCAGCCTAGAAAAAAAAAGAAAAAAGAAAGAAAAGTTTTAACTGATTTCTGTAGATTTCATTCTTGAGCAAAGTCTTTAGATGAATCATTTTTTTGTCTGTTTAGAAATCATTTTCAGATATGCAAGTTATCTTTACAAAGAGAATCATAAACATAATCCCTTCTCAAAGGGATAACATTTTGATTCAAATGGAAAGTGTCAAATCAGAATCAATTAAAAAAGACAAGAAGCACCTTAATATTTAGTGATGATGATAAATACAGTGGCAGTTAGATACAGATAGTAATCATGCCAAACCAAACATTTTTATTTGCAAAGTCTATCAGGATAACTGTACAATTAAAAAAATAATTGTTTTGTTAATGTTTACGAAGTGATATTTTCTTTTTGTAGCTTCTTAAAGAAATATTTGAAAAATAATTAATGTAAAAAGGTATTTTAACAGCCAAAATACTTCACAGCATGCAAAGCCAATAATATACAGGGTGCAGTAGAAATACCTGCCACATAATGGTAAGACATTTCTGTCACACCCTGTATTTCTCACAGCATCATAGATATTAGTATCTTCCTTTACTAGTTTATCTTCTAACATTCATTATTATTATTATTATTATTATTAGAAACAGATTTGAGAATAAAACTAAATTATATCTGGAATATAATTTCCTTAGTTGAACTTATGGCATCAAGTCAAAATGAAATGACTGCTTACATAAAGCAATTGGAATTTTCTGATAAATTAAAAAAAAAAAATTTAAACAAAACAGGTTTATAAAATAGATTTTGCAGAACAAAATTCAAGCCTAAAAGTTTGGGGTTTAAGTGAAAAAAAAAGGAAGTCACTTATTTCTTGAAGATGACATTTAAACTTTCAGATGATATTGAGGAGGAAAACTCAGACTTTCCCAAAGTCTCATTACAGTATTTCAAAGGAAATTTGAGGTTCGTGTCTTTCCTTCAGCATGAGATTCAAGTTATAATCTATAATCAAAGTCTGAAACGGTCTGTCCATTTTCACTGTCCAACATCTTGTAATGATATATTGAAAATATTACCAAGCATGTTAAACTTAAATGAAAATTCAAATTCGACTGGTTCATTTTCTATGAATTATCAATCATTTGCAGGTTATTTAAAGCCAGAAAATATTTTTAGATTGTAAGAATTTAAATTTTTTTTTTTTTTTTTTAAAATAATGATTTAGTGATACAAGGCCTAATAATTAACTCATAGCTGGGGGGAGAAAAGGTGGAGTCATGTGTTTCCTCAAGGATATTTGCACGTAAGTGGATATAAGGAGCCTAACTAGAATTGAAACTTCTCTCAAATTAACAATTCCAGGCCATTATCCATTACACCACTTGCACATCCAAGCTTACAGCCCCTAGTATACCCAAGTGGTCATCTATACAGGTACTAATCAAGTTCGACATTGCATAACTTTGGTGATCATACAGGGACTGGTGTTTCATGATGTATCCGTAAGCAAATTCAAAATAAAATAGGTGACAAATCTTTTAGAGCGTTTAAATGAAGGTATTTGGGATGGGGATAAAAAAAAAAAAAAAAAATTTAAATCAATTTTTTAAAATCAACTTTAATTTCTTTCTATTTTAGATTATTTGGGGTTTTACAATATTGAATTAAAAAGAGGGGCTTTTCCTAATGAGTGCATCTTCCTGTAGCACTGATCTATAATGAGTGAAATAAATGAATACATCTATGAACTATTAATCAAATAATCACCACCGAGTTGTTTCCTGTAACAGCAGCAGCATCATCATTTCCTGCTGTATTTTCCTTTTGTGGAGTTGTGCTGCCAAGAGTGGGATTAGTCGATTCCTTCTCATCTGTTGTGTCAGTTTTCCCAGCTGCTGGAGGTGTAAGGGTTTGAACCTTGGAAGTTTCAGCTTTGTCTTTTTCATCAACATCAGCTTCAATTCTCTTCTCTGTGTCTACCTCCCCTTCTTTAGTTACAACCATTGCTTCCTCTTGGACTACGTCTTCCTAATTAAGCAAAAAAAGAAAAAGTTTCAAAAGGCTAGGATCTGCCTAAGAATTACAAGTTTAATTTTCAAAACTTAAAGGCAAAGCTTACAGTTCTTCAATAATTCATACAGGACCCCCCCCCCAAAAAAAAAACAACACACCTTGAATCTTGCCTCTTACAGATTCTAAGGCCAATTCAGCAACGGACAAATATTCACTTAAAAACAGTGAACTTTAATTCAAGGAATTGAACTAATATTCCTTCAGTTAAAAAGGTATAAGGAAATATAGAAGAAACAAAAATATTTGCCCTCCACATTGTGTTGTCAAGTGCATCCTAAGAGACACATAAGCAAAACAGCTGATCATCAAACTATCATGTTATGAGCTATATATATAATATATTATATATATATATATATATATATATATATATATATATATAATAAAAATATAATATATATATAATATAAAATATATAAATACTATATATATATATATATATATATATATATATATATATATATATATATATATATATATAATATATATATATATATATATATATAAAATATATTTAAACACTAATATATATATATATATATATATATATATATATATATATATATATATATATGTGTGTTTATATTTTTAGGACAGTATTCACCTGACCTAAAACCTTCCAAAATTTTAATCCCATCAGTGATACTTTTTTTTATGGCAATGGGTTATCTCAAAACACTTAAGACTATCGTGCTTTAGAATATCAATACTGACAACAGAAATAAAATACAAG
The DNA here is from genome assembly GCA_903632075.3 of Acanthosepion pharaonis. Taxonomy (NCBI): domain Eukaryota; kingdom Metazoa; phylum Mollusca; class Cephalopoda; order Sepiida; family Sepiidae; genus Acanthosepion; species Acanthosepion pharaonis. The sequence goes on from CAHIKZ030004831.1 coordinate 729,277, forward strand.
ATGACAATAAACCAATGAATTCATCTGGATAGCTGCAAAAGCTCCAGAAGAAACAGTAGTACTTATCTTAGGTACTTATTTCCAGTGTTATCATCAAAACATAACACATATTATTGGGTTTTGCTATAAACTAAAGAAACATTGATCAATGTAGAATGACAAGTTCTTTGTGATATAAAACAGATAAATAAACACAGCAAAGTCAGTCACTTATGCACAAGCACTACAACCTATATTGCTGCAATATGTTATTTATAGAATAACATGGGGTATTTTCCAGTACTATGTAAGCGTCATAACCTAATTCATATTAACCTGACCAAACCAGTCACCGCAGGGAAAATACCCATGTGTGATATTAGCATATGAATACTGTGGCATGTGCCGTCAAGGGTAGTAAAAAAAAAAAAAAAAAAAAAAAAAAAAGAAGAAAAAAGTTGTTTGATTATCTTTCACGATGAGTAAACAAAAAGCTAGCAAACTTGCTGGGTGCACGCATAAAATAAGATACAGAGCTGAAGAGCTAGCTTTCCATGATGATGACAATAAATCATTTTGTCAGTTTTTGTCAATACACTGTAGATTAAGTGACACGCTTGTGGATCATCAGAAATCACTGAAGCACAAAATAGGAAAAAAAAAAACAAAGATGCCTATATAAATAGTATATTTTACTGTTTACACACAAGTAGGTTTTTCATGTGTTACGAATTTGAAACAAAAACAAAATTGAAATTTACCGTCACAGAAGAACACTGAATTTGACATTTTAGAAATGGAGAATTTGCCACTCTAGATCAATGTAAAAGTGACATTGCTGTTGCTAGAAATAAAGGTTATTATCCCAGGCTGTAATATTTATGAGTCATTGATAAAAATTACCCAAACCAAAAGGGAGTTAACTGCAACATAAATGTACAATTACTTTGCATTCTCTACTTTTTCACTTAATTAGCCAATAGACAATGTCTGAAGCCTGACAAATTTTGGGAATGATGGAGACTTGCAGTATTCACCAGTATGAAATAGAGCATAACCAATAGGACTGCATTTTTTTAATTTTATTAACACAGGTAATTAAAGAAAAAGTGTGATGCCCATAAAACCCAAAAGAAAATTAGATTTACTTGAATTCAAGGAAACACAACATAGGTCAATAATGAAGCCAAAAGAATTGCTTCAATAAAATATAATATTGAATTATCTGATCCCTATCTATAAAACTGTGACATAGAATGAAATTCTTTTGAAAAGACCACCATCTTACCTAAAATTGAAGGTTCACAGAAATTGCCTTTTAAACTAGTTAAAAAAGACATTTCTACATTGTACTAAATTTAAAAATATACTGACTACAATAGATTTTAGGTTTGTTTAAAGAAAACAGTTTGAGATTTATTTTATAAATAAAGTAAATTAATTATACTAGAAATTATGTAAAAATGTTTACAATTTATCATTTTCCACTTCAGCTTTAATAAATGGGGAGAATAAAAATCTGTCAAAGAAAGCCTATTTTTATATACTACAATAACAAACCAACCAAAATTAGACTCCATAGCACTTGAAAATATAGTGGTACAGAATGTTTGAACACAAGAGTCAATTTTTCTGGCTGATTTCCATATTCATATCTTATAGCGAAAATAAGTATGAAAATGTCATCAACAAGAATGCAATCCAAAATAGCAAAGGGATTGAAAACAAATGTAGAATTTGAGTGTTTTAGGATCAATCCAAAAATGCAAGCAAAAAAATATGTAAAAGAAATAGATTCTAAAAGTAGTATTAATTACCATTTGAAAATAAAAATACATCTATGTAAGAACAAGAAAAATACAAGCCAGCCACAGAGAAAATTATTTTATGATGCAAACACAGGGAGTGCTGGATTTAAATATGGGCTGAGGAGGCTGCAATCCAACTCTTCATAATCTAGGGTAATTCAGCTGCTTGTCAAAAATAATTTTAAAATTACAAATTTAATGACAAAAATCAATGGTATACTTAAACCAATGTGTAAGCCAAAAAAACTAAATTGCAGTCATTTCTTGAGTTCCACCAAAATACACATCTACTATAGACTCCAATTACAAAATAAAAACAAAGGAGATATAAATGTGGTGCTAGTAAACTAAAGTAACAGAAAGAAATACTGAAGCATTTAAAAATCAGTTATATGGCTCTTTACAAGCACTCTTCATAAACCCTCGATACAGAACATATTCACAAACAGAAAAACAAATTGACAATATAGGACAGTCTGAGGAACAACTAGTTTACCATACACAGAGACTGGGCTAGCAAGAAATTCAAGAATTACTGTCAGTAACTACTACAAGGATAACAATTTCTAGAGAAAGTAACAATGAAGTAAAGGACCAACACAAGCCACTGAAGGAACATGACACAAGGTAGTTACACCAAAAAGAAGCAATTCAAACTCATTACTGTCTAACAACTATGAACAAGCAAATGAGTTTAGTAAAAAATTTAAGCGCAGACACAAAAATACCAGGTGTTCTCACTAGTGATGACAGATAATGACATGTGTTTATGGATGACAATGAATTACAATATGATACTGGATTTAAAAAAAATAAAAAAATTATTTGAATGTCAGCAGCACTGAGGTAGGCCTTTTACCAATTTGAAGCAAACACACAAAAATCAAGTTAGCTTCTGTACAAAAAATATGGTTTGGTATTTAGGGAAATTATGAAACATTTGATTTATCCAAAAATAGTAACTTTCTTGGATTGCTTGAATTAAATGCCAAATTTCATTTTTCCATATGCTCACATAAATCAGTATGTATGTAAAGGCAGTGGTCAGTTATAGTACATACACCCCTACCCCCGACCTCTTTACAATGGGTTTGGGTAACATGTAAAAAAAAAAAAAAAAAAAAAAAATTTCTAAAATAATTTCATTCATTTGTGAATAAGTTCTGAAAGTTTCACTAAAATTTGATTTTTGCAAGAATTTCCAAATTAATGTTTTTCAACAGAGAAAAGGTGCTAAAAAACTAATGTTATTTAGTAGACACTTGCAAATGGAAACAATTTTTTTTTTTTTAAAAATCAAAAGTTAGAATTAGAATTAGATGCAAAAATTTAAAAAAAAAAAAAAAAAAATACTTTGGGATTTCCTCTTAATAAACATTTAAATAATTTTGGTTTCAAGTTTAAGGCCGTTTTTATCATGCTATGTTTTTTGTTGTTTTTTTTTTTTTAGCGATTTCATTAAGGAATCTAACATGAACTTAATAAAAATAAAATTTTATCGTGAAAAAGTTTGTTATTATTAAGATTAAAGACCAAGGTATTTTTCAATTATTTAAAAAAAAATTTTCATTTGCAGCATGTTTTAAATTTAGGTTGAAAATCTTGTTTTTTTTTAGGTCAAAAATTAGGTAATAATTAGCATTGTTTTTCACTGTTTTCAGTAGAAAAAAAACACATTGATTTGGAAAATCTTGCAGAAATCAAATACTTGTTGGATTTTAATGAAACCTTCAGAACTTATTCACAAATGAATGAAATTATTTTAGAAATGTTTGTCTTTTTGAAAGTCATGGTATAAATATTTTTTTTTTTTTTTATATATGTCACACCCCTCGAATTTAATTTTATGAAAACTTCAAAAATTTATTTTCAAAACCTGAATTTTTTTTTTTTTTCAATTAAATGCACAAGACTCTGAAGATTCTAAATCATCAATGTTTTTGGTAAAAAAATGTGCAAAATTGTCCAAACTTTTACCTCAATTGTAAAAATACAAAACCCAATAAAACTAAGACAATATTTAATTAAAAAAGCTTTTTATGACTTTTCTGAATAACATATACTAAGGTAATTTTTTAGCTGAAAAAAAAAAAAAAAATTTTTGATGAAAAATGAATTTTTACAATAATTTTTTCTTTTTTCTATTTTAAATACACAATATGACAAAATGTTATATATTTTAAAATTAAGTTTCTTTATGCAACCTTATGGAAATGACATTATGTTCTCTACTTTTTAAAGATCATAAATTTGAAAGCTCATTAAAATTTGACAACCGTTGATATTTTTAAAATAATTTTTTAATATTCCAAAATTGTATTTAAAATCGTCTCCAACGAAAGTATTGGATGCACAGCTTTGAAATAATAGGTAGACTTGTTTCTCTTGATAGAAGCAAGTTCTTTTACTTCAGAAATTGCTTTGCATTCGTTCAGTTAACAACACAGCAAAGTTTGAAATTGATTGCATAGCATTTCAATGTTAATTTTATTAATAAATAAAACATGTATAAAACTCCCATGACTGCCATATCACAAGTATTAATAAATAGAAAAAAAGTCTGCCTTAATAAAAAGAAATAAAATCTCATTTCATTAAGTTAACCTGTTTCAATTATGAAAATTAATGGTGTTTCATGTAATTTTTATATTCTCAGAAAAATATTTCATGACAAATAATACAACTCAATTAAAAAAAAAAAAAAAAAAAAAATGTTGTTACTGTTTTATTTTTATTTGTAAAATTTGATTTTTTTTTCATAATTTAAATATTATTTTCAGTGCAAAAATTTTTCCCCCAAATGTAAGGTTAAAAAAAAATTTGAAAGTGAATTTTTTTTTTTTTTTAATTTACTAACCAGGTTCACTTAAAATTAGAACGAATTACATCACTTCTGTGCTATCGTACAATAAATTCCCCTAATGTAAGTTGTCAATATATTGACATACATCAATTAACGCCCCTCAAACATGCACCTAAGCAAGCACCACGGTTGGAAATATCTCTTAAAAAATTTTCTGCTAAAAAAGTAAATAATGTTTGTTTCAAATTACATTAAGTATACTTTAATCATTCTAAATTTCCTAAGATAACAAAAGAAAAATGTGTAACTGAATTTTACATGATTTTTGTTTGATACATTTGATTTTTGTTTACAAACTTGGGCAGAAATGTCTGATAAGATCGAATTTATGAAATTTTTTTGATTCGAGAAAAACAAGATTTTTAAGTAAAATTTTTAACATTTATAGGAAGGATTAAAAAATCTGAAAAAAAAATATTCAGAAAATATTTTGGTCTTCCCTCTTTAATACTAACAAACATTTCCACGTTAAAAATTTTTTTTATCAATTTGGGGACCTTTTTCTCCAGGGTATACCACTTTTTAGAATTATATGGGACAGACCTAATTTATTACATTTTACTGTGTTATTTGTATTTCCATTTATTTTATTATTAATTTTGATATTTCATTTATGGAAAAATGTCATAACTGAGATTAATATAAAAATAAGCTCATATAAATTAAAGTTTAGCAGTAGTTAAATTTCATAAGATGATACTGATACTTATAGGTACCTTTCTCAGTTGAAATTGAAAAATCAAATTAATTTCTCCATACGTGTTTCGCAAAAGTAAAGGCCTTAACAGTGGAGAACAATGCTGAACTCAAATAATGCAACTAAATTGTGTTCTGGTTGGTCTTCCGTATTTTATAATTACCGCTCGATTATAAACACAAAAATTACATTTGTTAATTACTGCGGATCTTCTGATTGGTCCAAATTTTCAAAGCGCTAGACAATGACAATCTCATAAGGACACTTAGAAAGGTTGATGTCGCTTTTAACTAATGTTATAATATTTTTAAAAAACTTAATGTAAAAATCTATTATAATTAAAGAAATAACAAATAATTGTATTAAAAATTCAATTTTCATTGAAAAAAGTTTTTGCTTTCAGAAAATGATGTCCATATTCATAAAAACAACTAAAAGCAAATAAAAGCATTTGAAATTAAATAATATATTTGTTTTATTGGATTTTGTATGTTACAATTCACAGCTGATTTTCAGGTACTGCAGCTCCAATTAAAAAAAAAAAAAAAAAAAAAAAATTGTTCAAAGCCTTGTGCTTTTAACTATTGTAATCACTAAGGTTGATGCGCTCGAATTTCTAGAGTTTTTCATAAAATTAGTTATGGGGGTGTTAATAAATATAAAAAAATATTTCTGCCATGACTTTAATAAAAAAAAAAAAAAAAAAAAAACATTTATAATAATTTCGATCATCTGTGAATAGTTTCTGAAAGTTTTATTAACATCTGACAATTATTTTTAATTTTGCAAGATTTTCCAAATTAATGTGTGTAATACAAAAAAAACGTGCTAGAAATTATCTATGTTATTTACTAGCCCCTGTTGGTACAAAGGTTTTTTTTGTTTTTTTTTTGTTTTTTTAAATCAAAATTTAGAATGTTCTCAAAAGGAAAATTTTTTTAAAAATAATTAAAAAAAATCTTTGGTCTTTCCTCTTCATAAAAACAAAGCATTTAGACGATAAAATTTTGTTTCCATAAAGTTTGGCGTCTTTTTCATCAGACTATGCTCTTTTTTTTTTTTTTAGCGATCTCGTGGAGGTACCTAAAAATAATGGATTATAATGCAAATAACCCCAAATTTCATTTACATTGCTAAATAGTGATTGATTTCTATAGTCAGTTATTACAAGAGTAAGTTTCTTTACAAAGCTATTAATTTAATGGGGAGACTCTCAATGAACAGTTTGGTCTACTAATATTTATTAAATACCAAAAAAAAAAAAAAAAAAAAAAATTAAAAAAAAGGGCAATAATAAACATTTCTAGCGGGCTTTATTTTGTTGTACTTGTTCACCCCCAAATTAGTTTTAACTAATTCTCTCCCCTAAAAATTACTTTTGTGACACTAATCATGAGAATTTCAAATAGACATGAGGTTACGTTAATTTGTACTTTAAAATCAGTTTTTACTAAATCTTAAGAAAAAATATTAAAGCAGACAAGTGGCCTATTCTTCTACCAATACAGAAATTGATATATCATCATTTATCTAGTGCTTGTGCAATTTCAATTTATTGAGACATAACAACAGTATCGGGCGTTATTACGCAACGCAACGTGAAAAAGCAAAGTTTCATACGAACCTTCTTTGTTTTTGCTGTATCTTCAGATTCTACAAAATAAAGAAAGTAAAAAAATTAATTACCGATTCAAAATGTAAAATAAGATGCATTGTTAAGAAATTAGTTTCTTTAAAAAGTATTATTGATTTAAGTCCCGGGCGAGAGTTTGGCTGAGATGAATTGAAAGTGAAAAAATAACCATTGCTACTATTTTAGCACTATTGTGCCCAGATCGTTAAAAGGGCGGATAAATATTTACTAAGTGAACTCAATCCATTTTTTTATTCCAACTTTTCAAGCTAATTTTGTACAGTAAGCAACACTCATCGGTCATTTTTTTAAATTTTTTTTTTTATTTGTTAGTTCGCATTTTTCCTTCTTAAAAAGCGATATTATTTAATTCCAAAATGCAACATGTATTTTTTCACTTAAAAAAATAAAATAAAAAAAGGTAATAAAATAAAAAAAATAAAAAAAGAGGAAAATTTGCCGTGAAACAAAAAACACTTTTTTTAGTTTTTTAATAATTGTTTTCTTTTCTACGGAGACAAGAAAATACGTAAAAATTCGAACAAAGTAGTAGCAGCTACAATACATTCTACAAAAAGCAGATAAAATTAATGAATCATTAAAATTGTAATTATTTAATTTACACTCCGAAATAATGCTATAAAACAAATTACATCTCTGAAATAGAATTAAATTACATACTTGAAAAGATTAATATTCGGCACAAAGTGGAATTAGCACACACACACACAAAAAAAAAAAAAAAGTTGCAAAATATGACGTTGCGGTTGATACAGTTGAATTGTAATCTGTGATAAATAAAAGGTAGCCACTAAAAAAAAAAAAAAAGAAAAGTGAAATCGTCCAGGAAACTAAATAAATCAATAATAAATAGTTCCAATGAATAATAATATAAAAAAAAAAATCAACATTAAAGACCACGTGACCAAGCTAAAGTAGTGTCGATATTTACATTTTTTCCAGCTAAAAGTAAATAAAAAAAATTTTTTGGAGAAGAAAAAAGAGTTTCAATCAATTTCTAATTAATAAAAAATGTAATAAAAAGTGAAACACTGGGTTGGTTTACTTTTCTTTACTAACAACTACATGAGGTGAGAAATTCAGTCCATTTCCGTACAGTTACATTTCCAGTCATTTCCGCTTCCTTGCTTTTCTTTTTGAGAAAGAAAGAAAAAAAAAACTGTCGGAAGCAAAATACAATTTTATCAACTGTCTACAATCTGCATTATTTTATACTAGCAGTAGAGCCCGGGGATATAACAGTAAGAGATAGATCTAGTATCCACCATCATAAAGACTGAAAAATAAAATTGACAAAGATTATTGTTTAAGGTTGAAGGACACGCATGTCTTAATTAGTTTTTTTTTTTACGAATTGGTCAAACCCAAACAAAAACATTGTTTTCAATCGTTATGAGTCTCCCAATTGAATAGAATTTTATTATAAACAATTATCTTGTAAATGGAATTTTTTAAAGCATTCTGAATGTAAAAATAAAGAAAAAAGTGTGCAAGAGAATAAGAAACACTACATGCAAAAAAAAAAAAAAAAAAAAGTGAAGTTTTTGTTGAAATCGGTTGAAAAATGTAGGTAGCCTTTCTGTAATCTTTTAGTTTTACAATTTATGATTTTTACTTAAATACAGTAAAAAAAAAAAAAAAAAAGGCATATTTTGCTTGTGGTGATTCATAATTAGAATTCTGATTTGAATATATTTTCCACTCGTTGTTTCTAATACAAAAAATATTAACTTTATTTGGGTTTATTAATTATGATCTAACAAATCTTATTCATTTAGTAGCCTTTCTGTAATAATAATCTTTTACAATTTATGATTTTTACTTATTGAATACAGTAAAAAATTGGACACCATGTGTATTTAAAGTAGTTTCCCGTTCCGGTTATTATTTTTAGTTAGGACTTGTGTATGTTTAGATTTCATTATCTTTCCCTAAAGATAAAGAATTTATCCGATGTTTGTATTCGTACAATCAGTAGAGATTGTTAGATTATTGTTTAAGGTTGACAGATATGCATGTCTTAATTAGTTTTTTTTTGTTTTTTACGAATTGGTCAAACCCAAACTCAAAACAAAAACGTTGTTTTTAATCGTTATGAGTCTCTTGATTGAATAGAATTTTATTATAAATAATTGTCTTGTAAATGGAATTTTTAAAGCATTCTGAATATTAAAAATAAAGAAAAAAGTGTGCAAGAGAATAAGAAACACTACCTGCACCCCCCCAAGTGAATTTTTGTTTTATCGGCTGAAAAATATAGGAAATCCGATCACATATTTAAAGGAACCCACACATACAAACAACCCGATGTGAGTTGTCCCCCTTCCATTTTCACGATGTCTCTTAATCGTGTTTTCAAATTGATTTTGTGCAAAAACAATTATATTTTTCCCATTTTTGAACCACCACAAGGTAATTTTATGTAGTCCTGTGAAGTTTTGTTGAAATCGGTTGAAAAATGTAGGAAATCCGATCCAATATATAAACGTTACAGACACACACACACACACACAATCTGCGTTTTATAATAAGTAAGATACAGTTTCAGATAAAAAAAAAGAAAGAAAGAAGAAACAATGGTAATTATTCTTAATTCTTCTTGCCTTAGTTCCCATATCCTTCCGTCCATTCTCACTGACCAGTGGCTTGTATTGACTTCTCACGGGCCAAACTTACTACTGTGATTCAAAATCAGATTTATTCGTTGTACCTATTGATTAAAGTTTTGCAAACTTAACTACAACTTGATTTATCAATTGAAACGAATTTAAAAATTATGTTTAAGATCACAACAAATATCTCCATAAAACCCCGAAACCAATTCAAGCGGATTGTCACATTCATCCAATCAACAAATTTCAATCAAAATTTTAAAATTATTATTTCTAGTTTCTACTGTCATCTAACAGTTGCAGGTACCTCCCCTTCTCACAAAAGAAAAAAGAAAACGGCGATATCCAATTTTAAATGAATTTTAATTTTAGTTTTAATTCCAAGCTGATTAAATTTAATATTCCCATTAAGTAAAAAAATACTTTGTTGATGTATTTCTGACTGGATTTTTCTCATGGTCAGTAAAATCTGTCAACTCAACTCGACATAATTCTCTTTATTAAAAAATAAATAAATAAATAAACAAATCTTTCAAAAATAAATTATACTTTTTTGAAACGTCATTTGAGAAAAATTAGCAGATTTAAATTTTAAGGTTTAATTAATCAGAGTTTAAATAAATGTGGCTTACTTTTAGTTTGAAATATTGCAGAAAATGTTTTTTTTTTTAGAAATGGAGGGGTTGTTTTTGACAGTCTGATGTTTGGGAAATTTAATTAAGTTAAGGTGGACATAATTGGAAAAAAAAAAAAAAAAAAAAAAAAACTACCCAGTAATATTAAAAATTTAATATTCTAATATTTTATTGAATTTTACTTTGGCTTTATAAGACTTAACTTATAAAAACACTTGAAGAAATGTTAGAAAATTACCAGTAAATTTTAAATTTACTATTAGGTAAAACTTTTTTTTTTTTATATAAATGTTGTTTATGGATGTCGATATTTATGAAAATCAAATTCTTTTTAAAATAATGCGGGTAATTGAATTATAGTGAGCTTTTCCAGTTATGATTAATAGTTTAATTTAATAACAATATCACTTGACTGCTACGAATTAATACAAAAATTTAAAAGTTTATAAATTATTCTAATTAAAAAAATTAAGAATTCTTGTAAAAATTCATTATTCATTGAAAATAATATCTTGAGACAATAATAACCATAATATATTTTATTCATAAAAGTAATTAAGAGCTTTTCTAATTTAATAACATCCTATTTTTATTGCTTTTTTTTTTTTATTTTCCAATTTAGATTTATTTAAATAGGTGTACTGTTAGAAATAAAAAATGATTTAAATTCTCCAAGGACTTGTCATTATAACAAATATAAACATTAAGTGACACAAATTTAATTCTATAAATTAAATAAATTCTATAAAATTAAATGGTGAGGGGAGAGAGAGATATGCAAAAATTTTTTCCAAATAAAGAGTTAATGATTTACTTTCTTAATAAGCCCTGAAAGTTTCATAAAAATCTGAAAATTATGATTTTTGCAAGAATTTCCAAATCACTACAAAAAGACTAATTTCTCCTATGATTTTACAGCCCCACATTGACACCAGAAAAACTAGATTTTTAACTAAAATTTCCAAGGTTCTAAAAAGGATTAAAAAAAAAAAAAAAATCCTTTTGATCTTTACCCATAAAAAGATTTTGACAATAAAGGATTTTTATTGTTTTGCACTTTTTTTTAATCATGTATCCTTTTTTTTTTTTTTTTTTAGCATTTCATCCCCAAGTATGAAAATATGAGAAAAATAAAACATTATTAAAGTTAATAAATAATAAAAGAATATGAATGAAGACAGAAGATAAAGCAGAAAGACGAAAAGAAAAGGAAAAGAAAAGAAAAAGAGTTCCAAAATCAACAAGGGCAAGAGAAATAACTGTTAGCATAGAACTAATGGTTACATTCAACTATTTCAACTGTAAAATGCTAAGACCTTACTACAAATCTAATACAGGAAATTTGTAAAGTCTACATACCAAAGAGGAAAACTCATCAGGACAATATTTATAGAAAAGGCAAAGGAAAGCTACATTACGGTGGTGAGAAAGTGATTGAAACCAAGGTACTAGGTCAAGACCAATAACATTTGTCAGTCTTTTATCAAGAATCTCTAAATACATTGCAGAAGGACCAGACCATGTGTCAGCAATATCCGATACATGGTAGACTTATGATTCTGAAGAGAAAAATTATCTAGCATGACATAGTGGATCAACTTTCTTAGCAACAGACTTAATTGATTCAATATCAATTGTTAGGTCTGCTGCTAAGAAACTTGCAGGTGTTTGAAATAATAATTTTAACAAAAGTAGAAAGACACTCAACCAGGCTAAGCATTTTCTTCTGATGATGATAATGATGGTAGGTAACAGCAAAAAGAAAAAAAAATAAATACATTTTGCTTGATTCTTCTAATTCCAGAAAATCTCTTTAAAATAAGTCAAATGTTCTGTAGACACAAATTCCCAAGTTGCTATTCACCTGAGTATTTTTAACTGCTATATTGACTAAGAGATTGTCAGTTTGAATAGATAACTTGCATGTATGCATAAGCAAATAACTTGCTAGCTGGTTGCACATGCCACACATAAGTACTCAATTACTAAAAACATTTACCTGACAAATTACTACAAAAATAAGAGAGAGAGAGAATGAAAACAAACTGATGGCATTAATTAATTTAAACACTTTCATTATCCCATAGTGGAAAGTCTCCCTCCCTATTTGTTTAAAGGAAAGGAAAAAAAAATGTGATGTTTTTGTGACAAATGAAATTCCATACCTAATTTTAATATAAAAAATAATAAGATTGGAATTGAATAGACTATTTGGAAAATGTTCTTATCAAAGTCTAAAGCAGGTGAAAGGTCATGTGTTTCAATACAACAGTTTGGAAGCTTGGAGTCATTTCCTTTTTTTTATATTGCAAAATTTAAAATTTTAAGAAATAGAACTAATTAAGGTTATCAGAATTGTGAAAAACAAATATTTTGTTTTTTGTTTTGAACATATGGAAATGTGTGAACCTTCAGCAAATTCTATACTATGACCTGTTTTGTCAAGTATATAGTATTTTTAAAATGTTGAAGTAAAATGTTCATTTTATTTTTATTTATTCTCGTTTCATAGTAGCAGCATTCTTTTACTGATCTAGGTCACTCATCAAACACAGTTTTCTTTAATTCTAACAAATCAATAGAATATATCGGTGTCACATTGTACAAACTTTGTTGACATTGATAATAAATGCAGCCTCTGCAAAGTTTTGCAACACAAGAAGTAATTATGAATACCTTGCTGAGAAACTGTCACTCGTCTGGTAGAAACACACATTTATGCAAGCCATCTGAGATTTTATATATATACAAGTTGTATTTTTTATTGTTTTGCATGCTATATCAAACTATTTTCTGCCTTCCCTTAAGAACAAGGGTTTTTTGTGTTTTTTTTTGTTTTTTTTTCACTGTAAGAATGTTGTCTTTCAAATAAAGACTCAGTTGAAACACAAAAGCCAAAATACATATTTGTAGAGTCAAGGGAAGACATTCATTGTCTGAGCTACACAGGGATTTTGAAATTGTTTTGGATCTGACAAAATTAAAGAGAAATCTTGTAACTAAAGTGATTTACAAGTCTCAGACACAGATTTGCTTGTGATTCTGTAGAGTCTCTGTTTAACTGATAGGAGCAAGAATTTAACAGAAAAACAGAACAGTATTAAATGTTGATCTATAAAGATCACAAGAAATTCTAGTTATTATCTTATTAAAGATGCATCAGGATTGCATTTATTTTAAATATCAGGTCATCCCATAAGTTCTGTCCGAATTTTGAATAAAGAAAACAAGTGACCAAATGTTACATTTAATTTAGGTACCTCCACAAGATCGCTAAAAAAAGAGCATAGCATGATGAAAAAGACGCCAAACTTGACGAAAACAAAATTTTATCGTCTAAATGTTTGTTATTATTAAGAGGAAAGGTCAAAGTATTTTGGGGGTATTTTTTTTCCATTTTTTAATCGTTCTAGCACGTCCGAAATTTTTGTTAAAAATCTAGTTTTTTGAGTCAGCAAAATTGACCATTTTTTCCATTTAAAAAAACTGGAAATCTGACTTTGAAATTTTTTAAATATCAATTATCATTTTTTCAAAACTTATTTTAAGAAAATCAGAAATTATAATGTTTATTTAAAATATTTTGAACCAAACTTAACTTAGCTTTTTGTGCCAAAAAGATGTAATTTGAAAATAAAACAAAGCAGGTCATAAACTTTCGCGTCTCTTGACATGTGATGAATGATATATTTATGAATTCCATGAGGCTAATTTGTTCTACGGAAGGAGAAAAGTGAAATAATTTACATTTACGTGAACAAATTATTTACCCGTTATTTTTAACGAAAACTTTCAGCGGTCTAATTTTTTTTTTTTTGTACTTAGCTTTCACCTTTACATTTATGATGCTTTATGGGAAATATATTGTAAAGAAATTAAAATAAAACTGTTAAGAGTGACATTAAATTTCATATTTCTTAAGAAAGGTATCTAATTAATTTATAGGTACCTTTCTTATGAAATTTTATCAGAATTGTACATAAAATACTATAATTTTATGTACATTTATACATTCTACTGTTATTTTGTATTCATTTTATTATTAATTTTGATATTTCATTTATGGAAAAATGTCGTAACTGAGATTAATATAAAAATAAGATCATATAAATTTCATAAGATGATACTGATACTTGTAGGTACCCCTCTCAGTTGAAATTGAAAAATCAAATTAACTTCTCCACGTGTTTTTTAAAAAGTAAAAGCCTTAACAGCAGAGAACAATGCTTAACTCAAATAACGCAACTTAATTATATTCTGGTTGGTCTTCCGTATTTTATAATTACAGCTCGATTATGAGCACAAAAATTACATTTCTTAATTACTGGGGATCTTCTGATTAGTCAAAATGATACAATTTACAACGCGCTAAAAAAAAAAGATCTATCTCATAAGGACACTTATGAAAGCCAATGCGACTTTTTAACTAATTTTATAATATTTTAACAACTTAAATGTAAAATCTATTATAATTAATGAAATAACAAATAATTGTATTAAAAATTCATTTTTCATCGAAAAAAAATTTTTTGCTTTCAGAAAATATTGTCCATATTCATAAAAACAACTAAAAGCAAATAAAAGCATTTGAAATTAAATAAGATCTTTGTTTTATTGAGTTTTGTATGTTACAATTCAGAGCTGATTTTCAGGTACTGCGTATCCAATTAAAAACAAAAAAAAAACATGATTTGCATTCCTCAAAGCCCTGTGCTTTTAATTATTTTAATCACTAAAACCGATCGATCGAATTTCTAGCGTTTTCATAAAATTAGTGGGGGGGTAATAAATATTTTTTAAACAATATTTCTACCATGACTTTCATAAAAAAACATATTTATAATAATTGCGATCATCTGTGAATAGTTCCTGAAAAGTTTCATTAACATCCGATAATTATTTCTATTTTTGCACGATTTTTCAAATTAATGTGTGTCATACCAAAAAAACGTGCTAAAAATTGTCTATGTTATTTACTAGTTCTGCTGATACAAATAGAAAAAAGGTTTTTTTTTAATCAAAATTTAGAATGTTCTAAAAAGAAGGAAAATTTTTTAAAAATAATTAAAAAAAAACTTAATAACATAAGCATTTAGACAATAAAATTTTCTTTTCGGCAAGGTTGGCGTCTTTTTCATCAAGCTATGCTCTTTTTTTTAGCGATTTCGTGGAGGTACCTAATTTAATTACAGATTCAATCAACAATGTATTTTCCCTGATTATCTATGACTTCCTTCCATCTATTAACAAACTTACTAATTCCATTACTGTAAAATTCTTTTGGCTTTGATTCGAAGAACTCACAAATGTCAGTTTTAACCTCTTCCTGTGTTACAAAAGCTGTTTCTTCCAAATGATTCTGTAAGCTACAAAACAAATGGTAGTCTGAAGGAGCAAGATCGGGAGAATAAGGTGGATGGGGAATTTTCTCCCAAGTTCTTCGATCTTTTGTGACGTGATTCTTGCTGTGTGGGGTCGCGCATTGTCCTGATAAAACATCACCCCTTTTCGATTCACTAAAGCAGGTCTTTTTTTCCTCAAAGCTTGGTTCAAATGCTCTAATTGCTGACAGTATATTTGAGCATTAATTGTTGCATTAGGTGGTAAGAATTCAAAGTGGATTATTCTTGGCGATCCCACCAGATTGAAAAGAAGAACCTTTGCCCATGAAGTTCCCTTCTCGGCTGTGGCTGGGCTCCTTCCCTTTACCAAGCCACTGTCTACAACACTTAACATTTCGATAAAAGACCCATTTTTCGTCGCCAGTCACAAGTCTATCCAAAAAAGGTGAAACAAGTTGGCGAAAATGGAGAGAAGAGCAGATGTCAACTTGGGATTTGAGGTTGTTTTCAGAATTCATGAGGCACCCATTTTCCAAGTTTAGGAACTTTTCCAAGTTGTTGAAGATGACGATGAACAATTGTATGGTTTGAACTGAGAACCACTGCCAATTCCTCAACTGATAAAGAAGGATTTTCTTCAAGAAGCTTTTCATCAAACTTAACTGGACGTCCAGTTCGATCTTCATCTTCAAGGGTGAAATCTCAACCTCTGAATTTTGCAAACCATCTTCTGCAAGTTCTTTCATTCACACATTCCTCTCCATAAACTGAGTGAATGTTTCTAGCCGCTTCGGCTGCTGAGTTTCCTTTCTTGAACTCATAAAGCATTATGTGCAAAAAATGATTCTTGGGTACTTCCATGTTAGCAGGGTTTTAATCAAACAAAATTTAATTTTATTGTTCTCTGAAATAAAATTTGATCAGTTTAAATGCATCTAAACATAAAAATAATGTTCAGCTCCATTAGATTTATATAAAATACTCTTTAAATTTCGTTCATTTTAAAAAAAGGTAAAATTCGGTCAGAACTTATGGGATGACATTCTCATAAGTGTAGATAGATTATGTGAAATGTCATTTGAAGTAAGGAAGAAAATGTGGACAACATCTGACAATTAAAGATGTTCTGTACAATTCACTCATCTTGAACATTGTAAATTAGTACCAGAAACGAATCTTATAAACCTAGAAAGTATAATTATGGCAACTTTTATCAGTAAAAAAAAAAAAAAAAAAATCTCAGAAAAAATTTAATATATTTGCAACTTCAACTTTACTACCAAATCAACACAAACAATAACAATTTCCATGGATAAAGATATTGCTTTTTGAACAAGACAAATTTTATTGATTAAAAAGTTTGCTCTCTTTTTGTCATGTCACTAAGAATATTTAATTCAAGAACATTCCTTTTGATTTGAGACATTTTAAATAAAATTTTATCAAAACTTGTATAGTTTATTAGGAAAAAGGGAAGTGTTGGGCATATTATGCTCCCTCCCTCCAAATATCTTTCTTTGGCAGTTTAATGAGGGTTCCTTCTTTCCATTCTGCTGCACTACTGAATACCTGAGAAAACCATCTCAGTAATTAGCTGTGTATCTATCAAAAGGAACACTCTACAGAGTAGTCCATGCAGGGTAACTGTTAGATTGTTTTGAGGTTCAAAATCCATCAAGGTTGCTTGCTGTTACCTTTTCTTCACCTTGTAATTGATTAGATCATGAAGCTCATTATAGCAGATAGGAACAAGGGAATACTACAGTAGACACCCTGGCCACAGCTGGATGACTCCAATTTGCCAATAATCTGGCACTCCATTCACATATCCACAGTCAGATACAAGACAAGGTTGCCTGGCAACAACTTCAAACAGGCACAGATTCAACCTCAAGAAAACTCCTAAAAGTCAACATTACTGCCAAAGCTACAGTCATTGTAGGTGCAAAAGTCAATTAAAAGGAGTCCTTTTTTATCTTTTTCTTAAAACCCCAAGAAGAGTGATTTATATAAAAGGAAGGTACTACCAGAGATCTCAGTCCGGATTGGCAAGATTTGGGTCGCACCTTCATTATGCTAAAGAATATCTGAACCTGCAGGGAAATCAGCACAACTACAAAAATTGGCATGTTTAATTTCAATGTCAAATTAGTCCTGCTCTACAGTTTTGAAATATAGAGGACAACCAAAGTTTTGCAGTAAAAAAAAAAAAAAAAAAAAAAAAAAATTACCAACTGATGTGTGATTTTACGCATTTTCAGCATCAGGTGGTGAAACAAGATCATTAACAAGGAATTGTGGTAATGGTAAGATCTTGTTATCAAGCAAATCTAGCAGAAGTAGTACAGTTGAATAGGACATTATCAGGAAATCAGCATCCATCATCATCTGCCAAGCTCTGACCTGGAACTTGCAGGGGAAAAGGAAGAGAGGGTAGCCAAGAAACACCAGGACAATGAGAACAATTTAAAAAGATAGAAAAGCAATTTAACAAGAAATGCTTAGAAACGAGTTCAAAGGAGGGTTGACGTTGAGGGTCTACGTGCCTCTGGAAATGAAAGACTAAGAAAAACGCATTTTTGTTTTAATAAAAGATAAAAATGCAACTGAAACACAAACAATGACCTGTGTAGTTTATGGATATGGCAATGAACATTCCATAAGCATTTTGCATAAAAAGCAACCAAAAATGAATTGGTATGTCAGAAACATTTCAGAATATACCAATCTCAACAGACTTTAGCTGTTCTTTAAGAATAAGCATTAAAAAAAAAATCATTGAAAGTAATAAAAGAGGTTTATTTTATTTTTAAGATGGTTTTTATTTTAACCAGTAAAATGGCAGTGGCTTTAAATTTAGCTTTCAAACTGTAGCTTTGTAGTACAGGAGCAGAGTTTCAGGTTTTATTTTGAAGTCTACCTCAAACAGTCCAAAGTTTTATTATTTCAGAAACACTTTCATTATTGCTATTATTTTATTACTAGTTTTCACCATTTTATCGTTGCTTCTTATACACTCTTTCAAGTTTCTTATTTCTAATTTCAATCTGTTTACTTCAGTGGCAGAAGACTGTATCAACCATGAGTCTAGTGAGAAAAAGCAACAATAAGAAGTGTGAGAAAAAAACTTGTGATACGAGACCCATTGTCCAGTTCTCAATGTTGTTGAAATTTTATAAAATTAGATAAAAATGGATATTTTCTGTAGAACTTGGGAAAAAGAAAAGCAGCAATATGCATTTGCATTAAGGATCCCAAAGAATTTTTTTTATAATTCTAGATGATCTTCACAAAATATCTGACATTCACTTTGTAGAATGACTATTCTTTCAATAATGGTATTTATTTTAAAAATGCATATATCATGAAAATAAAATTTGATTTTTGGTATAAATTGTTAACATGTAATACAAAAAATACAAATCAAATTGTATCTTATTTGAGCCTATCAAAAATAACATTGAAGTATTTTTTCTTCTACAAACTCTAGTTCGCATATGAAAAAAAGTGTCAAACCTACTCCCTCATGGGCTTACATTATAAAATTAACAATACACTGTCATTAAAATAAAGAAAATAATTTATATTTAAATTTTAAATATTATTGCAAATTTCCTTTAGAAAATAAGATTTCATATACCAACTTGGATAATCCAGTTTTAATTTAACAAAGGTAAAAAAAAAAAAAAAAGACTAAATTCTAACAATTAACTGATTTTCACTAGTTGTATATAAAAGTCTGAAAAGCAAAAATGTAATGAAATTGCAAATTGTTAGCATATGACATTTAACTATTTGATAAAGATTAAATGAAGATATTTAAACCCAAATGAATCAACAACAAAATTATTTTTACATTGGTATTCTTTAAATGATATAAGTTTTAAAGAGGAAATTTTGAATACATTAAAATTGCTTTTTAAAACTAGAGCAAATTTGGTTTAGTTAATATAAAGTTTATAGTTAGAATTAGGTATTCCCAACTAAAATTCTATTTTCAATATATCTAAAAATCTTTAATACAAGCAAAATCTAAAAAGAGCTGGTAGCTCAATTAGCAATGAAATTATGACCATTAAAATTTATCAGTTTTCTGTTTCATGTTATTTGGCCAGAAGCCAATTTCAACAATATATAACTGAAGATGCTGGCTTCAAATTAGTTAAAAATCATTAGAAATGTAATGTCATAAGTAATCTTGGAGTTAATACATTGCAATCTCTTGCTATGATTCATATCACAACAAAATTGAAGCTAGATTTTTTTTACAGTAGTACAATGAAAAATTCATATTTACACCACATAAAAACAGCCAGAATCACAATTTGACAGAGCAAAAACAGGTCAATAATATACCATTTTGAACTTGCCATAAAAAAAGCATCCATTACAGGTACATGCCCGAAACTTTGGGATGAGGAATTGAGAGTTCCTAGTTCCTTTTAATGTTTGCTTCAACTATACTTCCAAGGTCTCTGCCTAAACTCTGAAATTTCATTCACAATTGTCCCTAATCTTTTAAACAGGAATAGAGTTTTATGCCTCGTTTCCTGTTTAGGACTAGGTTTCCAGTTCCTTCTAAAGTCTTTCATTCTCTTTCACTTCCAGTAGCCCCTAGCATAGTCTTATTGGTATTATCCCCTTGCTTGAGGTGAACTGATTAAAAAACTGAAATTAATTTATTTAAAATGCTGAAAAAGACTGATTAGTTGTAATGGTTCTCCTGTAGTTCCTCTTCTAATGGCGAATTTCAGTCTGAATTTGTTTATAAGCTTCTGCTATAGCCAATATTCCTGGAACACTCCATATCCTTTGAAAGTGATATTATATCAAAGTCCCATCTGAAGACAAATGTTGATGCCATTTGTTGATTCGGGTTCTCCTTGGTGCTTGTAACTGAAGGTCATTTGAAGTGGTCCTTCTTCATAGCAAATGCTAGAGTTGTTTGAATACTCAGATTTGCAGAGTGGCTTTTCTGGCTTCCTTTCGAGGTGGAGATGAAGTTCCATTAAGTTATATCACTAATGTCTATTCTCTTTATCACAGCTTTTAACATTATCAGCATATATTGCAAGAGTTTTGGGTCTTCTTTGGCTTGATTCTCCCACTTAGAAAACTACTTGTCAGGAGGTGGATTTCATCATCCACTGAACAGAAGATTAAATGTAAATTTTATGCTTGTATTTTTTAAATCACCAGTCTCTGGTGTAGAAAGCACAAATACATTAAAAAAAAAAAAAGAAAAGAAAAAGGGACAGATATCTGACGAAAATATGTTATGCTTATTATTTCTTATAATAGCTTATAAAGAAAGGGAAAAAAAAAAGACAACGCACATTTGCAAAAGTTGAAGAATCATAATAAAAAAAAAAAAAGATTACTTTTTGAAAATTATCTAATTACATTTCAATTTTTTTTATGGACCCATGTATTAAAGTTAAAACATATCCAGTTCATTTTTTTATTTTGTTTTTATAAAATATATTCAGTTTTAATTTTTTTTAAAAAGAAAATTGAATAAATTTTAAATTTAATTTCCAAATCCCGAAAATTAGAGAAAATATTGCCAGCCACAAAATTAAATTACAACATTAAAAGGAAACCTGGACACTTTAAAAAAAAAGTTATTTCAATTCTTTACAAACATGCAAAATTTAAAGGACTAAAAATATATCCAGTATACATGTTTATTTTATTATATGAATTCTGTTTTTTTTTTTTTTTAAGAAAGTGTGTAACAGCTGAGGTGAAAGCGATTTGAGTGTCACAGTTTGGACAAAATACCATAAATAAGTATTTTATACAATTTTAAAATACATCATATATCAGAAATATAAGAAAAAGATTTAAACTGTGTACAATCCATCAATGAATTTTAAATTGGGTTCAACTGGCAACATTCATTCGAAATGAACACAATATACCTTCTGTTTGAGTCACATGTGCCTCAAGTTCTATGAGTACAGGGATATGAAATCAACTGATTATCAAAGATGTTGCTGTATAAGAAGGTGCAATTTTTTTTTTTTTTTTTTTAAGTGTTAACGTTCTGTGGTAACTTATCCACTAAAATTTCCAACTGAGAAAATTTTTGTGAAAACCAACTTCAAACCTTACCTTAAGCACATCAAATTGACAAGCTTTCTTGTTTCTTTAAGATGGGACTATTTTGATATGTGTAAAGAGACAACTCAAAGCACAAGGAATTTTAATATCACCACTTATGAAATTATCAATTTTAAAAATGCAGAATAAGTGCTGCCCGTAATTGAAATAGTGACATAATTTAAAGAGACATAAAATAAAGCTTCAACAGGTGTAAATGACATCTTTAAAACATTTCTTTGCTACCAAGGAGAAAATAACTTTTGTAAGAATAATGTTATGGTAAATGGTTTCTTTAACAGCTGAGAGGGTGAGAGGAAGAAAGAGAAACAGTCAGATTTTACTTTGTTTGATTTTTACGTTTGATCAAGTAAAGTGATTTAAACTTGTGAAGAACAAATTAAAAGGGAAAGTAGTTATTTTGACAAGCTTTGGATGATTTTTTATGGACTATGTTGGATGTTTATTACACATTTTTGATTAGGTTCAGTTTTACACGAAGAATTGCTTCCATTTTTTTTTCAAGCCTGTTAAAACAGGTTTTTTTTTTTTGTTGGGTGGAAGGGGTCCCATTAGGGTATTTTTGTAGTATGTGGTCTCTAGTTGGAACTCATTTTCAAGAAAAACCATTCAGTACCAATAGGTTGTCAGATTGGAGATCTTTGGGATTTGTTTACAGAACTTTGATTTGGCAAATGATTTATAAATGTTGTGAGAAAGGGTTGTTGGTTGAAAAGATGTTAGTTACAGGATTTGTTTGTTTTGTTGGAATGGTTTGTAGTTTCTGATGGGATTGGTTTTGTGGGACGATTAGCAGTGGGCATGGTTTCATCTTTTTCCAATGTTATCATTTAATAAACATTGGCCAGTCAGCCAGTTTTAATCTTAATAGCTTCTCAATGAGTGCATTGTATTTATCCTCTTGACTGGTGTTAGTTATAGTCGATGCCCTTTGCATAACACACAAGTATAACCTATTTTTTGGTCAGAGATTCTTCCTTCTTTCAAGTCTCTGAGAATAGAGGGTTTCTTCTGTTATTTCGCCTCCATGATTTCTTTATCCTTCCTCCAGATTTCACGTGCTCCTGCATATGTTAGGTGATTTCTATGACAGTGCATTCAACTGATCTGTTGCATTCTCTATGAGGGAGGTTGGAGTCCTTTTGTTTGCATCTCTAACATATTAGTCATTCCATACAATGGACATTAGAAAAACTAATGAAAACTCTTAAGAATACTGAACTTGATCAACTGGTGGTTGAATTGTTTTGATTATGTTGAAGTGATAGAGTTGTTGTGTAACATGTTAATGGAACAGGTAAAGTTATGCTATAAAGAACTTTAATTAGAATACGAGCATGATTACATTGAAGGATTGCCACAAAGCTTTCAGAAACATCATGGAATTTCAATGTGCAAAACGTGTGCTTAGAAAAATGGTCTGCAGACTACAAAGGAGCTGAGTATGTCAATGAATTTGACAAGAAAACTGCAGCTGATGAAACGGCCTTATAATGGCATGGCAACCCAAAGAGAACTTTATCAATGAAGGTTGAAGAACAGTCAACAGGCTTTAAACAATATAAGGCTAGAGTTATAGCACTGCCAATACCCACAGGTGTAAGCTCCTAGTGATTAGAAAACATAAATGCCCTAAGTTCTTGAAAGGTGTAAAAACTTTATCCAGTAATAACAGGAAAGGCTGGATAACAACTGCATTCACGAAAGAGTGGTTTGAAAAGTTGTTTTTTTTTATTTTCTTGTACCAGAAGCCAGAGCACACTACACCTCTGGAGGCCTATCAGAAAAAATGCAAAATTATTTTAATTCTGGCCAACTGTTCAAGCTGAACTATTGTATTAAGAATAATAACGAACAACTGTACATCTCTTATCCAACCCTAAAGATCAAGGAATACTACTATGAGGTGTGGGTAATTCAGTTCGCCAGTTGTTTGTGATAACTGAAATGGATTAAAGTACTTGCTTTCTTCACTCCAGTCCTCCACTCTTCCAACTGAGCTATCGCAAGTGACCTCTTCCTTATTCTCTTGTTATTGTCAGTACATGACATTACACCAACGAGAGTTCTACCATCATCATCACAGACTCGCTATTTATGTCTGCATCGGTGGTGGGGGTGGGGGTGTTGTATTGACTAAAATTTGCATAAGAGACTTAATTCTCATTCGCCTGAGACTTTCTATTTCATAAATTCAAGCTGGTTTAAATTCTTAGTCTTTTTTTTTTTTTTGTACGTCTGCACATGAGATAGAAATTTTCATTTCACTTTTAATGGCAGTCACGATCTTTCAACATCACCTGACATGCCAAGCAAATTCGCTTTGCAGAAGGAAAATCTCATTCCTCACACTCTCCCCTGATCTCATTATCACATGTAGAGGTGGAAGGGATGTTTCCGGTGGCAGTACTGCCACGTCTACATTCTGTGGGTCCTTGGCATTTTCAGGGTCATTATGGCCTTCCTCGTTATCCAAATCTGTACTATCCGATACAGGCAGCAGACCATCCAACTGCATTGTACAACATTGTTGTCTCTGAATCAATATCACACAATGTTTCTTTGCTGTGACGCTGTTCTGAGGCAGTTAACTTGTGTCACAACTTGTGTTTTTCACATGGTATGGCACACCATTAGCCTGGACTTTTTGGGAGCTAATAACTGCATCAATGCGTCCTCTGCTAAATCTAATGGTTCTTTGGTATTTTTCGGAATATTTGGTATTACTTGGTCTTTTCCTTTTATCTGCTGTCTGTATGTATGTTGGCAGGTGCAGTTGATGGTGTTACACCCTCTTTGGGCATGACGTACCAATACACAGCTTCTTGAACGGAGCACCGTGTTCTGGCTGCTATCCTTTTAACGGTGTGGTGACACAGCTCCGCTATCCCGTTACCCTCTGGAGTGTATGCGCCTCTGTACCTTACTTGCACTCCCCATTCGACCATGAAGCCCTGAAAATCTTGGCTACAGAAAGTTGGGGCGCTGTCTGTCAATATTTCAATTCTTCGATTAGCTGCTGTAGGTTAACCAGTCTCCTGCACACTAGCATTTTGCTCGCAACTTTCATTCTCACTCAGGTCTTACCTGTCAAAATATTCTGTAGCCATTGGTACACACATACCGAGTCCATGTATAGGTGTACCACCTTGGCCCGCCACTGTAATGCCAGATTCATACCTTTTAACGTGGCATCCAATCCAGCCAGGTTTATATGTTGTGCGTCATTTCTTGGTCGAAGCCAGCATGCATCTTCTAGTATAACTCCCCACTTTTCCAGCTCTACACCTATTGCCAGGGAGCTTACATCAACCCATGTGTTGACTTCTTCTCCAGTCACGCACCTTTTCACATGGTATGGCACACCGATTTCCCTAACAGGGTCATCTTGGTGCACTTTAGTTAGTGTTTCAACAATCACCTGCGTAAGAGGAGCGTCTTTTATATTGTTATGCCACCCGTTTGTTATCATGCTCGCTCGTCTTTTTATCATTCCTGCGGCTACATAGAGCCACCCGCAGGCAGGAAAGTGCCCCACTAACTTCCCACATACAGAAAATACTGTGCTTTGCGTTAGTGTAGCAGGGAGTTCCAGAACTGAGCTCCCTCGCTTCCACCGCAATGTGTTGCGTCCCACCCAGACTTTAAGCCCAAGCACATCAGCCCCATCCTTTAATTGAATAAGGTCTTTGCTAGATAAGCCAAAGAATTCTAATCTGTGCCCGACTTCATTCACCGAAAGTATGTCGTCGTTGACATATGCCAACTCAGCTCTTTTCATCAGCTCATCCTGATCTAGCACTGTCTTAATGATTGATTTCATAATTAGGGGAACCACATTAAGGCCAAACCCCAGGCGCATCAAGCAGTACCTCCTTCCTTTGACGATAACAGTTTGGAAAGGCCATAACAACATGTCATGGATTCATATTTGAAGATATGCTTTTCGCAGGTCAAGCAGAGCCACATCAGCTCCTTGCTGACGCCATTCCTACATTCGTTTGGCACACATGTCTGCATCCGCTGTAAAGGCATCTACATATTGATTTATATCCCTATAGTCCATCACTGGTTGTACCTTAGCCTTGGTGGCTTGTGCAACAGCCATCAAGGGGATTAATCCTCTTGGCATTCTTTCAGCCCTAATTACAGCTTTCCAATGTTTCTCCAATCTTACTTTTAAGGGGTGGCTAGTTTTTCCTTTATATTTTTTGCCACAACTGCAAGAAATGTAGTAAACACAGTTCTTAGTAATGTTTCCCTCTGTCTTAGGCTTGACACAGTAGCGATTTTTTCTATAAGGTGGAGATTTTGCATGATGATGAAATATTACTTTTTTATTACTTTTTTTCTCTCATATAGAAGCTATAGTTGGATGCTTTTTGGTGATTGCTTTTCCTTTAATTGGCCTAATTGGGATCAGTCTTTGTTTGGCTCAATCATTTGCTCCTTAAGGAACTCATCAGAGCAGTGTGAATTCCATTCTAAATCCAAAATCTACACAGTATCACTTTTTTGTAGGACAAATACTGACTTTTGAAGTTCATTTTGCTTCTATGTGACCATTTAAGATTAACTGATGAGAAGATAATTCAAGATGACTGCTCTCAATATATAAAACAGAGGAAAACAGCCTAGGAGTGAATTTCATGACTTTCCCCACTCCCCCGAAGTTTAGCAGTGATAGATTCTTGCATGTTTCTGTGTAGTAGAAGTTTTGCTACAACAATCTAGAAGTGCTGAACTTGTGTCTTTTCATCTACTGAGTTTTTCTTGTAATTCTTTTTTTTTTCTTTAAACTGAACCAACTTCACTATAAACTATTTTGACAACTTCAAAAAGCTGTCTTTTGATTTAAAACTGATACCCAATTTCAAGGACTAATGAAAACTAGCCTGTGGTTGAATGGATGGAAATGGTTGAATGCAAAAAAAAAAAAAATTCTTTAGATAACTCCACTTTGTATATTCAAGAGATTTTATGAAAAAAGATATTGCAGTCATAAAATAAGCATATATGAAGCATTTGTGGTTCATTCATTTGTCACCCATGAATAAGTCATAGTGAGATGTATGCACCCAAAGTTTGGGGCAGCTATGTATTCTGAGCAGAATTTTCAGTGTGGTTTGGTGGAATAACCAATTTCAACTTGACCTGTGCATTTGTAGTCAGATTACAGTAAAGCTTCTAGCTATGCGAGTTAACCAGTGTAAAAGGACAACTCTGAATTCAAAACCATATGTGGCCATGGTGGGGTACATACTTGAACTGTAACTAAGATCCACTCAGTATAGTTGCAGTACAAGCCACAAGTTAGCTATGTGGATGCTTAAGAAACATAAATGTGACAGGTGAACATGCTTGGAAACAAGCATCCATGAGGAATAATACCAATTTGTTTTAATCTCGTACACATTTCTAACATATTCAGTACCAAATCACATCAATTACAATTAATATTCCCATTTTTGAAATTCATGCCTGGACTTCTTTTTGTCCTCCAATCATTGCTGTCCAGAGTATCAAATCTACCTTCATTGGGTGGGGGAAGCATGTTTACTTTCAGTGTTTGAAATCAAGGTGAAAGACAGGATTTCAAATGCCAATTCCTACAGCTGGTATGTCTTTCCCAGTTGGAAGAATGACAACACAATCTTCCTATCCTCTCTAGCATTCATTACATTTTCATATTACTTGTAACTAAAAATCACTAAAAATATCTTACATAGAAATTATCCCTAGATAATTACAAGTTTTAAAATGTATTTACTGAAAAAAAATAAAATAAAAAAATAAAATAAATAAATAAAAAACTTAAAAAAAAAAAAAAATTAATGTGGGTTTGTCTTGCCTGCTTCACTTATTCTGAATAACAAAAACAAGATTTTACTTATCTTACTTAACATTATTGATGCAATCATTGTCATGTTTGGAATTATTTCTTTTCATTCATTTCATATCCAGTTTCTAAAAATTAAAGTTTCTACCTAATTGTGTTAGGAGAAAAAAAAAACATTCTCTAAATTTTCACATAGAATATTGACTCTCTTTGCATTCATTTAAACTAGATTCATCTTATTAAAGCTGTTCTCTGAGTAACAGCAGTTAAAGTAAAGCAGAAATATTTTATTTGGGTATGTGCTAAACCTGCAAGTTATTGTAACAGAGTTTGGTCATCACTGGGTGCTCCACCATAATAGTCCTGTGTCAGACTATGCGAAACTAAATTTCATAATAGTCTGCTTAGCATTATTTAAACTGGAAAGAAGAGAGTTAAAGGTCGAGAGTAATACATATCCTTTTACAATCTCACCTTAACAATTAAAGACTTATTTGTTTAACAGAATTACTGCATATTAAGTGATCCATCTAAAAATAATAAAGAACTTTCTTACCTGGAGTGTTCTTAGATGTATCTGTTTGGTTTGTTTCTAAAGATTTTTTTTGCTCCTTTTCATCTTGAAGTGCCTAAAAATAAAAGTACCAACATTTAGCGCATATAACAAATTTGCTAAAAATCAAGACATTTCCCATAAGAATATCACAAAACAAGAAAAAAATGAAGGAAATTTTTTCACAACAGCTTAATCCATTAATGCCTACCCTAAAAATCCAGTATTATCAAAATAAAAATAAAAATCTGGCATTAATTTTATGTAATTATTCCAGTCATACTTTATGCAACATCTTCATAATTCTGAATATTATGATTAAACCAATAGGAATTATTATTCTACTTATTATTGTTTTGATTATTTTTATGCCTTTTTGTTAATATATTGGGTAGGGAAATAAATTAGAAATACAAACCTGCATCAAAAACAATACAAATGATCAAGTAATTTCAATAAAAATCAGTGTTGTTCAATTTAAATCAAATGATTTTTTCTTAAGTCAGATTTAAATCACAAATTATCAAAAAGATTGATTTTTAAAGAAAAAAATTTAGAAAAAAAATATAACTTGAATCCCTATGTTTTTGGAAAAGTTTGACATACTGATCAAATATTTATTAACCATCAAATAAATAATTTTTACTTTTTTTTTTTTTTTGTTACTATAAAATAAAACTGAAATCATTCAAGTAACAAATGTCTTGCTTAAGCATTTTGTAATTCTTCAACATGATCAGTGTTTGCATTCATTCTTTTGAACAGAAACTCAGGTTTTGCTGCACTATTTTTACCAAAATGCTTTCTCAGTTTGGAATGCACCAGTTCATAGAATAAAAAACTCATTCAATGCCAGAAGCCACTGCTGGTAGGAGTTGCTTAACTGCAGAAAGTGTACTTGCATTGCACATGAATCTCACTATTCAATAGTGGAGATTGAATTGCTAATGAAGTGTACAAATTTAAATGCCTGGAAGGGAGGAAACTTTGCTTGCAACTTCATAGTAATGGGGATATTTCTCACAGACATATTCCATCACAATATTTACTTTCTCCTTGCTTAATCATTTTCCTTGAAGATAAACATGAACAATGTTGGTAAGAAAGTAGGCTTCAGAGATAACTGTTGTACATTTTTTTTTTCACCATTTCTACCAGTTTTCTTTTTTTTTGTTCAGTGTTTTTCTAAAATTCTTGAACAATTCTTTTCAAATATCCACTGCTTTAGCAATGGTGTAGGTGTCAATCTGAATTTCATCCAAAGCTTTTCAGCTATAAGAGTTGTAATTGAGAAAGCAGTTCCTCTGATCATTTCAGTGCAAGGTGAGCCACCTTCTTTCACACTAACAAATCTACTTTATCCCTGCTAACTTCACAAATTGGCCAGTTTTTTAATATAACTCTTCAAACTGTCAGACATTGTGTTAGTGTCCCAAGACATGACAAGACATTGACCACCTTCTTGACAGTATCTTGCTGAGGCATGATTGCTCCTAAAATATTTAACATAAAACATGTTCTTTTACATTAGGAATTTCTAAATCATGAAGCAGAAAATTTAAAATGTGCACTGAACATTCATAAGTTAAGACATTCAATTCCCTTTCTTCATCCTGCTGACATTAGATGCATTATCTGTTACCATACTACCAATATGATGGTCATAGTCACAAACACCTATCTCGGGTCACAAAGGTAGAACGTGAATAATTTTTAGAATAAGGAATTCTTAATTCATTCTTACAAATCAGATGAATATTTCTCATAAGAAAAATAATTATAAATTTTGAAACCCCCACCCACCAGCTCCTGTACAGTTTTCTTTTTTCTCCTCTACCAGAAGTTTGGGAAGCACCTGCAACCAAATAATGTACAGTAACAATAACAGAAATAATAGCCTATGTAAAATAGGCCTTGTAATACATTTCTTTAAATTACTTTTCAAAATAAGACACTGAAGGTGCCATCTCAAGTATTTGACATCATATTAAAAAAAAAAAAAAAAAATTTGTTTATTTTCTTCAACTTAATGGATATTTCATATTTGATCGATTCTGTATTATTTAGAAAAAAAAAAAAAAAAAAAAAAAAAACAAGCAAATTTTTTAATTTTAATTCAGTTTTGAATTTAACATTTAGTTGTATCCAGAAATCTGACATTCAGGAAAAGTGCCTATCTACAGAAATTGTAATAAATGGAGGAAGAGGGGAGAAGAAAAAAAAAAAAAACCCTCATAAAAATGAAGTTTTACAAACAATCCACCCACCACCAACATACACAAAAAAAAAAAAAAAAAAAAAAAAAAAAAAAAAAGAAGAAAGATTAAAATGATTAAAATGTTTTACAGAATATATTAAAGAATAAGCTTGATAACAAATGACCAGTTAATTGCTCCATTTAACTGGATTAAAACGGACAACAATAGTAAAAACTTCATTAACAATTTCTTTTTTGACTGTGGTCAGCCAAGTATTTGTAAACTCTACAGCAGAAACAAAATATCAATATTTGCATGCTGCTGAACAGGAATTTTTAAACTCAACCCACCAGAGTTCTTTCCCAAATAGCATCAGTTGAAATGTATAAGCATAAAGACTTAGTTATATTCAATGTCTAATTTTCATTCCATCAAAATTAATAGAATAATTAAATCCAGTAAACAAATTATATTTCACTTCAAATACTTCATTTGTAAAGAAATTCTTGAGCTCCTCAATCTTAAAAACAAAAGCTTTTTCTTTAATAAAGAAAAATAAAATGTCGAAAATGACAGATTTTAAATATAACCAGTAGGAGATAATTCCATTTTTGATGTAGCAATTTGGTAATTTTAGAGTAATGGACTGCAGCTCAGATTGAAGAATTGGAGAGCAGAGTTCGAATTCCAGTTGAGTTCATTATATTCACTTACATGCTAATATTCTTGGGCAAGATACAAATTCAACTCTCCCTCCCCTCCTCCAGAAGAGGGAGTTCTATAGCCTTGGGTGGTAACCACTCTAGGAAAAGGACAACTCTTGAACAATTGAAAACTGTATGATGTAGCCCTAGTGAAGCACATACTATGCTACTAAGGAAATGATCATTCACTTGACTCAATGATCCCGACTACGGTCAACTCCTTTTTAAAAGGCTAAAACACAACTGAATTAAATTTTTGTATTAACAAATTCATAAAGTGAAAGTAATGACTAAATATAGCAAAATAGCAAATCAAACCACCTTTGTTTCTTTAGTACTGATGGGGAAAACAAAAAGTGTTGATGTCAGTAATAAGCATTAACAGAAAAAGAACCCCTATTAACAATTAATAGAATATTATATAAAGAAAAGAATGAAGTTATTCTGTTCTGTTAGAATGGCAGATTTGATAATTAATGTCAATGTGAAATTGCATGAAAAGAATGGTTACCCTTCTCCCCATTTCAGAAACAATAGGTTAGTAGATTAACTAGCACCATCTGACCCCCTAAGCTACCCAATTCCAAATAATTCTTCTCAGTCAATATATGATATTAATAGATGGTCATGTGAAATAAGTAATACACACATTAGTTATGCTTGCAGTAAGAAATACCAAATTATTATTGAAGAGGAGGGGGAAGCTGGTTTTCAGAGTTAAAAAATGAATAAAAACACCAGTTATACATCTCCAACTGGATATATATTGCCAATCATTATTTTTGCTTTAATGAAAAACTTCCATAAACAGTAATTTGTGTTAAACGTAAAATATACTGACTTACAATATTACCTTTGCAAGTCTGCAAATGCCAATCTCTCCCAAAGCTCAGAAAAAGATTTCAATTCCAGATTAGATCCCTAGTATAAGGAAAAGTGATGCCATTGTGACTGCAGGCAATATTCTAATACTGGAACATTGTTTCTTTAAAAGCCAATATAACTGCATATGTAAACCTAGGTTGAAAAAAAAAAAAAACAAAAAAAAACACTGGATATTTTTATCAATTAAAAAAAAAAAATTCAAGAAAATTACACAAATTACAATAAGATTTAATGCCTGGCTAGTCAGTAGAAAGCTATTAAATATTTACATTCTTAACAGATCTTCCATCTGACCAGAAAGACTGAAAATTTACTAATTTTTCAAGATTACAACTCTGCATAATCAACATTTCTAAATTTATATCAGAAAAGGTGGGACATTTCAACTGTTAAAAATAAGGAAGAGAACAATCAAGATATCAGGTATGGAAAGAGTGGCCCAATTGTATCAAGTTTCTTCAATTTGCAAACTACTTGTTTGAAAGTGGAACATAGAAACATGTTAATATCAGATGAAGTTTTTTTTTGTGCTTTGATATTTTTATCAAGATAGCAAACATGGTCACAAATATTTTCAGAGATGGACAAAAATAAAATAAATAAATTGTAAAAATTAACAAAATTTATTTTTTCAGAAAGTGTTACAAAGGTGATTTGCTGGCTGTTTTTTTTTTTTTTAATTAATGCATTATTGGTCTAGAAAATAAATAAAAAAAAAAAAAAAAAACAATTCAAAAAATTTTACAATTGTGAAAAATAAGCTAATTATAGTGCAACATTAAGAAATAAAAGTGCCACCCAACAACAGAATATTGCCAAAAGCATTCCTTTTTGGTCATATTGGTGCCACAATATGAATTTATCTTCAGATTATTTATCTATATGACTAAATTCCCCATTATTAGCAGATAAATGTCTAATCATTGAACCATTTCTTACAGCAGTTGTTGTAACTGGGATTTGAAGTGACCACAAATACAATGCCATGACTAAATTTGGCAGAAAGCTATAGTCATGCACAATGACAACATGCTGTTCTGAGAGTGAGATCTGCATTCAAATTATCCAGATCTTCATTAATTACATTTGCTACATCAAGGAATTTCATAGCAAAGAATCACCTTTTCTTATAAGAATTCTTTCTCAACATTAAAAGTGGCCCTATGCTGAAATATTTCACTTATAAAATTAAGTGACAGGTCATATTTTCATGTATATAGCAATAAAATATGTACCTCCACAGATTTGCTACAAAAACTTTAATGATAAAACTGTTTTTATGTTGGAGCATTTTTATCACGTATGCTCATTTTTTAGCAGAAAAGATTTTGATTATTAAATAATATTTTTTGATCCTTTTTAGAACTTTTTAGGTTAAAAATTTTGTTTTTCTGATGTCTCATGTGTGGGGAGTAGAGAGAGAGATTAGCATAGGAAATTTTAGCACTTTTTTGTGATAAAAAACATGATTTGGAAATTCTTGCAAAAATCAAATAATTGGCAGATTTTAATTGAACTTTCAGAACTTATTCACAAATGAATGAAATTATTTTAGAAAGGTTTCTCTTTTTAAAAAAATCTTGGTAAAAACATCTTTCACTCCCCACTTATCTAACTTTATGAAATTTCAAGAAATTCATTTTTTTTTTTTTAAAAAAACCACATGTTTATATTGGAGAATTTAAATCATTTTTTTTGTGTGTGTAAAATAGAACCCCCAGTTACCAAAAATATGCCCTGAATCATAAAATAAACATGCAATAAAAAATAAGACATTACTTAATTAGAAAAAAGTTTTTTTTCCAATGTATACTGAATTTTTGCAAGAATTGTTTGCATTTGTTTTATTTTCAATTTTAAATCTTAAATTTCTGTATTAATTTGTACCATTTAGGTGATACTGATATTCAGTAAAAACTATACTTATACTAATCTTAAATAGAAAAGCTTACTACTGCTACAATTCGGCCAATATTATAAAAAGAATTTTGAATTTCTTTGTACGTGTATAAATGTGACAATTTTTGTAAATACAAATGTCCATACACAACAATATCAGAAAAGAGTGATAGCTATAATAAATTTAAAGCCAAAGTACCTAGGATTAAAAACATTTAAGGAGAATATATTCTTAAATTTTTAAGATTACTAAGTAGTTAAAAATTATATAAAAAAGGTGCTCAATGTTATATTCCTCAAGTAAGTTTTACAGATATGCCCTCCACTCATAGAAAAAAATTAGATAAACTTCCAGTTATCAATTTGTCAATACTTAATCAAAACACCCACCTTTATTAAAAAAAATGCATTACTGTGATATTTTAAATTAAAAGTAGGTAACCCCACTTGCTCGCTGAAAAACAGCATATCATGATGGAAAAAGGCACCAAACTTAATATGAATAAAGTTTGGTTGTCAAAATGTTTATGTTATTATTGAGAGGAAAGACTAAAGTGCTTTCAATTATTTTATAAATTTTTTTTAATCTTTTCTAGCATGTTCGAAATATTGTAAATCATTATTTTTTTTTTTTTTTTTTAACATCAGCAGTTAATGTTTTTGCGCTTTTTTTCCGGAGAAAAATACATTGAATTGGAAATTCAAAAATCACTTTCAGGACTTCACAAATGAATTAAATTATTTTAAGAAAAAAAAATAAAAATAAAATAAATCTTTTTTAAAAATACATGTTACCCATCCTCCCAACTTAATTTCATGGAATTTCAAGAAATTAATTTACGATATCAGAATTTGTTTTATTAGTTATAAGTAGGATTCTTTGGAGAATGTAAATCAACTTTTTTTTCTCAAACTACTCATTTCCCCAAAATTGCTCCAAATCATAAAATAAAACATGTAATAGAATTATGACATTATTTAATCAGAAAAGCTTTTAATTGCTTTTATAAAAAAGATTTAAAGACACTATTGTCTTAAGAAAATAATTTTTTCGATGAATAATGAACTCTTACAAGAACTGTTTTCATTTTTAAAATTTTAATTATATTGCAAATCATTTAAAATTCCTCATTACTTCAATCCAGTTAGGTGATTGATACTGATATCAAGTGAAAACTATATTTACAAGTCAAAAATTGAAAAGCTTAAAAGTCGTTTACACCTAATATTTTTTTTAATGTATAAAATATTAAGTAACTTGCCCCCTGTTTGAAAGTATGGTCGACCATACATGACATAATCAGAAAATAAAAT
This sequence comes from Acanthosepion pharaonis, assembly GCA_903632075.3. NCBI lineage: Eukaryota > Metazoa > Mollusca > Cephalopoda > Sepiida > Sepiidae > Acanthosepion > Acanthosepion pharaonis. Next base: position 764,385 of record CAHIKZ030004831.1, read on the forward strand.
TGATGACTGTAGTAAGTTTAAATTCAACAGTCCTAAAATTTTTCAATAATTTTAAGATTACTGAGTACTTAAAAGTTATATAAAAAAAGACGCTCACCAGTTGTTTTCTTAAATTATGTTTTAACAGATAAAGCCTCCGTAGAACAATAGCAAAGGTATTGACAGATTTTATTATCACTTGTCAAGTGATCTACTAGTGACAAGTGACGGGGATAAGTGTGTAATCACCACCACTGTTTGTTTTAAAAATCCATTTCTCTGTTATTTTAAACTTAAAGTAAATAATAATAATAATAAAAAAAAAAAAAAAAAAAAAAAAAAAAAGACACCAAACTTTACGAAAACAAAATTTTATCGTCTAAATGCTTATGTTATTATGAAGAGGAAAGACCAAAGTTTATTTTAATTATTTTAAAAATTTTTTCCTTCTTTTTAGAACATTCTAAATTTTGATTAAAAAAACCTTGTTTCTCTTTGTACCAACCAGAACTAGTAAATAACATACTATTTTTAGCATGTTTTTTTTTTTTTTGTATGACACACATTAATTTGGAAAATCTTGCAAAAATAAAAATAATTGTCTGATGTTAATGAAACTTTCAGAAACTATTCACAGATGATCAAAATTATTATAAATGTTTTTTTTATTAAAGTCATGGCAGAAATATTTTTTTTTTATATTTATTACCCCCCCCATAACTAATTTTATGAAAATGCTAGAAATTCGATCGCATCAGGTTTATTGATTACAATATTTAAAAGCACAAGGCTTTGAAGAATGCAAATCATTTTTTTTTTAATTGGACCCTACGTACCTGAAAATCAGCTCTGAATTGTAACATACAATAAAACAAAGATATTATTTAATTTCAAACGCTTTTATTTGGTTTTAGTTGTTTTTATGAATATGGACAATATTTTCTGAAAGCAAAAATTTTTTTCAGTAAAAATTGAATTTTAATACAATTATTTGTTATTTCTTTAATTATAATAGATTTTTACATTTAAATTGTTAAAATATTATAAAATTAGTTAAAAGCCGCATCATGTTTCCTAAGTGTCCTTAGATAGATCTTTTTTTTAGCGCATTGTAAATTGTATCGTTTTGACCAATCAGAAGATGCAATTAAGAAATTTAATTTTGTGTTCATAAAAATCGTTAAAATGGCTGTAATTAAAAAGTACAGAAGGTCACAAGCAATAAAACGTCACGTGGCTTGAGTGTAAGCGTTCTCCAATGGATGCCAATTACATTATTGCAAATTCTTCGTGTGAAACACATGCTGAACATTTTGAATTAGTGTTTTTTTACTCATTAAAAAAATTTGAACATCATCCTAAGCCATTTGCACCATCAACATTACTACATTTTTAAAAGTACCATTTGTTTCATTTACATATTTCATTGCAATATCAAGTTTTTGAAGTTGTTTTACAGTTTTCAGTGAGTCGTCTTTATTTCAATTTCATGTGAATTTCTTATTTCAAACAAACTGTTTTCGGTTCTATCCTTAAGTGTTGTTGTCATCACCCTGCTCAAAAGGTGTTAAAAAACAAAAATACATCAAGCCATTGTCCAAACATAGATTTAAAAAAAAAAAAAAAAAAAAAAAAGGTGGATTTTTTACAAGGTGATGACAGCTTGGTATTGTCAGCTGGCTGGCCTTTGACCCAGCAATGTCAAAGTCAATTTTGGCTTAATTTTAACACCGTTTTTCTTATCGCTGATTTTAAAAAAGATAAAAAAAAAAAAAAAAAAAACATTAAAACAATCCTGATTTCCAGTGTTCAGGAATAGCAATTTTAACTATTTTTTCATATTTTATCCCCAGAAAAATTTTTTATAATCATTTACACCAACCAATTTCACTTAGAAATGAAAGAGCATTCTTTGCTTTCAGGAAATACCTAGTTTCATGGGGTGCAGATCAAAAGTTTCCTTGATATTTTGTTTAGATGATGACAAAAGTCATTTTTCAATTTTTTTTTTTCAGTTCAAATTGGCTGTAGTGTAACAAAATAACTTGATATGTTTGTGATGATCTTTACTTGGGATAGAAATGTTTTATCATAGCAGAACTGTATTGACTTTAGGGGGCTATAGTTGCTCTCAAAAAGCCGTACAGCACTTAGTATTTTAATTTATTTATAGTATTTATAATTTCTACAGATAGTATCAACAAACTTATGGTGTTAGCTACAGTAATAAAAAAAAAAAAAAAAAAAAAAAAAAAAAAAGAAAAAACTTTACGTCAATTATGTCCTTCCGTATGATAACTCGAATCTCACATTAGCTGTCGACATGTGATGACAGCAATCATTTATCACATGTCAATAGCCAACGATGTTAAGATCGCCTCCTTTTTTATTTTAAACAACATTTTCCTTCAAAGAAAGTAAGCAAAAGTTTTTTTCAAAATATATTAAATAATCTTTAAATTTGCTAATTTCCGTCAAAAAAATTTTGAAAAACGTATAATTGATTTTTGGAAGAATTTTAAACTAGGATTTTAACTTAGTTTACAAAATTAAAAAAAAATGGCTGATATAGAGTTTTTTTAGTAATTTCGCTGACAAAAAGATTTTTAACAAAAATTTTGGACATGCTAAGAATGAGTAAAAATTTTTAAAAAATAATAAAAAAATACTTTGGTATTTCTTCTTAATGATATATATACTTAAGCATAGGGTTGTCCCAGGTGATGCTAAAAAAGTGGTATACCCTGGAGAAAAAAGGTCCCCAAATTGAAAAATAAAAATGTAAGGTGTAAATGTTTGTTAAAATTAAAGAGGGAAGACCAAGGTATTTTTTTAATTATTTAAAAAAAATTTTTTTTTCATTTGTAGCATTTTTTAAATTTAGGTTGAAAAATCTTTGCTTTTTTTTTTTTAGGTCAAAATTAGGTCATATTAACATTACTTGTTTTTCACTGTTTTCAGTTGCAAAAAAACACATTGATTTGGAAAATCTTGCAAAAATCAAGTACTTGTTGGATTTTAATGAAACTTTCAGAACTTATTCACAAATGAATGAAATTATTTTAGAAATATTTGTCTTTTTGAAAGTCATGATATAAATATTTTTTTTTTTTATATCTGTTACACCCCTCGAACTTAATTTTATGAAAACTTCAAAAATTAATTTTCAAAGCCTGATATTTTTTTTTCAATTAAATGCACAAGACTCTGAAGATTCTAAATCATCGATTTTTTTGTAAAAAAAAATAAAAATTGTCCAAACTTTTAACTCAATTGTAAAAAAATACAAAACCCAATAAAACTGAGACAATATTTAATTTAAAAACTTTTTATGACTTTTCTGAATAACATATACTAAGGTAATTTTATCTGAAAAAAAAAAAAAATTTTGATGAAAAATGAATTTTACAATTTTTTTTTTTTTTTTTTGTATTTTAAATACACAATATGACAAAATGTTGTTATATAATTTAAAATTAAGTTTCTTTATAAAGCCTTATGGAAATGACATATATTTCTCTACTTCTTATAGATCATAAATTTGAAAGTTTATTAAAATCTGACAACCGTGAATATTTTTAAAATAATTTTTTAATATTCCAAAATTGTATTTAAAATCGTCTCCAACGAAAGTATGGATGCACAACTTTGAAATAACGTCACGTGAGGTAGAGTTGTTTCCCTAGATAGAAGCAAGTTTTTTTTACTTCAGAAATTACTTTGCATTCATTCAGTTAACTGTTAACAAAGCAAAATTTGAAATCGATTGCATAGCATTTCAATATTAATTTTGTTAATAAATAAAATATAACTCAATTTAAAAAAATGTTGTTACTGTTTCGTTGTTACTTGTAAAATTTGATTTTTTTTCACAATTTAAATGTTATTTTCAGTGCAGAAATTTTTCTTCAAACGTAAGGTTAAAAAAAAAAAAAAAATTGAAAGTTATTTTTTTTTTTAATTTACTAACTAGGTTCACTTAAAATTAGAACGAATTACATCACTTCTGCGCTACCGTACGATAAATTCCCTTGACGTAAGTTGTCAATATATTGACACCCATCAATTACGCACCCGCGCGAGTACCATGGTTGGAAATATCTCTATTAAAAAAATTTCTGCTAAAAAAGTAATGTTTCTTTCAAATTACACTAAGTATACTTTAATCATTCTAAATTTCCTAACAAAAAAAAAAAAAAAAAGGTGTAATTGGTTTTAATTGATTTTTGAACTAATTTTGATTTTTTGTTTACAAATTCGGCCAGAAATGGCCGATAAATCGAATTTACTAGTTTTTTTTTTTTATTCAAGAAAAACGAATTCTTTAAAAAATTTTAAAAATTTATAGGAAGGATTAAAAAATCTGAAAAAAAATATTCAAAAAATACTTTGGTCTTCCCTCTTTAATTTTAACAAACATTTACACGTCAAAATTTTTTTTATCGATTTGGGGACCTTTTTTCTCCAGGGTATACCACTTTTTTAGCGTTACCTGGGACAAGCCTACAAGCAGATAAAAAAGTTTTTCATCAAATTTAAGGCTGTTCTTGTCATGCTATGCTCTTTTTATTGATGTTCATGGAGGTACCTACTTTAAATCAACTAATGTCCCCCAATGTTTGAGAAAAGTATATTTTATTTTTGGAAGATTTTTTTTTAAAAACCGAGAATTAACTTTTGTTTACAAATGTGTCAAAAATGGCCGATTTTGTCAGAGCAACCAAAGAGATTTCAATCAATATTATTTCTATTTGCTTACTGGAAATAGTAAATTTAATCATTTAGCTTTCAATTAAAGCTACAAAAGAAAGTTTCAAGAGTGCTTTTTCATTTTTAAAAATTAAACCTTATTGAAAATTTAGCGGAGATGCCTAATTAAAAGTAAGTGTTTCAAATCAGATTAATTAAACTTTACATCAACTATAAAGAGAATTACATTGTGCTGACGGTGGATGAAAAGCAGCGATTTCAAAAAAAAAAAAAAAAAAAAAAAAAAAAAAAACTCCTACCAGCCAATTTTTAAAATACAGCGAAGTAATTTCTTTATTGGAAATATATTCTATTAGCTTGAAATTAGAACTAAAATAAAAGCAGAAAGCTTCAAGAAAGTTAGTTTTTTTTAAGGTACTTACAATAAAACATGAAAATTGAAGGAAACAGACTACATTGGATGAACACAGGTACAAAAATAAGATTTACCAACTTTCACTTTGTCATTCTTCTGATCAAAAACATAACTATCTGTGACGTCGGCACACGTGTCATCATATACCACTTGGGACTACAATTCTTTTAAGACAAGTACTTACAAAATTCGATTTTCAAACTTTTCAAAAGGCTATACGAGTAAAACTGAAAAAAGTATTACTCGTATACACTTTTTAGAGGATAAAAAGTAACTATTTTTTCACCAAAACGTTTTAGTTCCCACATGGACAGCAGGATCGATAAACTTGATAAACTAAAAAACTTAAATTGCAAAACAAACAAACAAATAATGTTAAGCAAGCTCAATCAGTGACATTATTTTTTCTTGGATCACGTTTACCTCCAACGTCTACACTAAAAACAAAAAAAAAAAAAAAATCACTAATTTTCGAATTAATGAAGTTGTTGGAAAGACAAGAAGCAACGAGAAGCGAAGTAAAAAAAACTATTCTATTTCCACTCAAGCATTATTGATGAAAATAATGAAATACTTTCATTTCTCATCACGAACATGTTTTTTTTTTTTTTTTAATTACCATTTTTGTTGCTTTCCGTATTTTATTCTAACTTATGGAATGGTGATGTGAACAAAGTGCAAATAAATTCAAACAAACAATTTTGGCTTCCTTTCTCTTTGTCTAAATAATAATCTAATTTTTAAAAATCACTTTAAATGAAGTAAAAAAACAAACAAAAAAAAAAACTAAACAATATTTAATGCTTTTTCATGGAATTAAATGTGAAAGTAGCACTTATCTCATTCATATAGAATAGAATACATATGCACACATGAATGGATCCCCACCCACTTCCGGCGGTGACATTTCATGTCAATCCCGTTGTTCAGAGTACATATTACTACCCCCACCACCAGAGCAAAACCGAATTTACCCCGCCTTCATTTTTTTTAAAATTTATTGAGAACTAATTAATCACCTTTGATTAACAGAATCGATTCTTACTATATCGGTAAAGAAAAACTGATTAATTAAAATAAAAATCCAACCTTTTTGCGATGTGTGAAAAAGAAATCTTGTTTGCCACACAATTACTACGACTACTACTGGTCGATTTGCATAGAGTCATAAGTACTCAGGATTTTAATACTTTTTAATATAATTCATCAGAATTTTAAATAGATTACTGAATATTTTTCAAATAAAATGTTTAAACAAGAAGTTTGTAGAAATAAAAAATAATAAAATAAATCAATAGAAAGAAAATGGATTTAAGACGACGACGAGTGTGTGTGCAGTGTAGTTTTTAACTCGGCAGCCATAAAGGTTGGTTGGTTGGTCGTCGGTTGGCCTTTAAGCAATCATTCTCATCTTGGAAAATATTTCCTTTTTCCCTCTAAGCACAATAAAATGACATATTTCAATATAAAGTACATCGAATTATTTAAAGATGTGAAATTTTCCATGACACGATAAAAATAAATTTGATTTGAAATTAAAAAAAAAAAAAAACTGGGCTTCATTCTTTCTATTTTTTTTTTTAAACACTTTGACATTAAAAAAATATCCCACACTAAAAATAATTAGACGCATCAATTTAATCATACATTTTGATTTTGAAGTGTTTGGGTTTTTCGAATTTATTTTAAACATTATTGATAAGAATTCTAGAGTCTGGTAGAAAATTAAATAACTGAAAATATCGTCATAAGAAAAAAAAATAGAAAGAAAATCATGTCAAAGAATGCGTGGATTAAATAACGAAATCAGGACGATTTGTGGAAAATCATAGGAAAAAAAATAAAAAAAATTACAAAATGTCATCAACAATCAACCTGTGTCAAAAATTTCTTTTCTAACTAAATTTTAATTCTAATATCAAAAAGGCTTTTTATTTTTCATTTTTCTTTCTAGGATTTAAAATAAAAATTGGCGTCTTTATAAAAAAAAATGTTATCAAGTTGGATTTCTTTTTAATGCGATGGAAACTTTTTTTTCGAGTTCTTAACGATCTTTTTTTTTTTTTTTTTTTTTTACTATATATATATATATATATATAAAATTTTATTTTAAAATGTATTTTCATGGCAGTAATTTCTTAATCATTCCAAATTAATCAACGTTTTGACAGGAAATAATTAACACTTTGTTACACGCAAGTTCAACCATATTTCTTCTCGAACACATTTTTTTCGTACAATAAATTTCCGTCTAATTTGGAATCTAATTTTTTAAATTAGGTTTTTCCATTCGAAGTAAACATATTTTAAATAAATAAATCGAAATTAAAGCGTTTACTTTAAAAGCTTACTTAGCAAATTAATTTAGCAAAATAAATTACTTGGAATCACTGCTAAAACTATTATTCAACGTATTTCGTTGTTATTCTTTCATTTTTTAAAAATTTTATGTGCAATTTTCAATCAAGAAATTATCTGAAAAGTACACTAGAAGCAAAAAAAATTTTTATAAAACAATCTCTTTTTATATCGATTCTTTTTTTGCTTGACTAAGGAAAAAGAAAAAAAAAAGAAGCTCAATCGAGACAAGAAAGGCTTTCGTCATCGTCGTCTTCCCCCCATCGTCGTTGGTATTTATTTAACTACATAAAAGTGAATGATTTATAAGATGAATACCTTTTCAAATCGCGATCGTAAATCTTTCTGCTCTCCTGCAGAATCAAGTCCTCTCTTTTCCAATTCGGAACGAAGATCTTCAATTGTTAAATCCATGGGATTCGGATAAGCAAAGCCGTAGCAAAGAACAATCGCTCGGCTTTGGAACCCGCGCCAGCCTCGATTTCACCTTTTCACCAAATTGCCTTTCCCCGGGTCACATTATTGCCGCTCATTTCCTCACAAACATTTTGAACAGACAAAATAAATAAATAAAAATTTAACATTTTTCTTAACTATTCACTCATTTTTGTGTTTCTGGCTAACAGCAGAAAATTAACTTTTTTTTTTTTTCAAAAATTATTCAGGAAAAATAAATGAGGGTTAGCTCTGCATGATTTTTTTTTTGTTACTTGTTCTTAAAAAAATGCAAACCTTTTTTTTTCTCTCAGGCAAAAGTTAAATTTTCTATAAATTTCGAAAAGAAGTTACCGAAAAAAAATTTTCTTCATTGATTTCTATTTGAAATTTATAGTATATTGTACCTATGTTAAATTTATTCTATTAAATTAGCTATCAAAGAAAATAGTTTGTATTTTTGCCTCATTTTTTTTTATTCTAGGCTTTCTCAAGTAACTGACACAAGCTTTTGGAAAGGAAATAAATCCCTTTTATTTTTATTTACTAGAGAGATTTTGCATTCATTATGTCTGCTCTCAATAAATTTCAAAGATTGTAATAATCATCAATTCTTCCTTATGATACGAATCTGTCTCTCTATTGAACTGTGTATATTTCTACATTACCCAAAAACCAGAGACTGAATTCACAACTTCCAATGAACCTGGTGAACTTTGCCAGTACCTTTTTCCATTACTAGGCCATGTTCTAAAATCCCTAGAAAATCGCCCATTTACAACAGAGACTTGAAACGGGAAGACTGGCGGGTTAACACTAGAAACAATGAGATGATAAAAGCAATAAAAATAAAATACTGGTCTGAATTAATTAATTTTTATAATTAATTTAATAATGATAACAATATGTTGACATAGACATTCACTTCAGACAAATTCCAAAAGTTAGTGGGTTACATTTTGGATGTTACAAGGTTTTGGTTTCATTTTTGTAGCGAACAATTAAACTCAGATACTCAAATTGTTTTATTGAAATAAGAAAAACACAACCCAGTCTTATGGTGATTTTTCCATATAAAAAAAAAATTAAAACTGGTCTCTTTGGTCTTTTACTCAGCATGTAATTGAAACAGAAAAAACTGGTTTACAATAATTCACGTGAAAAGAAGTGTGTTAGAATATAAAAATTATCTTTTACTAACAACAATAATATTAAAATTGTATGAGAAAAAAATTAAAATGTTGGAATTTTATAAAATAAAAATGAATAGAGAAACTATTTCAATAAAAGAAATATTCAAATTGTATGAAAAACTAGGAAAATGTTGAAATATGTAAAAATTAATATAATTTTTTTAATAAAATACTATTAAATTGTATGGAAAACTAATTAAAATTAAAAAAAATTAGAATGTTACATAGTTAATGATAAAAATATGCAAAAATGAAGTCAGACAGTTTAAACATTTTATGGCAAAAATTTACAAAAGAGACTCAGCCAAATTGAAATTGCAAATGGGTATGGTTTGATTAAATGTTGATTCTTGAGTTCAATGGGGATAAGAAGTATATGCCTCTTAAGGACTTAGGTTTTGATCCGGTTGAAATCACTTGTTTGTTATATACTTTCACTGCAACATCACAAAGGAATAGTCAACCAGGATGAGAAAGCTTTGGCAAAAAGTATTGACTATCTTGGCATGGAAAGTTCATTGCTGCTACTGCGAAAGGATTTGACCACCTGGGCAAGAAAAGCTGTGACCTGGGATTATGAAAGACTACTTTTGCTACTACCATAACTATTTTATTGAAGAAAAAGGGAAATAAAAGAACCCTTAAAAACCTGTGAGAATTCTCTTTAGAAAGATTGTCTTTTTTAAATTTATGAGTTTATTTCATTTGAATGTCTTTTCTAAATTTGTTTGAGTTTATCTCAAATTTGAGAACACCTGTTCTGAAACACTGAGTATTTTGTCTAAAGGGCATAGAGAACCAGACTGCCCAAGGTAGGTCACCTTTCTCCCCCCACCCCCTTGAACTTCGAAAATGTTTAATAATTTTTTAACTTTTTGAAGTAAGTAAATTTTTTTGTTGTTAAGAAATTGATTTATATAAACTATAGTTCCTTCGTTGCTAAGGCAAAATATTTATTTTACATGAACTGTTGTTTTATAAGAGAAAAAAGAATTGTATTTTGAAAGAACTGTTAACCTGCCTTGTTAGTTTGAAATACACAAGAGAAATTTTGTGCAAGGTCTATAATGTTACTTGCATTTTTTACATTATTCAGACTATTATCCTCATCTTCATTGCCATATTCACAACGTTTCGGCCATTAAACACTCCGGCCTTCTTCAAGTGATTGGAATTTCGAACCAAACCCTTTGTTTCGTTCACTGGGGGTAGATTGTTCTAGTTCCACATGCCATGCCTCTTCCAGATGTCTCAGTTATTTCCCTTTAACTCAACTCTCCAAGTTTTGATCCACCACTGCTGAAGTGGATAAAGACGTTGATTAGATCCAGCGACTAGACCCAAAGCGTTGTGAGTTCAATACCAGGCCACAATAGTGGTGAACCAAAATTTGTAAAGTTGAGTTAAAGGGAAATAACTGAGACATCCAGAAGGGGCAGAACGATCTACCTTGGTGGACAAAATGACAGGTTTGGTTTGAAATTCCAATAATCTGAAGAAGGCCGAAGCGTACAACGGTCGAAACATTGTAAATATGGCAATGATAACAGTCCGAATAATGTAATAATGCAAGTAATCATAATACCTCTTCTCAGAGATATAGATGGCCTATATTGTATTTTGTATATTGTAAAAATATTATTTTAATAAATGTTTATTTCTTTTCAAATTTCACTTTAAGTCTTATCTTTTTTGTTAGTGACTTTAAAAGTATTTGTAATGGGAAGGATAAGAGATTTGAAATTCTTTGTTTTTGATAATCTTCTTTGCATTTGTGATAATCTTGTTAAATGTCTTATTCTTTCATTTCTTAAGATAAATTTTTAACAAAAGTTTGTTTAACCTAGAGAAGTAAAAGCTATAGTGTAAATGTTAGCAGAGAAGACATTTAATTCTATATCCCACTCTCGCACCAGTTCTATACACAGGCTCAGAAAACATCAAAGAAGTGAGTGAAACAAGATTGAGGAGTAATGGGTGAGTGAGAGAGAAAAGAGGAAAAAAAAGCAGTGGTGTTAGCTTTTGAAGCTGGAGGTAGACTGTGGTGCTGATACTTTCTATAAGAAAATCATCAAATAATTGAATTTACAAATAAATAACATTTAAATATGTCATTATTTTTTGATTTAATTATTTTTCAGATTCCTCTCGTATCAATTAGCGATCATCATTGACTGATTTCAAAGTCATTTTTCTTTAATGGATTTTAGATATTGTTGCGGACCTCCTGAAAGTGGGGGTGGCAATGTTATATGGCCCGAGCACCCAAATAAGTATGAGGTCACAAGAGACCCACAAACATTTTTTTAATTAAAGATGTGAAATCTGAAACAAAATGGACAACAGAATGAGGATATTTAAGATTAATACAAAATTTATTTATAATACAGACTAGAGTTGTAGGTTAGCATGTGAGTCCGATGAAGGTGTTGAAAGGGCAGGTCAAATCCAAATGCCAGTGCTGGTTGTTGTTGGTCTGATACCTGCTGATATCTGTCAAATTCATTGTCCACTGCTGGCTTTGCGGTGTAGCTGGTCAAGTCCAATGTCCAGTGCTGGCTTTGTAGCAAAGAGTTATATTATGTACACTTATACAAATAAATATATTATGCAGAATTATAACCATAGTGTGTGGGATAGGTTATTAGAGTCTGCAACAATATGCATGCCACAAGTCAGGAGTAGTAGGATGTTTGGGGCTGTAGTGATCAGGTACATTAACAATCAACCAGGTGTGTTAGATTGAAGTAAGTGATGTCAGAAGGAGTAGGGACAATGAGCTCTCATGAACATGTCTGTTTATGCCATCATTTATGTGGGTAAGGTTGAAGTAAATGATAATGGAAGCAGGGATCAGGGTTTAGCCAGAAGTAGTAAAGTCAGGAATTCCAGATGAAAGAGTCCAAGGTAGCCAGAAGCAGCAAAGGCTACAAATGCCAGAAGTAAGATGCAGGAAGTAAGTAGGGGCAAGAGTATGCCGGTAGTAAGAATAGATAGGAAAGCCCAACTATCATCCAATTGACAGATCACAAAAAAATGGGAACATAACTTAATATGTAACCTGTCCAAGCACCCTGGCCACAATGGCGAGGGGGCCTGAATTTCTCCTCCTCCTTCTACAACCTCTGAATTTTGTGAGTTATATGAAGAGAGTGTAACAACAAGGACAGATGTTGCAAAATATTAAAAAACTCAAGAAAAAAATAAGCAGAAATTTGCTACAAAATACGAAGGTATAAAATGGTCATGAAGTGTATTACGACTAGTTTCATAACACAGCACGAACTAAAAAGTAATTAGGACAATTATGAAACTAAATGAAATTAAATTGCAAGGTATGTGTTGGAAACAAGAGGAAGAAAGGTCAAAGCGCCTGCCTTTGTCAAGTGTACAGAGTAGCAAGGGCTACAATAATATCAAGATCAATTATGGGTGTTATAACATTTTGTGTTGTTACTGCCTGCAATTACTTCTGCTGATAAAGCAGACTGCTTTGCTTGTAAATCCTCTTCCAATTATACTCTTGACTCATCTGGAGTATCTTTGCTTGGCTTGCTAATTAGAACTGAGTCTCCTTTTTGTGATATGCATACAACTCCATCCATGGTTTCTGCTATCATCTTTAAACAGGATCTAAACAAAGCATGTGGACTTGATAGTATCCCTGCAGTAGTCTTAAAGAAATATGCTCCTGAAATGGCTACTGTTCTCTTTAAACTCTACAATAAATGCCTTACTGCTTCTTGCTTCCCTGGCTGTTGGAAATCTTTTTCTGTGGTCCCTGCTTTTAAGAACTTAGGCAAACCATTTGATCTTTCTAACTAGCAGTCTATTAGGCTTTTACCTCTTTTTGGCAAAGGACTAAAGTCTTGAATCATCCCTGAATTGGTTATCTCCCCTCACAGGGTTTTCTTTTAGATAGACAATATAATTTTTGCTTCTCTAGATCAACTACTGGTATATTAATGGTTATTGCTGAAAGATAAGATTTAAATAAGAAAGGTGGAGCATGTGCTATTGCATTGGATATCTCAAAGGCATTTGATTGGGTTTTTCCTGCTGGTCTTCACAAGTTAAAAAGTTATGTTATTTCTAAAAAAATTATTGATTTGATTCTTTCTTATCAAATTGTGAAATGAAAGTTGTCTTGAGTGGCCATTCTTCTAGATCTTTTTGCATTAATGTGGATGTTCCTCAGACATATGTTGTTCATAATTCTTATCAATGACCTTCATAATTATAAGGATATTGCCTACTATTTTGTTCTGGATTTGCAAAACTTCAATCTGCTTCTTCAATGTACTAACACGCAAGCACATTATCAATAATATACGCCATGACAGTCCATTATTCCTAACTATCACATGTGTTCAGGTTATCATTATCTATCAATACACATACATGCACAATACGGCATAACATGGTGGAAGCAAGACTGGATTATATAATAAGCAACCCTACAAAATCACAATACCAAAATAAAACAGTGAGTACAAACAGCTGTACATTATTTTTAACCCTTCATGTTACACTAATTCTTGTTTGCTTATGCCACACCGGGCTTACAACATAACCACTACTAATAGGCAGATATCATAGCTACAGCGTCGATACAAGTACCTACTCTTGACTGAGGCTTGCAAACATTGCCAAGTCGTTCAAACTATTTTGGAAATGTATAGAGTTCTACTTCACCATCAAGGCTACAAAACACAAAGACAAGGTGTCACTAATTCTCCTCGCAGCCAGCAAATAAGGCCAAACACTGATACAACAGTTGGTTGATGACAGACAACGACCGCAAGGACTCACAAAAAATATTTTCTGTCTTCATGGAGCAGCTTGAACCAGCAACCAACTACCATGTCTGTAGGTGTTATGGTGGAACACACCTATTCTATAGTTAATAGACTCTTCCACCTATAATAAGTATGAGTAGTAAGAGTAGTGAGTCAGTCGGTCAGTCAGTCGATGTCGGACTACAGTTAGTCGAATACGAAAGTATCAGCGACCACCAACACAAGATTGCTCTGTGTAATACCTATTATATCAAGTTCCTAACGTTTTGTACGTCGAACCTATTTTAGGACCGATTTAGTACAAATACAAGCCTCCACTGCAAAATCACTCCACAACAGTAGGCTTGAACTTAGCAAATACCAACAAAAACAACGGATATCTTTGTTAACAGATGTCGACTGCTAGCAAAGAAATGCAACTTCACTGCCAACGAAGTAAACAAATGCCTTGTTGAGTTACTAATCGCCAGTACACCCATACACGAACTACAAAAAAAAACTGTTGAATAAACTAAAGGGCTACAAAATCAAAGACGCTCTCAAACTAGCCCGTTCACATGAAGCATCAGCGGTATATATCAGCCAACTTAAACTGCGGTATCCACCAATGTCAAGGGAGTGATAGAAGATATGGACTGGCTTGCAAATATTGTGAATGCTACCACTGTTTCAGCAAAGAACATTGTCCTGCCAAGAATGACACATGCAATACATGTGGTAAAGTAGGCCACTGGGCTAGAGTCTGCATCTCAAGGAAACACAAGACCAAGAGATGACAAGGGAAACCCTGGTCTAACAGTCATAACTAGTTGAGACACTAGGAGTTTGGCAGGAAAGTTGAGAGTGTCACCAAACATGACAACCAAGCCATGGCTGACATAGATGCAGTGATGGAAAACCTCACTCTTAGCTCAATCAAAACCAACAGTAGAAAATCACCAAATATGAAAGGCCCTTGAAATGAGTCATTTGTTGATTTAAACATCAAGTTGATAGATCACCCAGGCACTCATACTTTCAACCTAAAGTTAGATACAGGGGCACAAGCAAACACACTGCCTATCCACATATTCTGCAAGATGTTCCTCACCAGTATAGACAAAGCTGGAAATCCAATACTCGGATCACTCATTTCAACACAACACCTACTAATAGCCTACAACAACACAAAGATAAACTGTTACAGCACTACAAACATTAGGTGCAAATACAAGAACTCTCCTATGAACGGATACCCAATTCTACATAGTTGATATTCCAGGAGCAGCCATACTGGCCTGCCAACATCAGTAGCACTTAAAGTAGTGACAATGAACTGTGCTATATAAGTCCAGCAACAACCCATCAACAAATTTTGCGTAGGTTTTAATACCAGAAATACTTTGTAATAAAAAAAAATATTACCAGCAATAATTTTGAAGGAAAAATTATTATCAACAATACTTTAAAAAAAAATGTACCAGCAATACAAACAGCTATACATTCTTTGAAAAAAATATTACTAGCTATAGATTTCTTCAAGGAAAAATATTCCCAGAAATAGATCTTTGAAGAAAAACATATTACCAGCAATAAAAATTTTGTCGGCATTAAATAACCCATTGAGGTTGATATGCCATGCAACAAACCAAACCTAAACAAAGCTCTCGTACAGCCATACCACCAAATCCCGACCATCAAAGAGCTCAACCATTGATTTGCAGGAGCAAAATTCTTCTCAAAGTTGGATGCTAAATTGAGAGGTACTGTTCTGAATGACTTACATTTGGACTGAGTGTAAGTCAGGATATTTACCAACTTGAATGAACAGGATACTTGAGAAGTTCTTTGCTCTGCTGCCTTATATCTTACACTGACTACTCACTCACTAATAAAATCATGATGAATAGTGAAAACCTGGCTGATAGGTTCCTTTTAACTTTTCTGATTGGTTCAAGACCCCCCCCTCCCCTAGATGGTGGAAATAGGAATATTGTGTTATAATAATTTTTAAGATGGATGGACCTTTGTCTATTTTCAAAATCATGACTTTTATCTGGGCTCAAATTCTGACTATAAATTCTAGTGAGGATTACACAGGTATTTAATTGATCAAGCAGGTTCAAAAAAAAAAAAGAAAAAAAGAAAAAGGCAGGTTTGCTCAGATAGGAACAAACGAACAGATACTGATAAACAACATTTGTAAATAAATTTTATATAACAAAATACAAGATATGTGAAAAGTATGGAGTGACAGACGTACAATTAATAAAAGAACACTTAACTGATATTGAATGTTAGTTCAAATGTTAGTGTTTCAGGAATTTGGAGTTCAAAGGTTCATAATGACAGACAAAGATGCTGTAGAATGTTCACAGAAGTTGGTTGTTCTTCCTTTCGCAATGTGAAATATAAGATTCCGGAATAATGTTTGTGTTCCATTTCCCTTTTGTTAATTGGATTGCATTCAAGACAAAAGTACGCTGATTTCTTTTTATTTCTTTGGGTATGATCTTCCTTATTCTTTACCCATTAAATAGTCAAATAGACCCAAGATCTCCAGGACAAAATTTCCTTATTCCTTACACAACAAGTAATGGAATAGGCATGTGAGTGTATTTCTCATCCCTTATGATTGATTGGGGAGAGTCTCTTTTTCTCATGAACTGTTATCATTGGAGGTTATTGGGAAACTAAAATTACACTACCATAATCCCACTTGTTGATGTATGTCATGTGAGTGTAGGTGACTGATTCTTACTCACTTTCTTAAGAGGTCATTCTGTTTATTGTCAAGCAATCCCAAATTCCGTTCCTACTATTTTGAAGGAAGTCATTCTGTTTGTTGTCAAGTGACCCTAAATTCTTTTCCTGGCCTTTCTTCACTGACTTGGTACAGATAGGTAGTAAAAAAAAAAAAAAAAAAAGGAAGGAGGAGAAATAGAAACACAAAGACACCACGTCTCTTATCACATTTATTGTATGTCTGATTTAACAGTTAACAATGAGGGCCATGTCACAATACACACACAAATCTTCATAAATTATATGCAAGATAATTCACTCAATATTTATTAAAACACAAAGATTGGCATTTTGTTTATTTGAATTACTGTATTTGACAGTATATAAGGTGCACTTTTTTTTTGCTAAAAATATCTTTTAAAATTCCCCTGCACCTTATATACCTTATGTAGATTTAAAATTTGCGATAGTTGGCCAGAATTAGATGACGCATTATTTAATGATGATGATAGTATTGAAAATGAGTATCAGGGTTTTGATAATGAATTTTATGGATTTGAAGATGAATAAAATTTTAATGGTAACTCTACTGTTTTGCTCAATTGTAATAATTGCTTGATTTTTATTTTGTTTTTTTTACCTTTGGATATAATAAAGTTTTTATAGTCTCGTGTTCTTTTTTTCCTATTATTTTTTGTTTTAATTGTAATCATGGCTTCTTTAACCAAAATAATACCTCATAAATATAACCTAGGCTGTACCATTTACTAATTACTAATTTTTTCTTGATTTTCCCTGCTGAAATTGAAGTGCATCTTATGCACCCATGCATGCTTATATGCCGTCAAGTGTGGTATTTTGGTCTCAAGGCATTTCCCCAAATACTGAATATTGATTCAGCTTTATTAAATTTATATTGACTTTATATTCCATTGTCATTCAAAGACCAATTGCCAAAAGTGTTGACAAATTGACCTGAAATTCTTTGTTTAGTTCAAGAATCACATGAGGTAAAAAAAATTGAAATCTCAAAATAATTGATAAATCCACTGATTGATTTGTATTTCTATCAAGCATTTATAAAAATATATTTCATAATTATTGCTTATATTTGGAATGGTTTTCTTTTCATGTTTTCATCAAAAGTTAAATCATTGATTTTTCCATCTATTTTTTTCTTTTCTTTGTTAGGATTTATCGCTTGTTATTATGAAATGGTCTAACATATACTCTGTTGCAGGATTTAACACTTTTGTTGCAAGGTGTGTTGAAATTTTATAGTAAATATCTATGCACTACTTGAACATTTGTCTCATAAACAATATTGGTGGACTCATGTGAGTCTAGGTAAAAATAAAGAAACACACAACAAGAAATTTAAAACAAATGAAAATGCATGTTATTAGCAAAAAAGAATTACGTGTGTACACAATGGTAAAGACAATAAAACTAGCTATAAGAATGTGCTTGTTTGTGTGTTTGAAACAAGTGTATGTGTGTATGTGCAAGAGTTCAATCAACAGCAGGCTAAGGAAGTGAAAACACACAGGTGGTAAGATTCTTTATCTAGGTTTGACTATATCTGAAAGCAAGAAGCAAAATGGAAAGAAAGAGAGAATAAGTTTTTGCCTTTTTATAGATGTAAATAGCACCTCCCAATGTACATTTTTGGCAAAGTCAAGTGGGGTAATCCACAAGACCTCACCCAGATTTGGAGAATTTTATTTTGCCAATATATCTATAAAGTTTAAGTATGTTCTGTTCTGCCCTTTGTAGGCTGAAAAGAAAAAGAGTTGGACAGTCTACTTGAGATCTGAGTGATCAAACATCTCGACGAAAAAGTACTTGTTTGAAGTACTGTGTCATCAGTGTGCTGTAGAATTTTTAGTGTGTTAGAATGTAAAACATTCTGGAAAATATGTCAGTAGTATGTTTTTCATGTTGAAAAACGAGATAGAGATACCAGTGGTTGGTATGGCTGTTAAAACTTTGTGGTTGTTTTCCAATGCTCTGTTGAGATTTATTTTTATTTGGAAGGCCAATTGGTTTTGCTGTGTGGGTTTATCTTGGAACACAAAAATTAAGTTAGAAAAAGCTTTCATTTCAAGAGTTGTTGAACTGATAGTGGTGAAATTGATACTAAGTGTTGAAACTTGTTTTGTGAGAATTTTTGAAGAGATCTGGATTGATTGATAATTTTTCTCTGGAGGTGCATCTATTTCTGGTATTATGAAATTGTATTTGCATATGTCTTTGTCATTCTTGTGAATTTCTGAAATGTCAGTGTTGTGAATATGGATAGATACTCGTTGTCATAAATGTGAATATGGCAGAGATACTCGTTGTCATAAATGTGGAAAACTTGGTCATTTTTCAAAGGTATGCAAGTCTTCTAAAACTCTATACAAATCCACTCGTCAAAATACTTCTGCAACTTTAGCCGCCTCCCCCGACTGCTTTACAAAAACTATTGTAAAAGTGAAAATTAACGGGAGGTCTACAAATGCCCTGCTCGATACCGGGAGCTCAGGAAATTTTATCAAAGAAAGCTTGGTAAAAACCAACAAATTGTATTTTGTCCCTCCCCAGCAGAGTAACAATGGCAAACGCGTCATTGTCTGCGCAAGTAAGTGGTTATTTTTGGTGGACTTACTATTTAATGACGTCTCCTATAAAAACCACTAAATTATCCGTAATGAAAAACCTTTGTTGCGAAATAATACTGGGACACGATTTTTTGCAGCAACACTCACAGGTTGAAATTCCGTTTGGCGGTTCAATGCCCGCATTGAAAATTTGTGGATTGGCGACAGCAAAAACCAGTACCCGTCACTTTTCGAAAACCTAACTGAAAACTGCAAACCCATAGCAGTGAGAAGCAGACGTTTTTCTTATAATAATAAAAATTCATTGACTCTGAGATAAAAAGACTACTTGAGGAGGGTATAATTGAGCCTAGCAAATCACCCTGGAGGGCTCAGGTAGTTATAACCACTTCTAGCAACCATAAAAAGAGAATGGTTATAGATTACTCCCAAACCATAAATAGATTTACTCTTTTGGACGCCTTCCCCCTACCAAGGATAGATGAAATGATAGGCGAAATAGCCAAATATCGTATGTTTAGCACTCTGGACTTGAAAAGCGCGTACCATCAGATCGCCATTAGACCTAGAGACAAGCCATACACTGCTTTCGAGGCGAACGGTCGACTATATCAATTTCGCAGGATTCCTTTTGGCGTTACGAATGGGGTAGCCAGCTTCCAAAGGATAGTCGACCAAATCATAACGGATGAGAAAATGGAAGGCACATTTGCGTACATCGACAACGTCACAGTATGTGGCCATAATAGAAAGGAACACGACGAAAATCTCAGACGGTTCATGTCCGCCGTCGATAAATACAACCTTACCCTAAACGACGACAAATGCTCGTTTGGACTGGACAAAATAAACCTACTGGGGTATACCATAAGCAAAGGTTTTATGGCACTGGGCGCAGATCGATTGAAACCTTTACTCCAGATGCCTGTCCCTCACAACCAGCCTTCCCTTCGACGTGCTATGGGCATGTTTGCTCATTACTCTCAATGGATTGCTTCGTTCTCAGAAAAGATACATCCATTGACACAAGTAGAGACGTTTCCTCTGTCCCATCAAGCCGTTGAGGCATTCGAGGGACTGAAAAAGGATATTGCGAAATCTGCAATTACAACAATAGACCAAAAATATTCCTCTGGTTGTTGAAACGGATGCGTCAGATTGTGCTATTGCTGCTTCTTTTTGAAACAAGCTGATCGTCCTGTAGCCTTCTTTTCAAGGACCCTCTCACAGGCTGAACGACGACACCCCGCAATTGAAAAGGAAGCCTACGCCATAGTCGAGGCATTAAGAAAATGGCGACACTAGTTGATCGGACGCCACTTTAAACTTATTATTGACCAGAAATCAGTTGCTTTTATGTTCAACTCTAAAACTACGAGTAAAATAAAGAATGAGAAAATAGCGAGGTGGAGAATTGAGCTATCTTGTTTCTCCTTTGACGTCAGCTACCGACCTGGCAAGGAGAACTTAACAGCTGATACACTGTCAAGAGCATGCTGTACGGCACCAAGCGGGGACGAACTCCGAACGCTACATAACAATCTCTGTCACCCGGGCATTACTCGAATGGTTCATGCTGTGAGGTGTAGAAACTTGCCTTTCTCAGTGGAGGAGGAGGTAAAAGAATTACAAATTCTTGTCGAACGTGTGCTGAAATAAAGCCTCGGTTTTATAAACCCCAAACTGGCGTTTTAATAAAAGCAACACAACCGTTTGAAAGACTCAATCTTGATTTTAAAGGACCGCTACAAAGTAAAACAAGGAACAGATATAACGGTTATCGACGAATATTCACGGTTTCCTTTTGCCTTCCCTTGTTCAGACATATCGGCTGCTGCAATTATACAATGCCTCTGCTCACTGTTCGCCATCTTTGGAGCCCCTGCCTATATACATTCGGACCGAAGGGCTTCTTTCATGTCAGAGCAGCTTCGGCAATTTCTACAGGAACGAGGAGTAGCTATAAGCCGGACAACTCCCTACAACCCTAAGGGTAACGGCCAATGCGAAAGATATAACGGCATTATTTGGAAGACCGTTCAATTGGCTGCCTCAAATAACGGATGTTCAATTGATAATTGGGAAAATCTCCTTCCTGTCGCATTATACGCCATTCGTTCCCTATTGTGTACCGCCACGAATGCCACCCCACACGAAAGGTTTCTACCTTTCCAGCGACGGAGTTCGGCGGGAGCTTCGCTTCCATCTTGGCTCTCTCGACCCGGCACTGTGTTTCTAAGACGACATGCACGTTACACCAAGAACGATCCCTTGGTGGACGAGGTAGAGCTTATAGAGGCGAACCCTCAGTACGCGCTAGTACGACATGCAGATGGTAGAGAGTCTAATGTGTCTCTCAGGGACCTAGCACCGGCCGGAGACGTACCCGGACCGTGGATAGCCCCTGAGGACAGACCAACTACCCCTGACATTGAAGCCCCTCCGGAAGATCATGGCACTGAAATTGTTCCTGACACGCCGTCTGACGACACTGTCTCCGTTGAGGCCCTGTCAGACACTTCGGATGGGCCAACACCTGAAACCCTGACAGATGAAGGGCTAGCACCGAATAAACGTGTTCATCCAGAGACTGACTCTGACGCGGAACGGCCTGCTCCTCTGAGAAGGAAACATTTCGGAGCAAGGTATTTTAGAGCCCACAGACAGGCTCGCACTGAAGAGCCTCCCTGTTCGAGTACTCCGACCACGAATCATGGACTGCCGAGGCGGCCACTGCGAACTCGTAGGGAGCCTGGACATTTAAGGGACTTTCTTCCCTATCAGTGAGAAATTTGGTGGGGGAGAATGTTGTGAATATGGATTATCTCCTCTTAGATAATCCAAGTTATAAAAGCTGTAGCTGTCAAGTCAGATGAGTAGTAGTATTCTTAATTGAATAAACGATTACTAGACAGAATCTCTTGTCCTGTTTTCATTACAGTCAGTATCTTCAGTTATTTCACATCTTTTTCTGTTAAGCCTGAGAAAGACTGAACAGTTTAATTTTTTTTTATTGTACACTTTGCACATTGTTTGTTTTTGATTTTGTCAAATGCACAGTATAGTAACACACCCAAGCACTCTGAAATATTCGTACTGGAGCTTCCAGCATGAATGCCAAGCAGTACAATATGCCGTTTCCAAATTTCTGGCGCAGTAATTACATCATGGTGCTCTTTTTCTCACTGACGGTGCCCAACTGATTCTGCTATATTGTGCAGTTGACTAAATCAAAAACAAAGAATGCACATGCTCAAAATTAAAAATTTACCCATTGCACCCTACATATATATATATATATATATATATATATATATATTTGGTTGGATTCTCTATCTCTGATATTGAGCGCTTTCTAATAAGTACCGCGCATATAATATATACATAATTATATATATATATATATATATATATATTTATATACACACTTTTCACACACACACACACATATATATATATATATATTTTATCCACTCATAAATATAAATTAAAACCAAATATCAAGTCTGTCATAAGTTCAGACAGAATGACAGAGGGAGACAAAGAGGGAAAAAGTTGTGAACAAGAAAGTCAAGTGAGACAAGAGAAGGAAAGACTTGCCAGATGGTTGTGTCAAATATTTATAGCAATTCATAAATAAGAAGCAGGAGTTGTCTCCCCTGACTTGTTAGGTTATAGTAAATAGGTGGGTAAGTAGAATTCCCATAATGTGCTAGAAAGACAGTTTTGGCATGAAAATGCAAAATCTCTCTCTCGAACCACCAACTGTTGGACAGGAAAGACATGTTTTCGTAAATGAGCTCAAAAGAAAAATGTTTCTTTGTACAGATAAGCCTAAAACTATTTCTTCCTTTGCATTAATACAAATATATATATATGAGTGTGTGTGTGTATGTTCTGTGAATAATATGAATTAATTATGTAAGCAATTGTATGTTTAATTAAAATTCAATCATTTAATAAATACATTATATCTTGTTGCATACACACCAAAAACTGTTCACCTTTTATAACGTTTTCAAGTAATATTGTGCATGAATATTAATTTAACATGTTGTGGAATGGATGATATAATCTCAGATAAAAATAACAAAACCAAGAACACAGCTTTGTAGGATTTGCGCTTCCACAACATATTCATTCCCATGGTTCCATATTTGGAAGAGCATCCTCATCTTTATGGCATAAATTATTCCAGTAAGAGAGAAACGATAGTCATCCAAAGAACAAATGGGAATATATTAATTTGAATAATTTATCAAATTGTTGTCCTGAAAAAAAAAAAGAAAAAAATTTCAATGTGAAATATACCTGATTATCATTATGAAATGGACAAAGTCCGACAATTATTTTAAGACATTTTTATGTTTATACATTCTTTTTATAGATACAAATATTTAAGTAAATGCCTTGTTTATAATAAACAGTATTAAATAACATTTACCAGCCTGAATGTCCAAGAAATTTTCATAGAAAATATTCGTCCTCCCACAGGAATTGAATCTGTATCCTATACGGAACCATCATATAGCCTGACGTGCCTTTAACCAATTTGGCCACAGAGGAGCGTTCGGTTAGCAAAGGCGATTGTAGTTTAAAGACAGTAAAATCAACCTTGCTAACCGAACGCTCCTCTGAGGCCCAATCATTTAAAGGCACGTCAGGCTATATGACATTTCCGTAAAGAATACAGGTTCGATTCCTGTCAGAGGATGAATATTTTCTATGAAAATTTATTGGACATTCAGGCTGGTAAATGTTATTTAACACTGTTTATTATAAACAGGGCATTTACTTAAATATTTGTATCTATAAAAAGAATGTATAAAAATAAAAATGTCTTAAAATACCTGATTATATAAATTTCTCATCTTTGATAATTATCAATGACAAAAAGTCTTCAGTTATAAAGATGTTTTTATTTCTTATATGTTGTGTTAGCTTTCTTTGGATATTTTTATTTTTAATGATTAAAAAAAAAAAATTCATCTTGCAATAGATTTCATTCTATATTTGAAAAATCTTACATTACATTACACATGCATAAGATATAACCAACACATATACAAAATTAGTGGGTAGAACAATATTTTTTTGGTTTGTTGGGTTTGCCAGAAGTGGCTGCTGACAATATTAGATAAACATCAATCTGTCAACAATCTACCAAAGATGTCAACAATTTTAATAAACAGCTACCACTATGTTAGAAAAATACATCTGTGATATTTTAAACTAAAGTAAATAATATTTGTTTCAAATCAGATTAATTATATCAGTCAATATTCCTCAAATAAAGTTTCAGGGAGGAAGTATTTTGCTTATTGGAAATATCAAATTTAATCTATTAGCTTGAAATTAAAATAAAAGCTTCAAGAAAGATTTTTCATTTTTAAAAATTAAATTTAAAGTATTGTGAATCTGTGGAAGTACCTAATCTATACAAAGGGGAGAAATATATTGAAAATACTTTTAAGACTCTCCAATACCCTATTTCATATTCAATGTGAAACAAAAGTCTCATAAAATATTCCAAAATAGAAAAGCAGGCCCTCCCAACAAATAAAAATAAATATATTTTTTACCCATTACAACTACAATCAAAAAGAATTTATCTAAACTCAACATAAAATTTGTTACTTCATCTAAAATGATAAAAGACATAATCAATACAAAACAAAACAAGCCAAAACTTGAAGAATGAATTTTCTGCAAGGATTGCCAGAAAGAATATATTTGAGAAACCTCAAGAAATTTAAATAAAATATTATATGAACACAAAAGAGACATTTTAAATAGTAACACATTAAACACATTAGTTGCTCACCATAATGAGACTGAGCACAATTTTGACATAAAATATGCTATTCTAATTAAAAGAGAAAACAACTTACTGAGATGAAAATGTCTAGAAAATGCTTTAATCACTAGTTAATCTACAGTAAATTTGTGTCCAGGTTCTTCCGTTTCACCATTCTTGGCAGATTTTCTGTTATCACAATGTGGAATATTTACTAACAAAGATGACAGAAACAAAAAGAAAAAGAATCTAAATTAAATTGGATAGATTTTATACCCAAAACACATATATATAAAAAAATTTAAATTCCCAGTGTCTCATGTGTAGTTGCATCAACATAAACAAACCTAGCCTGAAGTCCTAAAGAACTAAACACATCACAAAAACCTTTTTCCAGTTTGTCAAACATCTTCCCTCCTATATAATTTTTCTATTAAACAGAAATGGAAAGATGCTCAAAAAACCCTATCAGTATTAGATTAATAGGAAATTGTGTTTAATGTTTTTTTGTTGATTTACACTAGAAGTAAGTAAACATTAAAACTACGAAAAATAATGAAAAATGATTGCTTATAACAAGTTTGTTCTTTAAAGTTACATCCATCATTTTAATAATTTTTTTTAGATATTAAATTATTCAATCAAAACTAGAAAACAATCTGAATTTGAAAATTTTATTGAAAAGGCCACTTTTCTGAAAGTGAAAAAGAAATCAATTAATTTGAAACACTGATCAAAGGAAAATGAGGAAAAAATGTTTTATTTGACAAACTAAAATCAAAATATTAATAAAATGCCATTGTGGGTGGTCATTTGAAGAAAGCCATTTCTTGTAGGGCTACATCCAACTTCTACTGTAATCCTTTGAGTCTCAGAGAAGATGGATAGCGTTCCCTCACTGTCAGACATTTCTGGCGGTCGATGAAGATTGAATTGATTTTGTTGGAAAGTTCCTTTTCTAGACACATGCGAGTGTCTTGTAAATTCTTCAACTGGTTAGATCCATCACGATGTTCAGTCAAAGCTGTGATGGCATTGTTTATTTCATCTACTTCGGAAATCAACCTTCAATAGCAAGAAAATAATTCTCTGATGTAATTTATGCAAATTTAAGCACATTACAAAATGCATAGAAATACATAGAAAGACATACACAATATATAAACAAAGTAAAATTCAAAATTCTTAGTACAAAAATCAACAAATTTGGCAAAGTTTGATATTGCCTGATTGAAATGTTTAATCTGTTGCTAAAGTATTTCTACAAGATTGATTCTTTTGCACTGATGATAAGAGGCAATGGAAAAAACCTTTGCCTTTAATTTTGTGCACTTTCTCTGCAATTACCAAAAAAAAGCACTGAATTGAGACTAAATCATAAAAGATTTGATGTTTGATTGGAATACCAACAAGTGACATTGTTTGTTTGAGTTGGCTGTTGTTTTCAATAACAAAATGGAATTTCTTCCATGTTTTTTTTTCATCTACATGAAAAAGTATAGAAGAAATTTTCATTTGCCTTTTTGCTTTAAGGACATCAGCTTGAATGCTTCCTTGAAGATGTGCACACACACTTATTTGGAATAGATTTATTCGAAGTGACTATTGTGTGGCAAATTACCAACTAACTCAACATTTTTACATGAATGACATAATGAAAGAAATTTGTTATTGATATTTCATTCTCTTCTCTGATGTTTCAGCCCCAAATGAATTCCCACTAATGAAAGATAAAAACAAAAGAAAGATTAGAAAGAAAAAGAGAGGGAAACAAAGAAAGAAGAAGATAAAGAATTTGCAAACAAAAAAGCCAAGTATGGCATAAGAATGAAAGAATGAATAGATGCCACACAGAAAACATTGATTATGTTGTATTCATGATGAATACAACATCTTAAAACTCATTATTTAATATCTATGAATATATATATATTGTCTGAAAGAATTCACATATTTAAAATGTCTGAATATATCATTTAATGTTTTCTAGAATCCAAAGATTGCAGCCAGTATTGGACTGATAACTAACAAATCCCCAATTTGATTTGTTTTTCAGTAATATGACACTTAGAGCAGCCATATTACTTTCTTCTTGTGACTGAAGAGGATTTATAGTCCCAGTGTCAGCCAGATTTATCACTGGTGTTTGTTGGTTGGTACAGTGTCATTGCCACACTTGTTTACTGATTTCCTCATCACAGCAACAACATGATGGCAGCTTTCTTTCTTTTTTTTTTTAAAAACCAAACCAATGTTCACATAATACAAGATCCAAGAGCCACTCAAGATAGAGAGTCACTGTGTGGACTTATATTAGCATAGGAAAGAACAAGTGTTAGGAGTATAAAGTTGAAGCAGACATTAGAAGGAACTGGAAACCCAATCCTAAACAGGAAAAAAGGGAAAACCTCTACTCCTGTTCAAAAGACTGGGGAACAGGGGAGGAGTGTGAACCGGACAATGGGTGAACCCATCTGTTGGGTGATTCCTCAGAAAATAGAAGTATCCCAACCTGGAGTGCTTTCTCCACTTGATCATGTTCATCACCAATTGCATCAGTAACATCTAAAGTTTCATGAAATGTTAAATCTAACAGGATGATAACTTCACTTACAGAGGATAGATATGCTGTTGATGCTTTGCAACGTGTTGATAGAATTTGAAGAAAATCAAACATCCTTAGCACAATATGCGATTTTATGAAATTTAACAGATTGTGAATGACCCCGCTAATCCAAATTCTGAGATGCTATCACTTAGATAATGTTTCCAACCTTGTAGATGTCATACTTTACCTCATGTTCCAAACAAAAGCATTATATCAGCACTTTTTAACCAAACTTCATAGGTGTAGATTTTATTTACAAGTGCAGCTAACATATAGAATATTTTGCTTCTTGTAACATTTATCCACCATTTCATTTCATAATCAAGCATACTGCAAATGTAACAAGATAGCCCACTTAAAACCAGAAAATCTCAAACATTCTTGCTGTGGAATGCAGAGTCATTATTCATAAAGAGCTCAGCTGGTGGGTGCATAACACTTCCATAATCCTCCAGTTGTCCAACTGAGACGCATGCAAAGCTACAGTCTATAAGTGTCAAATAATTGTATACCTCACAAGTGATCTTGGATTTCAACATTGCCTTACCAGTTCGTAAGAGAATCAACCCTAAGATTAACTCTTGTCAACATCCTGAAGTTCTAACATGTTAATGTGCTGTGTATCGTGCATTAGTTACAGCTTACACATCTCCTCAATCACAGACCAACTCCAATCACCAAAGGAACATGTATTGACCCACTCATTCATTTCTTTTCCATTTATGCACCAATCTTCTCAAAACAGGCCATTTTTCACATTCTGTTGACTTTTTTCCTTTGTTTTAATCATTTCACCTTAAGTAGAGCAGTAATGCCACTAGGACACAGGGGGTTACAGGGAGTGAAAGAGAAGGAGAACACTAGTGAGGAGAAGTAAGGAAAAGGACAATAAAGAAACAGGGTTCAGGAAGACACAATATGGCGATTGATGTTGCATTTAAATTTTTGAGGATTTTAGATGGCAGGGAAGCAAGAAATTGGAAGGGAGTTCCACAGGTGAGAAGTGTGAGAAAAGAAACTATTAGAATAGAACTGATAGTTGCATTTAGATAGATCAACAGTAAAATGGTGAGTGAGTTGTAAATTTAGTAGGCTGCTTAAATTCATGCAGTTGAAGCACTAAAAAGAACAGCTCATCAGAGCAATTGCCATGAAAATATTTATAAAAAAGACAGAGGGAAGCCACATCATGACAGTGAGAAAGTGACTGAAGTTGAGATGCCAGGTCAAGATCAATTACATTGCACACACTTCTTTGAATTTTGTAAAGAATCTTGAAATATATAGTAGGCACACCAGACCAGATAAAAAAGCAGTATACAATACAAATGGTGGATTTATAAATGTGAAAGAAGGATTCTGATGAGAAGAATGAGATATCTGGCATGATATAGTGAACCAAATTTCCTAGCAATAGACCTAGCAATTGATTCAATATAATCATTCTACTTCATGTCAATGGAAAGTGTGAGCCCCAAAAGGGGTAAAGTGCTGCTCACCTTGAATTCAGCATCAAGACAGAAAAGGTTCTCTGGTGATTAAATTAAAGCAGTTTTGTTTTTGAGGTTTTCAAATTTACAAGCTGTTCCTTGCTCCAATTAACCAGTGATTGGACATCATTTTCAAGTGCAGTTGTCAGTTTTATTTTATCAGATCTGTCTTACTAAAACAGGAATATATTGTTGTTTCATCTGCATTGGTACTTAGTTAGGAACTGACATTGGGAAGGTTGTTGATAAAGATCAGAAACAGCATAGGACCAAGGATAGATCCTGAGGGGACCCCTGCATTAATATGAAATGAATAAGAAGCATGTCCATTCAGTATGACCTTTATGATACAATTTGTTAGGTACAATTGGATCAGGCCAAATATTTGTCCAGAGACGCCCTAGCTCTTGAGCTTGCAAAGAAGGACAGCATGCCAAACCCTGTCAAATGCTTTTGAGAATCTAGTACAATAGTCTGAGCTTGCCATTTTTATCTAAAGCCTGATAGACAAATTCTGTGATGGCCATTAACACATAAATGGTAGACCTGGAGAAACAGAAGCCATATTGTTTATCCAAAAGGAGGTCGTGTGAAGTAAGATGTTTAACCAATTTAGCATTGATTAGTGCCACTAATACTTAGCCAAAAAGCAATAAGAGACTAATAGGTTGATAATTTGAGGTTTCTCCAGAGTTCTTAAGATAAGAACTACAGCAGGACATCCAACAAGCTGAAAAGCAGGAAGTAGTGAGGTATTTATTGCAAACATTAGAAAGCACAGGAGCCAGTTCAGAAGCATATTTCTTCAGGACAATTGCAGGGATACCATTGAATCTACAAGCCTTGTGGGGATCTAGTTTAGAAATGATAGTAGAAACCATGGAAGGAGTTATGTGCATATCACTCTGTAGAGACTCTGTTCTATGGGGGGAAATCAGGAAGAAATACACCAGATAAGTCAAGAGTGTTGGAAGAGAATTTCCAGTCAAAACACTCTGCTCTTATCTGCAGTAAATGACAGCTCTTCAAATTGATTAAAGAGAGGAAGGACTGAGGATTTGCTCTTGTTCAGTACAATCTTGCAGAGCCGCCAGTAATCTCCAGAACCAAACTTGTGATAAGCTATACAGCATCTCATTGTGTCTGCAAATAGTGACTTTGCATCTTTGAGAACATGCTTACATTCATAACAAGTGGTGATAAATAGACATCTATTAGAATTAGACCTGTTGCTCTGATATAGTGGAAAGTGATTCCTGTGAGTTATAGTAGCTGAACAGGTGAGAGAGAACTGAAGAGAAATTGCGGTTTCATTTGATATTTCTGTGCTGGCACAAAAGCTTTGGTACCGACTTTCACCCAACCCAGAAAGAGACCTCAGTTGCATGTTTCTCAACAAGATGATTAAAAATATCAATCCAGGGGGCATTGCAGAGAAAATCACAAAATGAGTCCCAATCAGTGCATTGATAAGATATTCTGTTAATAGGGTTCTTTTGTCTGATGGGAAAGCGGAAAGAGATATCTATAGACACTACCACATGGTCTGAGTTGCCAAGTTGACAGGATTGTAGATCACAACTTGATTCTCGGCAGGAGGTAAGGAAGAGATCAAGTAGAGAAGTGTGTCTGTCATTCTCATATAGCATTTAAGCAACATAAAACTGGCATAGACACATTCAGAAGCACTTTGATATTTTCCTGTGAATGACCAAAGTCATTTTGTAATGTTATAACACATGTCAAACTGATTTTTAAACAACTAGAATGATCTGTTGAAGGAACAAGTCTCTGCCTCTTTCATAGGGCTGGTATTTATGATAAAACCACAATTTGAATCTTGATTCAATGTCCTAAATTTTAATGTCTTTCCAAGTTTGATTAAACTTCATATCACTTTTTCTAATTATGGGATACCATTTTTTCTTCTATGTTTTTATGTGCAATATCCAAGATGAAAAATACCCCTTTTTTCTCTACTCAGAATGAACAATGAACTTACTTGTACTGAGGAATATCTCTGCATAATTCAACTCCTGGACGATGAGAGCGAGCTTCAAGTCGTGTCTGGGCTTTCTTCAGTTGATCTTCTTTGTCGCGAATAGCTTTATTCAAATCTTCAATGCTCTTCTCTGCATCACTAATCTCTCGACAAATCTGCAAACATAAAAAAAAAAAAATTTTTTTCCCAGTTTCAAGATTCATTTTACAAGGCATTCATTCAGATTGTTTGTTCTTTTCAAAGCATAAATTCACATTATAAGCAATTTAAAGACTATTTTAACAACTTCAAAAAACACATGAGATAATTGTGTTTGGTAAGGTTCATCACCAAACAATTTTTTTGGATTCATCTTTTGTATAAGCATTTTGGCATTTCTGATTTTCTTGGAGAGTGTGGGAAACAGTATCCCAAAGAACTAGACCTGTAATTGTTACTGGCTTACTAGCTCAACCTACTATGGTTACTGGACACGCCAAAAGTCTTAAGATAAGACTCATAATTTGGTATCTTAAATGATAAATAAAAAATTTCTTTTGGAAAATTTCACTTTTAAATTAAATTTTGTGTTTTTCCTTCAGTCAAATTTCTTGTGAATAATTTGAACTGAAAGCAAGAATGCAAAAATGAGATCAAGTAAAGAATTATAGATTTCTTTGCTTTATTTACATTAATCTCAGAAAATTTCAATTTGAATAAAAATGACTGCAATTTAGTAAGTTTTTGTCATGTTAAAAACAAGATGAGAGCTCTAATCATAAAAACATTCAGTATTAATCGTTTGCTCCAGATTATTATTTAAAAGCTTTAAATATAATTAACATGACAGCATGTATCATTCTACGAAGAAAACTAACCTTTGCATTTATTAAAATTAAATTGATAAGCTAAAATAAGGAATGAAATACCTCAGCTCTGAAATGTCAAGGATGATTCATATCAAAGTAAATATTTACATTTGTTTCTAGTAAAGTGGAATTTATATCCTTAGTATAAACATAATTTGATTTGCATAGTTATTTATTATCATAAGTACTGGGATAAAAAAAATAATAAAAAGTGATTTTGCTATGCTATTGTTTCAGGTTAAATTAACTGCATAGAAGAGGAACACAAACAGGATTATTTGGGACAAAAGTTTCCAGGAATTTTTTACAAAACATTTTTTAAATTATTATATTTTATAAACTGACAGCATTATTCTTTAATCATTAAAATATTTTCCGTGGCCTTTGATGACTTTCTGCCACTTTTCAGATAATCTGTGCATTCCATCATAAGAACAAAATATTCTTTGAGGAACTTTCTTGAATTTATTGGAAAGGCCTACCAGTCAAGAGAGAGCATTGCAGAGAATGAAACAAGGCTTGGAGAATGTGCTGCATGTCCAAGAGCATTCAGGGTGCATGATACTTTGCCATGTTGCATTTGCAACATGAAGAAGTGTGTTGTCATACAATAAACTCACAAATTGACTCACTACCTCAGAAAAAAAAAACTCTTTTCTGTTCCAATATGGCATTCAATGAGCCAGTTACTCACTACAGTATTGTTCAGTAATGTTTTGTTGTAGCAATTTGGTTTGAATCCTACCAACACATTTTGTTTAGGCAGAGATATTGAAGGCTGTCCTGGATTTAGCTCTGATTTTCTTTGTTTTTGATTCTCATAAATTCATTTCTCATTATCATTCATTATGTTGTCTAAAATTACATTTTTATTAGTCAAACAAGAACAGAAAAACAGACTAGTTTTTATTTTCAGAAGTTCATGTGTAACTGATTTTCCCTTTTACTAAATGTTTCCAAAGTCTTGTCAGTAACTAATTAAAGTTATCTGATAATTCAAACAAGAAAGCTAGTCAAGACCAAAGAAACTTCTAAGATTTCTCTAATACTGTGTAAGAGACAGCATTAACAATTGTTGCATCAACCTAACAATTCACAATTAGGGTGGAACTCAAATTCACAGCCAGATAATAAAATCTATTCTATTTATTGAAACAACACTTTTCAACTTCTTCACCTATAAAAGACTCACCCTCCAAGCTTCTGTTTTTGTTTTGTTGCTTTACATCAATAATTGTTGAAGCAACCAAAGTTCTTATGGAAATAATTCATTTTTTGTTTTGTCTAATTTAAATTACCTTCTTTAAATGTGTTTGCAGTTTGAACTTGGAATCATCCAGTTCTTGAAGATGTTTCTGGAACTCTTTCAAAACATTATTGTGCTGTTCCACCATATCCTTTGAAGTGTCTTCCAAAATATTCTGAATGAGCCCTTGCAATTGAATTGAGGACATACGTTCATTCTCTGCCATAATAATGTTGTCATGTGTGTGCTGAGCCCAGGATTCAGGACTTGACTGACTACAACAGATAAAATCACAATAATTAACCGGATAATTTACAATGATCAGTTTTCTAAATAAAAAAATCTATTTATCCACATTTGATTCAACCAATGAGAAAGGAAGTCAACAATACAGCTTGGATTACATACTTCTCTTGGAATTTTGCTGAACCAGGATAAAACTGTTTATCTGTGTGATGGTCCCTTAACATGCCACAGCGGTTATCAATTTCAAGAGCTTCTTTCTTGTCGCTCCAATCCATTTCCAGTTTTTGCTTAGCATCACGGTTAGCTCTGCAAGTGAAATCAAAGATAAATGCATAAAAACCGTCCCATTGCATGAGTCATTTTCTTTTCTTCAAAAGTCAGCTTCTATTGTGGGTTGGAGTGGAGATTCTTACTGTTTCTACTTTAAATACTGCACTTCCTCTACAAAACTCTGCTTGCCATTTTTTTTAAATCAATTTTTGATCAGCTGGAATTAATCTGAGAACCTCGAAAAAGATGTCTTCTGAACATTAAAGATTCTTTTTTAATGCAGTTTCTTTTGTAATGTATGCAATAGCAAACAGTTGTGCCAATCTGTTACCAACAACTTCACATATGGTAGAACACAGAATTGATAATAAACAAATCTTATCATAGGACAAAATGTGAATTTATATTTCAAATCAAAACAAAAAGCTCTTCTTCTGAGTCATCAATCTTGCAAACTTCAGTTTCCTTTCAAAGATGCTAGATTACGTAATCTAGGATCTTACACCAAAATCTTTTCAGTTAGCCTGCCGAATATTTATGAGCATTCTTAAATTAAAAAATTTTGAGTAACTTGTTGCAAAATAAAACCATCACATTTGCCTTGATAAAGCCCGTCAAATGATGATACAGAAAAATACTAAAATAAGTAGTTTTCCCTCTTGTCTTTTCATTCATTTTGCCTCTCCTACAGATGTACTCCATCTGAGAATATATATAGGGCAAAAGAGAAGAAAAAAAAAGAAGAAATCCTGTTTAATGTGAAGGGTGTCATTTTATGTGTGTTGCAATAAAATCCTTTCTCAAATATTTTACTCACTCAATTTGCTGTTCAGCTCGAGCAATTGTTTTTTTCAGTAAATCTCTCACATCATTTATAATCTTCATTTCCTGAAGAAAAGAGAAATACAAATTTCCTTAAATTTAAATAAATCCACCATTATTTATTTATCCTACTGAAATAGGTTTTGTTATACTGAACTCAAATTGTCTGAAGAAATCATTCTTAAAATGATAAAATTAATAACTAAATAAAAGTTTAAAATTTCATGAATGTTAAAAGGTTGACAATCATGAAATGTGTCAAGGGTATTCATACTCATCTTTGAATCTTCTGAAATTCATTAGTTTTGTATATGAGGTTGGTGAAAAATTCTGGCCTGAGTCACTTACTAAAATAAATGACCAAGCATCAGAATTTACTTTGAAATTCCTTCTGGCTCAAGTCAAGAACTTTTCAGAACTCTTCATAGATGATACAAAAATGCAACCACAGACTTGGCCAAATGTAAATTTCCTTTCTCAAATTTGAACTTAGAAAGTAAATAAAGAAACCAATATTAAACTTTGTGAATCCTGACTGTAACACCATCTGTTCATGCTTTGAAATAATGTGTGCAATGAACACGCATTTCAGAACATCTGCAACTGTCATATAAACTTCAGAGTTTTGAAGCCAATGCTCAATTATGGATGATGTCGTTGACATCATCCATAATTGTTTCTTTCCAAATTAAACAGCTGATGATTTTTCCCCAGATCAATGCCAGACAAAGTTGACTATCAAAACCTATATATAAAGTTGATTTGCTGAGTCTCATGGAGGAGTATGGAAATATACCATTTTAACACCAGAGCAGGTGACAATTATTAGCTTAATGGGGTACAACTAAATGAAGATATTTCAAGTAAGTTTTTAATAAAAATAATGAAAAAGAAATATTTTGATTTTAATCAATAACAAAACAGGAATTAAATGACAAAAGATCGACAAAACTTTGATAGAAAAAACAACTACAAAATTATTTGATGAAACAATTGGTGGTTGCAGCCATTGCCTACTGGTTACATTGCCTCAATAGAATCAAGATAAAAATGTACTTGGATGGAGTCATCAGAAATGGAGAGATAGGCAAGGGTGAAAAAAAAGAGAGGAGATGAAATGAAAAACAGTTTAAAAGTTTAAATATCTTAAAGACCAACAAGTCATGATATTAAACTAGTACAGTAATATCAGTAGAGTCTATTGCCTTGTGGAATTTGATGAGTTACTAATATTACTAATTGTAATGATACATAAATTTAAGAGTTTGATCATTTGCATATGGATGAGAGACACTCTATATAATCCGGAGTAGTTAGTTAGGATATAGAATTTGTCATTGGTGATTGTGAATACTACTATTACTAATATTACAACATTAATGAATATGATTGAAGAACATATTTTTTTAAATAAAAATTCCCAGCTACTCTTACTTCTTGTTTTTTTTACTTTCTTGTCTTGGAAGCCAAATTGGAGCACAAAATTTCAACTTCAAAAATAGTAAATATCAGTTTGACAAAATTGTATTCATTGCCAACAGGAAAGAATAGATAAATTTTAAAATAACAGTGAATATTTTGAAAAGCACACAAATTCCATAGATATTTGAATATTTCAGTTGGATTGGAAATATTTTCTCAAAGTCATGAAATATTCTAGTTTAACAGGACAAAACAATAAAAACAATGAATTTTGATTTAGAGAGGAAATCAATGCCTGCAGAATTTAAAATCCCTTTGATGAGGTTATGTGCTGATAATTCAAGGCCCCACTAATCTGTCAAAGGTATTTTATATATTTATGCTAGTATATAACTAATTTGGAAGACGTGCTTAATGCTTTTTGTAGCTGATATGTTGTTGCTCAAAAATCACATTATAAATCATCTAAAAATGAGTCAAATAAGAATAACCATCAGGAAAACAGGAGAAGCATTCTGCTTCTGCTCCAGGGGCAGGAGTGACCCCCCCCCATCCCCAGACTAGGGAAAGGGAAGTTATAATCCGTAGTATCAATATTTGTTGGGAAAAAAGTCAAGTTTAACACAAAGCTATATTTAAAGATCATCTACTAAGGACTTGACCTGATACTGATGGCTTTTGAGATCAAATTACCTACTGGCAGCTAAACTCATGAGTGATAAAGGAATTGTATGAAGCAAAAATTTTGAAAATTTAAAAATCAAGAATTAAATTTTAGAAATAAATAAATTCCGTTTGTTTTTTTAAATGAATCAAAATGAAATTTACTTTCAAGAGAGCCATTTCAACTGGGTCTTCAACAAGATCGATACCTTGTCGCCTGAGTCTACAATTAAGATTATCTGTAACAATATGGAGAGGCAATTCTGTTGCCCTGTATGCATTCTCCAGTTGCTTTTTAAGTGCAACCAACAAATCTGTTTCTGCCAACAAATCTTGAATGACTCGTTCAAGTTCAAATTTCCAAAAACTTATGTCCAGGATTCTTTCACCCAACTTTTTGGTGACATCATCAATCCGGCGTAGAATAGCTTCTGTTGAATTGATTAGATTTGTTGCATCATTACGACTTTTCTCAGAGTTCTCCCTGAAAATCAAATAAAAATGGTTTTTGAAAAAGGGGCAAAGTTATATTTTCTTACATAAAGCTATCCTTAACATCTATAAACAATTATTGTTTACAATTTCGCTCACATTTTTTTTTTTATGGTATTGGATTTTTTGCGTTTTTTTATTATTTATTCAAAATTCTTAGGATTACTTTTACTTAGATAACCCTAAAACTTCAGTTTAAATAATTTTTTGAAGTGAAGTCTAGAGGGGGAAATTTTTCATAAGAATTCAAATTCATTAACAGCTAATTAATAAACTTGTTTCAAAATGTCCCTTTGGTGAGAGAGGGCAGAAACAAAACAATATGAAAATAAGGAAACTTATCAATTCATTTTTTTCAAAACAAAATAAAGAAAAACAAATTAAAAAGAAGGTGCTCAATAAACAAAACTAAAAGAAGACATGCTAATACAATGTATAAAAAAGCAATAACAATTCTGCTTTCAATAAAGAAAATGTTCAGTTGAAGGTTTTATTGCAGTGTACTCTTCTATTAAATTGAGTAATATCCACATAAAAATAAGAAAGGACTAAGCATTAAATACCTCCTAAATAAGACAAACTTAACATAAAATAATACCTAATACCACTTTGTTTCATGGCATCCTTTAGTTAAAGCCAAGTTATAGTGCAACTCATGTCCAGAACTTAAAACCCAAACCAAAACTAAAAATCTTTGCTCTCAGTGGAATGGTGAGATTTGAGATAGGCCTCCAGTTCTGGAGTGTAAGTTACATTATGCCGTAAAAAAAAGAATGCCATCCCCTGTTTTCAAAAGTTTATCAAAAATTGGGGAATTATTGGATTTCATTGAAATTTTCAGAGTTTATTCATTAATGAATGAACTTCATATTGAATTTTTTTTTCAAGTTTAGTTGAAATATTTTCCCAGGTCAGTCATATCCCCACTCACTTAATTCATGCCTAATTTGTACTAGCAAATTTTGGATGTTCCTAATTTTTACATTTTTATAAAGCTAAATCCCCAAAAGTATTACTGTTATATTATTAAGAAAAACTTTTAATGTTGAGTGTGAACACATAAAAAAACATGGTCCAAAATCTGCAGAAAAGAATTGAAAAAAATTATTTTTGTGGGGAGTTGCTGATAATCAACTTTGATAAAATATGTATAGCTTAAGTTTTCAAAGAAAAAATTCTCTGATGTATATTTGTTTGTGAAAGATTGACTTGTATTTTTACAGTAATATTTTAAAAACCTTTTTTCAGATTTCAATCATCTCTGATAAAACTGATATAGAATAAAGATGTGTTTGAAGAATAAGAAAAATGGAAATTTAAAGCCATTTTCAAATGTGAACATTTTTTTTAAATAATATTTTTTTTTTTAATAATTTGATTTTTTTATTCTATGGAAACTCAAAATAAAAACTTAAGAGTTATTTCCCATTACTAACACTCTTCCGCTCCGATTTTTAGTTTCTATAGAAACAGCTAAGAATATTTGACTGTTTTTTTTTATGGAGGGTTTCAGTATGAATAGGTTGTAAGATAGCAATTGTTTGACCTTTGAATGTGTTGACAAACAAAAACATACTCTGTGTAGGAGAATGAATTAAGTAAAAAATCTAATTTAAATCTACTATTTTTCTACAAAACAAATGTCTGGGAAATATATCAGATTTTTAAGATATTTAAAGTGTTTTAGTTCTCTTTTGTTAGCATCTAAAAAATTTGCGAATTGGACTGGGAGAAGTGAAGTTTTTTTAAGTTTTTGGTTTAAAAATGTTTAAAATCTTTATTTAAAAATGTAAATTAGCTTCTTTAAGCTAATAAGAACAAAATTTAACTTCAAGGAAGACATTTATTTAAATTATTTAAAATGCATTGTTCAGCTCTTAGAAAAGGTGCAGGTGCCTACTAAACATTAAATTGTAAAAAGACAGAATGTGAGGAAAAGAAACAGGTCAAGGTATGAATTTTGCAATAAAAATTAAGCAAATGCAGAAATTCAATTATCTTCACAGTACAATGATTAAGTAACACAATGGACTTACTGAAAAAAATGAAGTAAAAACACATTTTAAATAATTTAAAGGTCTTCTTTGAAGTTAAATTTTGGTTTTATTTAAAAGTTAATGGCCGAAAAAAAAAAATGCAATAACTTGTTTTCTGGCCCTCAAAGATCATAAAATATACTGAGAAAGGTGGTCCAAAGGTTTTGCACACTAGTGTTAGTTATAAGAAAAAAAATTACTTTTCTTTAAATGTGCCTCTTTTTTCCTTTATCATCTGGTAACTTCATATGAGTGACTGAAAAATATGTCACTCTCTTTATCATCTGGTATTAATTTCATATGAGCGAAAAATGTACCACTTTCTTTATCACCTGTTAAATGTCATATGAGTGAACTTGATAAATGAGTTACATAAACATTTGGGGCACCTCGGTGTGGTGTAATGGCTAGCAAACTTGTCTCGCTAAATCAGTTACGACTGAAAAGTGAGTTCGATCCTCACTAGGTGCCACATACTTTCGGCTTTGTAACACATCTAAGAAAATAAACATGCCACAATTGCTGTATTTTCGAGCAATGAATCTCGAGTCACAAACTTTTGTAGAACTATTATTAACAATTTCATGCTTTCTATCACTGAAAGAAGAGAAATTATTGCTAAAAATAGTACATAACGATAGTAAATGATTCTCACTAGCTGTAAGTACAGCTATTTACAAAAATTGACAACTGTTATTAACAAAAGAGGAGGGTAAAGAGCATACTGGGAAATTTTTCTGTTGACCACACCTTCCAAGGCTATATTTTAATGATGAAACATCAGAATACTGATTTTGGGAAAACCTTTTCAGTACAACTGTATTTTCCATTATGATAGGAAGAAAAGGTTAATTTTCAGCTATCTTTTCACTCCTTGATGTCAGGATCGGTGTTTCGGTGGGGTTTTTTTTTTTTTTAGGCCTATTTGGTATTTGTAAACAACTTTGTCTATATCATTCGTTTATGGGTTCATTTTAAAAATAAATTTGCAAAACTTAATAATAATAACCATTCCTAAATTAACAATTGTAGCTTAAGAAGACAGACTTGCAAAATGAAAAAGATCACATTTAAAGACACACATAAGCAAATATACTTGAGATCAAAATATTGAGTTTAAAAAATATGATTATCAAAAAATGAAACAATGAATGATTGTCGGAAAGATAAAAAAAAAAAAAAAAAAATGTAAGAAGGTGAAAAATGATTCCTCATTTTTGCGGGTTTATTTGCAACAAATTATAGGTGTCCTTTTGAATCCTAATTCTGTTTTTTTAGTTTTCACAACTCCATGGTTGTTTTTGTGCGTCTCTCCTCACAAATATCAATTTCTTATAATTTTTAAAAATAACTTTATATGTTCATAAAAGTTTTAGCTAAAACCAAAGATAAGTGTTGCCTTAAAAACGGTAAAAAAAAAAAAAAAAAAAAATAGTACTCCATAGGAAAAAAGAAAGAATTTTTTACTAAAGAATTTTGTCGATCTGTTAAAATTTATTAAAATATTTTTCTACCTTTATTTTTTTTTACCTAAATACATGCATATTTTTCAAAATGTTTTCAAATAAGTAAGGATTTAAGAAGGAAACAATATTTTTCATGATGTCTACAAAATTCTTTATTCTCTTGTCTATGATTTTCAACTTTTTCATGCGGATTTTTTTTTTTGTAAAAAAAAAAAAAAACCGCGCAATCATTTGCTTTAGTTTTTTTCTCTAAGATTAAAAAGAATAAAAGTGGGTGGGGAGTACAAATTTACCAACAGTCTTCTTACGGCAACACATTTCTCCTTGTATTTATTTCTTTATCATTGTCATTTAAAATACAATGGATTTATAAATCTCTTTATATGTATGTATATTTCTTCTAAAAAAATGTTTGAAGCATAAAACTAAACCTGCAAGATCATCGTCACTTTGACATAGGTACCTTCATGAAATCGCTAAGAAAAAAAAGCATCATAGCAGCATGATAAAAACAGCCTTAAACTTGATGAAAATGAAATTTTATTGTCTAAAATAAATGTTTATGTTATTATTAAGAGGAAAGACCAAAGTATTTTTTTCATTATTTTTTAAAATTTTTGCATCCTTTTTTTTTTAGAACATTCTATTTTTTAATTAAAAAAATCATATTTCTCTTTGCGAAAGTGTCATTAAATAACATTGCAAATTTTAGCGCCTTTTTTTGCAGTGACAGACATAAATTTTGAAAATCTTGAGAAAAAAAAAAAAAAAATAGAAAAGACGGTCGGATTTTAATAAAACTTTCAGGATATATTCACAAATGATTGACATTATTATTACTTTGCTTTTTTATTTTGAAAGTCATGGTAAAAATATTTTAGTTTGACATTCTGGACCACGAAATTGGCATTGACGAAATTAAAGAACATTTTTTGAATGGGTTTCGTTTTTAAAAAGTTGTTTTTCTAATTTCCTCAACATCCATAATTATCAATTCTTTCTTTCTTACCTGTCTTTAAAAGATTGTAAATACAGGGCATAATTATTTTCACGCCATTCCTTCTGGTTGAATTTATTGGTACGATACCCAGCCGTCGAAATTCCTACATCATTCCCCGTATTACCTGTGAAAGTGATTTCCATATTTTTATCCCGACACCCAGTGCCGATATCAGCATTTTCTAACACTGGAGGCATTTCCCGGCTATTAATCGTTGTCTCAACTGCGGCTGCCATCTTTTCTTTTCTTTATGTAAAACACAGATTTGTTTTGTTTTTCTTCTAAAAAGACAAAATAGATTTACAAGTCAATGGCAACAAACGCAGTTGGCATAGAAACAATCAAGGGAGGTCACTCCGAGAAGCAGGTGTATTTCGAGATTAAAGTAATTAATTACCATTATAATTATTACAGGTGCAAAAAACTCTTTTATCTGAAATTCTGGAAACCTAGTAATATTTTTCATGTAGTGAATTTTGGTTTTTCCCAATTATACTTTTTTATGTAATAAAAAGTGTGCCAGTAATTTCATGGCTTATCGGTGTAAGCCATATAGTATAGTGCAAAGCAAACCCTTATTTTTAGTTTTTAATTTCTTCAAAACAAGAAAAATTCAGTATGAAATTGAAGTGGAAAGAAATTGTTTATTTATAATATTTAATGTGAAAAGAAAGATAGGTGTAGAAGGGTTGCCAAAAATATTCTTTTGAGAACCTAGAAAAATTAAGCTAGGCAAACAAAAATTTTCGTAAAGTACAGACTTAGTGAAGTGAAAAGAAGTTTGAAAAATCCTTGGTAGAGAGTGTAATGTGTCAAT
This sequence comes from Acanthosepion pharaonis, assembly GCA_903632075.3. NCBI lineage: Eukaryota > Metazoa > Mollusca > Cephalopoda > Sepiida > Sepiidae > Acanthosepion > Acanthosepion pharaonis. The sequence continues at coordinate 806,829 of CAHIKZ030004831.1, forward strand.
GAAGTTCATGACATGTTATCAAATTTTGTTAAGTTGTTTTGGAAATTGATAAGTCAACATTAAAGCAGGAGTATTTACTTGTTGAATGGAAAGAGTTGCTGAATGTCATTTATAGAAAAGTGTCAGAAATTGGTACAACCTTGTAGAATTAATATAAGAGAGTGCGTCAATATATTATTAAGGGAAACTTGGTCTGGATGCATGTTTCTTTCAGGTAAACAAGTTCAAAAATTATTTGTTTTCAGTTTTTGCGTGTTCAAGAGTTTTTTATTGCTTCCAGGGTATCTAATGTCCTCTTTTGTAAACTCACTGCTACGGTTAATTGCTCTGCTGAATGGAATCATGATGAATAGTGATTAAACCAGTTGATGGCTCTGCTTATATGTTCCAACTTGCTCGATAAACAACTTTTCCAATTTATCTCACGTTTTTCAATTTCTGTCCTTTCCATTGGAAATTATTTTGAATGGATTTGTTTCTTAAGCCTTTTTTTATTACTCTATACTAGATATAGTGTTGCCATAATCAGGTTCAGTGACAAGGCTTATCAAAAATGTCCCATCTGAAGACAATTTGTTAGAAATCCATTCGTCCTTGCTTGGAATATTGCTGTCTGTTATAAAGTAGTTTCACAGTGGAGGCTTGTATTTCACTAAGTCGTTCCTAAAAAGG